>VXBC01009842.1:1237926-1287688 GCA_013399945.1 Ploceus nigricollis | reverse complement strand
TCTGAGCTGTAGCCCTGGTACTCAGAAAGGCTTCTACTCAGTGTGTTGGTTGGTCTACTATTACTAACAAGTATTTATACTTTCTTACTTTAGGTAGTTCAGTGAAATTTACTTGAATCTTTTCAAATGGACGATATGCTAAAGGCCAGCCTCCTAATTGAGTTTGCTGTGACCTGGCCCGATTTATCTTTTGATATACATCTTTGTACTTCCTGTTTAGCTAACTCATAAATTCTTCTGCACTTAAAAATTTTTAAAAATGTTTTGCAAGTGTTTGTGCCCCCCAGTGGGTCTGCTGGTGGAGTTTATTTAGAATTTTCCTTGTATAATCTTTAGATAATAATTCTCTTCTATCAGGCAGTTTCTCTTTACTTTCTTCTCACTTGCTTCTTATTTTTTCATACCATTCAATTTCCTTCAAGGAAGGACGGGAGGGATATTCTTGGGTTTTATCTCCTCTGACTTCTGGAATATTTACTACTNGGAATATTCACTACTAATAATGTTGCTTTCTTAGCTTCTCTATCTGCTAAATTGTTTCCTCGAGTCTGAAATTGCATCCCCACTCAGTGTCTTTTAACATGTACTACAGAAATTGCTTTTGGTCCCCTAATAGCCTCTAGGATTTGTCTTATTAATTTTTCATGAACCAACCCTCTTCTATGAGTGTTGATTAAACTTTTTTCTTCTCAAATTTTTCTAAACGTGTGGACTACCCCAAAAGCATATTTGGAATTAGTAAAAATCATCCCTCTCTTCCCTTTTAAGTGTTTGTAAAACTGCATACAGTTCACAAGCTTGTGCTGACTAACTGGCACTTAGGGGTTCCAACTCTACTACTTTTCCTGACTTCTCATCTACTATTGCATACCTTGACTTCCTTTTCCCTTCTATAACCCTCGTTGACCTATCTACAAACTATTTTTCTCTATCTTCTAACTCTTCTTCTTCTAAGTCTTGTCTTATCTTTGTTTGCAATTCTACCGCTTCTGCACAATTATGATTACACTCTTCCAGTGCTTCTCTGAATAAGAATTGTGCTGGATTTTGAGTTGTTCACAGTTCTAAGTTAGGTGAATTAATTAATGTTGCTTCATATTTTAAAAGTCTAGGATCTGTGAGCTATTTGTCCGCTTTCTTTTGTAAAATGCTTCTTACATTGTGAGGGGTATATACTATTAATGGTGCTCCGAAGGTGACTTTCTTAGCCTCTTCTGTTAGTAGTGCTACTGTGACTATTGCCTGTAAGCACGTAGGCTAGCTACTGCTCACGGGATCTAGGAGTTTTGACACATATCTCATGGGTTTTTTTGCTCTGGCCCAATCTTGCGTTAATACCCCATGAGCAGTGTGATTACTAATATTAATAAACTGGAACTACCTCTTCACATCGGGAAGACTTAATACTGGAGTTGCTACAAGCGTTTTTTTTAACTTCTTAAATCTTTCTTCATCTTGTTCTGTCTACTTTATTCTGTTAGTAGTCAATTTCTCATATAGGAATTTTATTTTCTCACTATACTCTTTAATCTACTGCGTACAATACTCCAGAAGTCTAAATAACTGTCTGACTTTCCTTTTTGTCTGTGGGGAGGGTAATGTAATGATTCCAGCCACTCTTTCAGGGTCTAACTTATTTTTCTCTTTTGTGATCTGATGCCTTAGGTACTTAACTTCTGGTTCAGTAAACTGCAACTTTGATTTTGATACTTTTAATCCTTTCTCTCTTAAAAAATTCAATAATGCTATAGTACTCATCTTTACATCTTCTTCTCTTGGACTAGCAATTAATAAGTCATCCACATATTGCAACAGTTTGGTTCCTTATGCTGGCACAAACTGACTTAATTGCTCTAGTGCTTGCCTGAACAAGTTGGGTGGTTTGCCGAATACCTGTGGTAATGATGTCTACCTGAACTGTTGCTTCCTATTTGTTTCAGGATCTTCCCACTGAAATGCAAAATAATCCCAGCAGTTTTTGGATAGCGGGCAGCTGTCAAAGGCATCTTTTAGATTGATTACACTGTACCAGGTGTCTTCAGGGGAAATTTGGTTCAAAAGGGTGTATGGATTGGCAACTACAGGAAAACAGGTTTTTGTTCTCTGGTTTATAGTCCTCAGATCTTGGACTAATCTATAGGTCTTATCTGCTTTTTGTACTGCTAGAATTGGAGTGTTATATCTTGATATGCAGGGTTCTAAAGTTCTTTTCTTTACTAATTCATTAATCACAGGTTTTAATCTTTTTCTTCTTTCCATAGAAATCGGGTAGTGCTTAATTCTAATTGGATCTTCTGGCTTTTGTATTTCAATGGAAGTGGGCTCCATTTCTATCCTTCTAGTTTCTCCTTGAGTATGCCAGACTTTGGGATTAATTTTATTCTCATCTCCTTCAGTTAATTTGTATAGGCTTACTATTAAATCTGGTCCTTGTACTGATAAACTTATTCTTAGAGCTATAATCAAATTTCTTGTTAATAAATTATAGTCTGCTTCTTCTACTAACAACATATTCCTTAAACAAATTTTAGTTTCTGACGCTATTTCTACATCTTTAATAACTGGAACCTTAAAGGGTTCTCTTTTAGTTCTTATCATCATTATTGTATCTCGGCTTTTTATACACCCTTTTGGCAGTCTCTGGACTGTGGAACGTTCGGCTCTTGAATCAACTAGAAAGGCTATTTCTTCTTTTTGGGGTCTTATTTTTAGTTTTATGAAGGGCTCTTTAGATGTCTTGGTCCCTAAAATAAAAAGCTTTTGACACCCCTAATCTTCTTGAAAGACTTTCTCATCATGTATCTTTTTTCAACAATTTCTTCTTAAATGTTTTTTTTCCTTGCAGTAGTAACACTCAGGGCATTCGTCTTTTTGGTTCTCAAATGTCCCTTTTCATGGGACAGGCTGCCTTTTTTGTGATGGCTTTACGTGGCTTTGGGCATGCTGCTCCTGCTTTTGCACTTCCCTCACTGCTGCCACTAGTACCCGTGTGTCTACTTTCTGTTTTTCTTCTTTTCTTCATCTCTTCTCATATAAACTTCTTGTGCTTCTCTCAATAATTCATGTAATCCCCTCTCCTGCCAGTTTTCTAGTTTCTCAAGTTTCTTCTGTATATCTCCCCAAGATTTCACTACAAATTGTGTTTTTAATAATACCTCCCCTACGGGTGAATTTGGATCAACCCCTGAATACATTTGCAAACTCTTCCTTAATCTTTCTACCCATTCTGTAGGAAATTTGTCTTTCCCTGGGCATTCTCTAAACACCTTGCTAATGTTTTGCCCTTGGGGCACTGCCTCTTGAATCCCTTGTATTATAATGTTCCTTAAATTGACTATATTTTGTCAACTTTCTTCTGTTTGAGTGTTCCACCTGGGTCTTTGGTTTGGCTGTTTCTGATTTCCGGGTAAATCCTGTGGATTTTGGTGTTCCCATTCTCGGATGCCAGCTTGCCTTATTATCTCTCTTTCTTCAGTAGTAAACAAAGTTTTCAATATGGTTTGCATGTCATCTCAGGTATAGACACTAGTCCCCAGAAACTGGTCTAACTGGTCTGACACCCCCAGGGGATCATCTATCAAACTGCCGATCTCTTTTCTGAAGGCTCTGATGTCCCTGGTGTTAATTGGCACATTTACGTATCCAATAACTCCTGGTGCGGTTGGAATTTCCCTCAACGGGAGTAGATTGTGTCCCTTTTCGCCCTCCTCTTCACCCTCACTGCTTTCGCTATTAATTTTTTCTTTTGTTTTACTCCGTGTTCTTCTCGCAGGAGGAGAAAGAACAACTTTGGGGGGAGCAGTTGGTCCCGTAGCCTGTGTAGGCTGGGATGGAAGTTGGGGCTGCTGTACAGGCTGGGACGGGGGCACAGGGATCAGATGTGGGGTTTGAAGCTGCTGTGCTTGTACCGGTGGTGGCGGGGGTGCTGGGATCAGATGTGGGGGATGTGGCTGCGGCGCAGGCAGGGGGGGGGGTGCTGGTATCAGATATGGGGGTGGTAAATCATCTAAGGGATCCCATGATTCACCCTTAGCTCCTGTTCCTTTTCTGATTTTTACTGTGAATAACTGAACTGCTGATCCCACCCATATCTTGGCATATTCATTCTCTTCCTGATCTTTTGGTCCTTTGCTATTTACATAAGTTTTCAGGGCTTGACATGTCTACTCCTCAAATGTCTTGAATACAGGCTAAATCAAATGACTCTTAATCTCTTTTCTTCTCCACACATCTATGCAAAAATGAATTATTTTTTCCTTCTATTTTCCTTTTCTCGAGGGACAGTCTTCCCAGTTTTCTAGCAAAAAACTTAGTGGGCTTTCTGATGGAATTTCTGGTATGTTAGTCTGTTTTTCCCCCAAAGGGGTTTTCCTGGATTCCCCTCTGCGGTTTGCTTTTCCTCTGTCCCATTTTACAAGGTATTACAGTATTATCCCTCAATCGCTTCTCTCTGTCTGTGACTAGAACCCTTGTGGGTGGCTGGAAATGCACTACTTGGAGATCCTCTCTCACTCTGCAACTTTTGCTGCATCTCAATCAATCACGCATTCACACACTTATTCTCAACTATGGCTGGTACACACCATGTTTAGCAGTTTTATAAATTTACCGATTAACATCCAGTGAATGAACCGTTTCACGGTGTTCAATCTGGTAAGAGCTCCCTTTTACTTCTTCTGTCTTGCAACTCTCCCCATACCTTTCCTGGTCCTAGACAAGGTAGTATTACCAGTCCCCTGACTCCTGGGGGTGTACCTTTCCTCCCCTTGCCTTCCTGTGGCCGTTGTCTAAATCTCCCTTGAGTTTTGGATTTTACGTGTGCAATGGGTTCTCTTTAGATTTTCCTTTCTCCTGTGACCGACCGTCCCTCCCCTCGGGAGTATGGAATACAGCTTTTAGGATCTCACACGCCTGACTACCCCTACGCAACCATTCGGTACTTACAGTTCGTCTTCCTGCATGGATTCTTCCATGCACGTAGAATTTTACGAGTTAAATTTTCTGCGGTTCCAGAGGGCCTCCCCTCTGTGAGTTCTCTGGGAGCTTCTGAGCTTGTCCTCACTCTTTTGCTTTTGGCTTGGCTGATTCTTCTGTCTGATTTTTCCAACAGGGTCTCTTAGTTTTACTCACACCGTTGGGGCTGCTTTAAACAGCAGGGTGCCCCCCCAGTTGAGGAGAGAAACCGCGAAACTCAAAGTTGGATTGGTAGGGGTCACCAAATTTGTTATAAATTAATATGCTAATTTAATAATTAAAGAAATTTATTAAATAATCAAAGTATAAATTTGGAAAAAGTTACAAGCAATTTGATTCTGAGCCAGGCGATCAGAGTCAGGGAAACCCAAGATTTGGCCTCTATCGCACCAAAGTCCCTGTGGGTCTCCGAATATAATTTCTAAGGAGTTTGTTTTATACAGTCTTTTGGGCATTGGAAGGGGGGCTTCTTTAGCATATTATTGTAGTTTTTCTTTTTTGCTGTTGTGTTTCTCAGAACCGATGAATAATTGCTAAAATCTTGTCAGGTGAAAATCTTCTGGGATAAACTTCTGGCGATGAATATTATCTTATCGATGATGCCTATCAAATGCATTCTGCTGGGGTCTCGTCAGACGAAAAATCCCTTGAAATATACATCTCTGGAGACAGTTGTCCCTCTGACGTTTGAATCCCCATCCTTATCACTTAGCATATTGCTGCTTTTTGCCCGACACTGGCTTTGGTACACAAAATGCTGTGGTTTTAATTTCTTGTAGTACGAATTATTTTATAACACATATTACACTACCTCTGATCTGAAATACAAGACCTCTTTCTCCTCTCCCTGGAAGTCCATGCTAACTTGATCTGTACTCCAAGTTTACAAGATAAGTCTCCACTGCTGTCAGGTTTACTTCTTTCACAGTTACAGTTGTCTTTCTATGTACTATTCACTATGTATTTGGTATAGAGTATATGTCTATCAATTTTATGCATTATACTGAATGTTTATTCTCACCTTTTCTCACAAAAGTCCAAAAAAAGGAAATTACAATGTCAGAAATATACCATGCTCCACAAACAGTTTCTAAAAATGCTGACAGGAGCTTGGATGGGAGATGAGGGTACACATGCAGAATAAAAGTCTGCTATGCTGAAGGGCACACCAGTACTCCCAGTAGATCCTAGCAAGTGACTGAGCTCCAAAACAAAATGGTTAGGCTTTCCTGGGCAGAATGTAGTAAAGCGTATCAGTCCAACCACGAGCAAGCAATCTGAGTGTTTCCGCTACCTAGGTTGTGGTCAGGCAGGCAGAACAAAGTGTTCAAGGAAAGGAAACACCTTAAATAGACTGAAATGCCCCAGTATTTTTACTGAATTGTGCCTGGAGGACACCATTCTTACTAGGAGCTCTGGCTTGGCTTTGGTTACTGTATAAAGAATCTCCCAGAGCTCAGTACGGTTTCAGGAACTCACATGCTATATAAATGTGCACTCTTCTTCCCTGAAGCCACACCACCAGGCACTAAAGACGAGCAGCCCAAAAATAATATTTTGGAAAGAGCACTGCCAATCCACCCTTCATGTGAACAGCTTTCTCTTTGGCTTGCCTTGAGGTATTAAAAGTTATGATATGAAAGCTCTACAGGCAATCTTCCCTTCCTAGTATTGTTAGCTTGTACTTTTACTAATTCTGGTCTGCTGTGAGGGCCTCCATCACTTCCCAGACAGAGTTCTGGTTTCAATTAGTGCATTTAGACATCTTATGCCTGGGCTACAGCTTATTCTAAATCTGCAGTTTTCTTCTTAGACCCATTCAGAACTGGCTATTCTGTTTCTTCTATTCACTTTTCTCCCCCAAAAATGTAACTGCTTGGCAAAAAATATGTCCCTTCCCTGTGTCAATAATTTCTAACTGGGTGTTTCCTCTTTTGTTAGTTGTTTCCACGAGGCACAGACCAGAGAAGAAATTATGTTTCCTGTTCACAAAAAAAACCCCAATAAAACCCAATGCAAAGCCACTGTTCGTCCTCTCCTCAGGGACTGCAAGCCACCAGACCATGACGCCCTTTTCCATCCCCCTGTGTGTAAGCATGGAATGTGCCTCCTTGGGCTCCTACTCCAGAGGCAAATCCTGCACTAGGTGTGCGGACATGTCTATAGTAGCTACTGCACATTCATGTGGGAAAGCTGAGGTTGAGAGCACTAGTGAGGCTATGTGGTACTTTTTGAAAAGGAGGAGAAAAAACCATAGACCTGATGATGGGTTAGCGAAGAAGCCCTGAGAAACACATTAAACATCAGACCTGGTTGGATAGGTGAAAATATAGATCAAAAATGAAGGCTGCAGCTTCAGGCAGGTGTCCTGGAACAGGTACGTGGAGGAAGTGTGGTAGTAGCTGAGCTAATATAACCCCCAGCTCCAGTGGGGCCGAGTGGGAAGAGGACTGTGCAGCTCACAGTTACCTGGGAAAAAGGTAACTGCTGGGACACCAAATGCAAAGCAAGGTAACAGAGTCACATTAAATTGTGGGAAGATGGATTGTGAGAGAATAGAGATAGTGCTGAAGGCAATCTCACCCCTGAGGAGTTGCAGCTGTACTAATTACCAAAGAGTAGGAACAGGCTTGCCCTTAATAGGCCACAGCTGTGTCCAATAAGGATGGTCCAATAAGGATGGGTGTTATAAAAGAGTGGGTTAGCTGGTCAAGAGGAGAGTTGGAGTCAGTTGGCTGTGCTGCTGTGAGGAGTAAGGGTCAGGCGGTTGTGCTAGGGACAGTAAGGGTTAGTATGTGCTTCTAGGGACAGAAAGGGTTAGGCATTTGTGATAGAGACAGTAAGGGTTAGTATGTGCTACTAGGGACAGAAAGGGTCAGGTGTTCATGTTAGGGACAGTAAGGGTTAGTATGTGCTACTAGGGACAGAAAGGGTTAGGCGGTCGTGATAGGGACAGGAAGAAGTCAGCCAGCCATGTGGAAGAAAGAGAAAAGGAATCAGTGTTGCGAGGAGCTGCCCATGAGAACTCACAGAGAGAAGGTATGAAAGTTTTACAGTAAGATAACAAACTGGTGATGACAGTCAGTTTCCATCCACTGTCGACTAGTGCCAAGCACTAACGCCAACATTAGATAGACAAGTTTTCACCTTTAAGCTGCAGAATTCCCTTATTCTGGAGCCATCCAGAGAAACCTTAATTCACCACCATTTTGAACAACAGTACTCAAGTGACCCAGGATGCCAGGTTTTCCCAGAGCACCTCAGTCTACCCACTAATGGTCTTTTAATGCTTTAAGGGCACCACAAACCCATGCCCTTTCAAAGTAATACTACTGTATTTATGAATCTGGTATATCCTTAATCTTTAAAAAAAAATACCCCAAACCCAAAATACTGTAAGAGGAAGAGGGAGAAAGAGCTTTATGACATGTGAATGCAGATCAAAACAATTTTCTGTGCCTACAGGTGTTTGAGAAAAAAATACAAAAAAAACAACTTTCAATGAGGTGTCGTTAATGAATGATTTATGGACTATTTGCATGGAAGTACTAAGCACTAAGTCTCATCTTGATAAATCAGCTCAAATTCCACTAGTGCTATTAATAAATCAAGAGCAGGTGAGCTCCATTCTTAATGTTATTATTATGCCTTCTGTCTGCTAACGCAAGTTTTGACATCTTCTTCACACCTTAGTATGAGACAAAGATACATGTATCTCCTCAGTGAATTAATTAGCAGGATTTTGCATCCCACCACCCTCTTCCTTGCACTCCTTCAGCTTGCTGAAGGGGACATCTATAACATATGAAGGATGAGGATATAGCACTATGATAAAACTGAGTCAAAAGAACAAACAGCTCTTCTAGACTTCCTTATCCCCTTCTGCAATATCCTCTTCTCAGCCTTTTCCTTTGCTCTCCAGCTCTGCAGGTCACCCAGGGTGCTGACACTAGCACTTGTCCAAGTGGAAAGTAAGTTGATGCAATTTACTATCCCAGCAGAACTCAAGAAACTCCAACAAAAAATAACACCAGAAAAACCCAACACCCCACGCCACACTGTTTTGAAAACAAGCCAGAATATTTGTGGGAACATTCAGCAGAACAGAAAGACATTTAAGCACTTTAAATTTATTTAAATGCAGTTGCAAATGCCAAAGCCAGTCAAGGTGAGAGGAGGGGCGAGGATAGTATCTCTTCCTTCTGGTAGCTGCCAGTTGCTAATTTGGTTCATCCACTTATGAAGCTTTATCTTAAGACTCTAGGACACATTAGTGGGCTTAAGAATCATTAAAACTACCAGTTAGTCTGATTTTTAACTTGAGTTGGTGTGGGAATTGGCCCAGCTGTGACTTGGAGTCAGCCAGATTTTATGCTGAAAGATCCAGGCATCAGTTTCAAGCCCTGGGAATTATTTGTTTAACTCAGGGTAAGCCTGAGAGTTCCCTCATAAGCCTTTAGTGTTATTATGTTAAATTGTCCAAATTCTACTTGGACATATAGTTTACCCATATGGTTAATTGCCTTTTTGCCACTGTGTTTTTAAAATACGGGCCCAAGTCCCATAACTGATTTGGGGTGTTCCGGTGGCTGTTGCCCCAAAGGTGGAAAGAGAGAAAAATGGATGGTCAGATGTCCAAAGTAGAAAGAAGCATATATGGACGCTTTAAGTTGATTCTCACTGATCATGACAAAAAATTTTCAAAGAACGAATTAAAATGAATTGTGAGGTGGATCATTAAAAATTTTCCGGATGCATCTGCTGACGAAATCCATACCATCGAATTTTAGGACTCAGTGGGAATTAAGTTGTGCAAACTTTCAATTAAAAGGGACCCCATTGTGCTCTGCATGCTCCCCATCTTCCACACCATCCTTGAGACCCTTCACCAGCAAGCAGTGTGTTGAAAACTCAATCCATCAGTAACTCCTAACACGGGACCTCCCCTGAAACTTGCCCTTCTCAGACCTTCCACGATGGTCCAAGATGGCGCCGGCCACGCCGTCTTGGAGCATTGTGCCCCAGAGACCCAAGATGGAAGGAGCCCCAATGCGGCTCGGGAGCCTGACCATCCTCCCGCCATCTTGGCTCCTCCACTTCCTGGCACCACAACCTTCTCTTCTGCCCTGAACCAACCTCCAGATTCCACTCCCTTGATTGTGGGTCACGTCCCCACTGTCAATAATTCCACCTCCACCCTGGGCCAGGTCTCTGGAACTCCACCTCGGAAGTCTGCCGTCTTAAATCAAGGTCCTTCCTCACCAACACCTGACAAAATGGCGGCACCCTCTGCCTCACCCTCTGGGAACAATATAACCCCCATGGTCAAAGATACTAAGCTCAGCTGTTACACTGTTTCTAATCCAAAAGTTTCTGATTCAAGTTATCCTTCCTCTCTGGTAGAGGGTTTGAATTCCCCAGAGCCACCTCACCCCCCAGCCCTGGAAGATTCCTGGGATAGAATCTGGAAGGATGCAGTTAAGGAAGGAGACTGGCAAACAGTTTTTAAACTTAAAGACTCAGGCAACTCATTGTTGTAAACTTAAAGACTTAGGCAACTCATTGTTGCCCCAGTACGTTGTGAAAGAAGGGGGGCAAATCACAGGTATGAGCCACTGGTTTACGGGGAAATCAAGGAGCTGTGTAGAGTGGTAAAAGACCATGGGAGGAACTCACCCTACTTTAACAGCCTAGTGAGGGCCATGTTTACTGCACACGTGTTAACCCCCCATGATTTAAAATATATTATGACCACATTGTTATCACCCACAGAGTACACCTTGTGGGAAGGGGGATGAAAACATTTGTTAAATCAGTTAATAGCGGAATATGCTAATAATGAGGCAAGGGAGGAATTGACAATTAACCATCTAGCCGGGGAAGGACAACACAGCCAGCCAGATGATCAAGGAGCAAACATCCTCAGAGAGGTACTAGATGATATAAAAGAGATGATATAAGGCCCTGAGTGCATTAATCCAGGTACCTGATGGTAGCACCCCCAATTTGGACTACATACATATAAAACAAGAGCCCAAGAGCCATACATGAAATTCATTGATCCCCTGAAACAGGCACTAGAAAAACACGTCCGGGATGAAAAAACCGAAAATGAGTTAGTAAAATCATGGGGGGTAGCCAGTGCCAACCCAGAATGTAAGAAAGTACTATGTGCCCTACCACTAGAGCCGGAACCCACACTACTACAGATGACTGAGGCATGAAATCGCCTCAGGACAACAGAACACGTAGCAGCCATACAAGCCCAGGCCATTGGGTGTGGAGTTGCAGAAGCCCTAGCGGCCACGTAGTTCCTCTTTAAGGGGCCCCAGCAACAACTACAGAGCCCAAATGTATGTTTCCAATGTGCTCAACAGGGACATTTTAGAGAAAAAATTGTCCCCAGAGGGGAGGGGGATATCCAGTCCCTAACGGAGGTCAACATCAGATCAAGCAAAATTTCTCAAAAGGTAACTACACTAGGCAGCCATTTAAAAACTACCAACAGAGCATGAGGTGGCCTCATGCTATGACACAAATGTTCAAGCCGACAATGCCTACAATCGCCAAAGGTCAAGTAGCGCAGGCATCCATCAAAGACCACCTGGCACTGAACTCCAGCACCTCATCTCCCAGCTGCTAACCACCTTACCACCAGGGGCAAGACTGGAGTTGGTGAGTATGAAATCTGTTATTTTGACTGACTGTTTTGCCTACAGGCAATATATATTGCCTAGCAATATCAACAGGGCAGTTTGGGCCTGGAGACTGGCCCTGCTAACTACTGATCTTGGGAAACTGCCGATCAAGGACTGAGGGATTCTTCATATTACCATCCGTACTATCAGTAACCTCACAATGAGAAATTACACTATTAGCCATGTCTCCTGATCCACCTTGTTTTATACCCCAAGGACTAACAATTGCCCAAGCCATATTACTCCCCAAACAGGAAGCTGATGACACTTCACTGGTGATGTGGGCCCAGGTGACAAATCACGATCGACCAAAAATCACCTGCACCCTAGAACTTAACAATGAAAAGATTATTTTAACAGGACTTGTGGACACAGGAGCAGACATGACAGTCATCTCACATTCCAAGTGGCCTCCTAACTGGGCCCTTACAACTGCTGCGGGAACATTATCTGGGATTGGAGGTGACAGCAACAGTCTCCGAAGTGTGAAACTGATTAAAATCAAAGGACCTGAAGACCGAATCACCACAACAAGACCATTCGTGGTAAGGACCAAAACAAAGGCCCCCATAATTTTGTGGGGAAGAGATGTTTTAATGCAATGGGGGATCTGCCTAAAGACAAGATTTTTAACTGGGGCCATTGAACAGAGCAACACTCTCAAATTAACTTGGAAAACCAATGACCCTATCTGGGTTGATCAATGGCCCCTCCCTGAGGAAAAATTGGCTGTGCTGAACACTCTAGTAGCAGAACAGCTTGAAAAGGGACACATAATACCTACCACTGGTCTCTGGAATACCCCCATTTTTGTCATCAGAAAGAATAACAACAAATGGCGACTCCTACATGACCTGAGGAAGATCAATGAGGTCATGGAGGACATGGGTGCTCTCCAACCAGGTCTCCCTTCACCAGCCATGATTTCCAAAAATTGGCATTTAACCATCATCGACCTAAAGGACTGTTTCTTTGATACATCATTGCACCCTGATGATGCTCCTCGCTTTGCCTTTTCCATTCCAACGATTAATAGGCAAGCTCTTCTTCAGAGGTATCATTGGACCATGCTCCCTCAGGACATGAAAAACAGTCCTACCATATGCCAATGGTTTGTATCCCAAGTTCTAACACCAGCTTGAGAAATTAATCCACAAGTCATTATCTATCATTACATGGACAACATCCTTCTTGCTGCCAAAGACACCTCAGCATTAGATGCAGCATTGCTAGACACCATTAAAGCCATTCAGAAGGCAGGATTAACCATCTCAGAAGAAAAAGTACAAAGCACTGCCCCCTGGAGGTATTTAGGATATCAGATCTCATCACAGACTATACAACCACAACCTTTACAGATTAATGAAAATCCCTGAACCTTGCATGACCTGCAAAAACTTCTTGGTACCATCAGTTGGGTAAGATGCCTGTTAGGAATCTCGAACTAAGAGCTAGATCCATTGTTCACATTACTAAGGGGAGACTCAGCTTTGGATTCTCCAAGACACCTAATGCCAGAGGCAAAAAATGCACTAAATAAAGTATCTCAAGCTATACGCACTTGTCAAGCACATCAGATGAACCCTCTGTTGCCTGTTTTGTTAGTGATTCTGGGAAAAGGATGCCAACCTTATGCTTTAATTTTTCAGTGGAATCCTAAGTTGCCCGACTCCCTGTTGATTTTAGAATGGGTTTTTCTTTCTCACCAGCCAGAGAAAATGATTACCACACAGCCTGAAATGATGGCTCAACTGATTATGACAGCCATATCTCACCTAATTTCCCTGGCTGGAAATGATTTCTCAATAATATTTTTACCTTTATCTTCTTCCCAAATAAATTGGTTTATACAGCAGTCAGAACATCTTCAGATTGCCCTAGAAAACTACACAGGTCAAATTTCTATTCACTACCCTAAACACAAGCTATTATATTCTAATTTTAAGTTAATTCCTAAGCCTTTAAAAAGTAATCAGCCTCTCAGAGCCCTCACTTTATTTACAGATGGGTCAGAAAAATCTCATAAATCAGGAATAACCTGGCAAGACCCTGAAACCAATGATTGGCAATCAAATATTGAAATTGTTAAGGGCTCTCCCCAAATTGTAGAATTTGCTGCAGTAGTGAGAGCATTTTCTAAATTTACTTGCCCTTTTAATTTAGTCACGGATTCAGCATATGTAGCAGGAATTGTTGAAAAGGCTGAAAATTCATTCCTAAAAGAGATTACCAATCATCAGTTATAGTCTTTGCCTAAAAATTTAATCTTTCTTCTCTCCCAAAGGCAGCACCCTTATTTTATTATGCATATTCATTCCTGCACTTCTTGACCTGGACCATTGACACAAGGTCATGCCCAAGTGGATACACTTGCCATGGCTGCACAATGTTACCTAGTATCTTTGAACAAACAAAGCTCAGCCTCGCATTTTTCCACCAATATGCCCATGCATTATATAGAATGTTTAATATCACCAGGGACCAGGTGAAGGCAATTGTAAGTATGTGCCCCAGTTGCCAAAAGTTTTCTTTAACCTCCACAGGGGCGGGAGTCAATCCTAGAAGACTCTATAGCTTGCAGATAGGGCAAACTCGTATAACACACTATCCGTCCTTTGGCAGATTTAAATACATCCATGTATCTGTTGATACTTTTTCAGGTCCCATCTGTGCCTTAGCACACATGCGAGAAAAAACAATCAAACATTGTCTCCAAGCATTTGCAGCCCTGGGTATCCCTCAGGAGATAAAAACTGACAATGGACCAGCTTATGATTCTCAAAAGATGCAAAACTTTTTCAGTCAATGGGGAATACCCACACCACTGGTATTCCTCACTCCCCCACAGGCCAATCTATTGTTGAAAGAACTCATAACTCTCTCAAGTGCCTTCTAGACAAACAGAAAGGGGGAGTAGAGACCTTGTCCACCATGGAGAGACGAAGCAATGCACTATATATCTTTAATTTTTTAAATAATTCATTTATGGAGCCCAATCCTCCCATCATTCAACATTTTTCAAACACTTCACAGGCTCAATTAAAAGAAAGGCCACCAGTATTGACAAAAGACCCTGAAACGAGCCAGATCCTTGGGCCATTCCATTAATTACCTAGGGGAGGGGATACACTTGTGTCTCCACAGGTAAAGAACCTTGGTGGATACTGGCCAAAAACATCAAGCTCTACCTATAGCCACTGAGCGAGGATTTACCAGAGGAACCCCCAAGTCCACCCCAAGACAAGAAGCACCAGACAATGACTCTGACACCCAGACTGCACAATTCTTTCAAAAATGATACATAAGAAGCTTCTGCTCACCTTCCTCAGCCTGTTTGCAACCATGCTCCTTGTGAGTGGATGGGTAGTCCCACAGCCAAAACAGAATATATGGGTAACCTTAGTGAAAGCCATAAAACAAGACACCCTGTGCCTGTCCGTCACTAGCCCTGATGACCCCTTTCCCACCTGCCTAGTGGGGTTGCCTACAGATGTGTGGCCAATAACTGAGGATGCCAGCCTTAGTACGCAAGGTGACAACGCTGACAGCAAATGGAAATGCAACCCTGTTGATGCTTGAGACTACTGGACCCAGAAGCTCCCGCATGCACCACTCAAACCCCAGGAGATAGAGATTCTTGGCTCTGTAAAAATGGACTTTTGTGTGTAAGGCTTTATTACTAACCGAGATGGGAAGAGGATGAAAGACCCAAAATTACAAGACAAAAAGAAACTATTAGGAGGAATGTCTACCCATACTATCCCACTTACAAAAATCAGAGCCAATGGTGTAATTACACCTCTTCCGTAATTTCTTGGTCCAGTAGCTACCCACTCTAGTTACCACAGGGTGTGTTTCTTATTTGCGGGGATAGAGCATGGCCCAGTATCCCTTCACACATAAAGGGATAGCTTGGGGAGGCTTACCTTACTGACACCCAACACAAAAATTATTCATAGCAAGAGAAACAGAGCAAAAAGATCTATGCACTAATTTGAATCTAATTACAAAGATGATGTTATGTATTGGAGTAAAACCAAGAGAATTGCAGCCTCAGTCGTGCTACCTTGGGTGGCTGCAGCTAAAGCTTTAGGACAATTAGACCATCTTGGGTGATACCTCCCTCACATTGAGTGGTCTGCTCTCAGATGTAGAGACCATCAGACACACCACCTTGCAGAACAGGGCAGCGATAGACTTTCTACTTTTGGCACATGGGCACGGCTGCGAGGACTTTGAAGGAATGTGTTGCATGAACCTCTCTAGCCACAGTGAGTTTACAAGAGCATTCAAGTGCTAAAGGAAGAGTTTAAGAAGCTTCAAATGGAAAAAAAGACTGGTTTAATAAACTCTTCCAATCCTGGGGACTAAAGGGTTGGATGATGTCTCTAGCCAAAACAGGACTGTTGATTCTTTTGGTTGTTGTTGTTGTATTACTGGTTGTTCCATGTTTGTTTGGATGTTTTTATGGTTTTGCAGAGTTCTCTCAGTTCTATCTTTATAGTAAAACAAAATGGGGGAGATGTGAGAATTGGCCCAGCTGTGACTTGAAGTCAGCCAGATTTTACCCTGAAAGACCCAGATGTCAGTTTCAAGCCCTGGGAATAATTTATTTAACTTAGGGTGAGCCTGAGAGTTCCCCCATAAGCCTTTAGTGTTATTATGTTAAGTTGTCCAAGTTTTGCTTCCCTATTGGTCACTTGTTTCCTCTGTATGGTAATAGTTCTAGAATGTTCTACCCCCAAGTATATATATTGTTGCTTCCCCTTTGTTTTGGGTCTTTGGATCCTGCCCCTTGTATTGTGCTTGACTTCTCCATGTTTGTTGTTTTTCACCCCTTTATTAAAGTTCTTTTCAGGCAACTCCATCGAACCTGCTCCTTTTCATTTTTGCCACCCTTGCCCTGAAGTCAGGGAACTAGAGAGATTTGTCACAGCCACCCTCACTGCGACAAGTTGGTCTAATTAGTTCCTACACACGAGTAACAGTAATTCTCCATATCTTCACTGTGCTGGTTAATGCTCAACAGCAGAAAGGGCTGGTCATTGTATTACATTTAGGATTTGTTACGCATCTTAAAAATAGTCAACTTCTACTGTAATATAAAACATTCTTAAGATGACACAAAAATTAATTTTTTTTTCATAATGTATTGATGAACTTACACCTTCTGAAACATAAGCAGGTTCTGGTTGGTGTGAGAACCTTACTCCTTACAGATTAATTTTAACAATGTGTGACACAGAAAGACAGAGAGAGAGAGAGAACAGATAGAGAATGAGAAGAAATAGTTTATACAGATTCTTAGAGATCATTTCAAAGAGAAGGGGGACTGAAGAACATACTGAAAGATACACAGGAATTCAGAAATCTTAATACAAGTACTGGCACGCCAATCTGAGGGCCTTTTTCTGTTTAGAAAAAAAAACCCCACAGTAGCTACAACAAAAAAAATTTAAAAATTTCTACAAGGCCATGCACTAATTTTGCCAATACCACAATTTTATACACACAAAACTAAGACTTAAAAACTACACATAAAGGTGTATTGGCCAGATACTGCCACACTGCTCTGCAGAGTTTACAAAGTGCTCACAAGGTACACAACAAAAACCAAATGGCTTTATGCAAACTGCATATTTCAGCCACAAAATTTAAAGTGCTTATAAAACTAAACATTCAGCAGCTTCCTATCTCTGCATTAATCAAATATTAAACAGACTCAGGAATGAGATGATGTGGTACAAAGCTTTATTCCAACGTGTTTAATCTTCCCTGAAAAGTCACAAATGGTTGAGGCATGACCAAGATTTGCAGGTGTTTAAAGGCTTTGGTTCTTACTTGGCAGCCCCTGCCATGACCTCAGAGCACCTTGCAAGAACTAAAACCATCCCATCAATCACCCCTCCCTCCCTCCCGGTAGGTAGGCAGGCATAAATTACCTGACTTGGATGGCTGAGCTGAAGGGGAGTGAAACAGAAACACAGCAACCAAGGAAAGCTCCCTGGAGGAGCTAGATGCTTCATGATGAACATTCTGTGGTCATCCTTCTGACACACAGTTCCAAAGGCAAGGCCCAGCTCACACATAAACTCTAGCTCCTGTCTGCAAATCTCCTACATTTGCTGCACGGGTATGTGGCCATAATGTAGCACACACCTGCTGCATACAGTCACACATGCGACAGGACAACCATCCCGGGCTAATCCCAGAGCGGGCTTGTAACAGCAACACAGCCAACAGATGGGAAGAGGACCCTGTCAGCACACAGGACATCAGTGTGATGATCTCGGAGTGACCTGCACTGGCCAACAGGCAATCTGCAGCAGGTTTGGACCAGACAGAGCTTTTCAGGGTGTGATCTTGGTTCTCACTAATGGAAGTAATCATGCCTGGCTGTCTCAAGTGCATAGATCATGTGGAGAATAGGATAAGACTCAAACTCCTAACCAGAAGCAGATGAAAACATTTATTATTGTGGTTCTCCTGCACAAACAGAGTGGAGGGGATCTAAAGGGTATGAATGCTGGAGGCTGACAGCATCCTTCTGTGGTGGGGGAATGTTACAGAGCAGGCAAGTTATCTCAAACACACTCCTCTTATCCAGCAAGAAACTGAGCTCAGCTTTTGTCCTCTGTTATATCAGGAGTTCCCAGTTAAACAGCAATAATATTTAACCAGTTTTTGTCTTTGTTGGGAAGACATGAGGAGGAAAGAGTATTATCTCATTCTGACTGATTTATTTCCTTACTATTACTGCTCATAAAAATGTTTTGTGACACACAACACTGTGCAGCTTTGTCTTGTGAGAGCATATATATATATATATATATATATATACACACACACACATATATATATATATATATATATATATGAGAGTTGAGCATGTTAGTAATTATCTCTGGCAGCCTTCCTCCCTCATTTACTGCTCCTCCCCAAAACAGACTCATAACAGGAAAGATCCTATTTTATATCTGAACATGGAATAAAATGCTCATCAACTGCTTTAAGTAAAGAAAAAAGATCAAATCCTTAGATTATTTTATCATATAGGCTACACATCCTTCAATGGCTGTAGAAATCCACTTAATACTTCTTTTACTCAATTATAAACAGTGATAATCTCTCACTCTTGCAAAGATTCCTGTTATTATTGAATGGAAGCTATCAGCAAAAACAATGCAATGGGAAAATACCAGGCTCAGTAGGAGCTGGCAAGCACCAGACATAACTGTGGGAGTGACTCCCACAGTGAGCTCTGGCTAAGATATGCCAGCTATGCATTCTTATTTTATCTTCATTGTAAACTGGGGTTCTGACAAACACCTTTCCACCATTACTGAAATAATGAAACACAGTGTTATTTTGCAGCTGCAAACCAAAATTATTGGCAAGGAAGGTTTTTCTTTCTGTTAATCAAAGCTAATCAGTAATTGTTAATTTTATTTTGTACCTTTAGATGAATATTTCTCCTGGAAAATGGGAACTCAAATGCTTTATATGTATAAAAAGGTATCGTCCCTTGTCCCAGATACTTAGGTGGTGGCTCCATGCCTGGGAGAGATGATGATCTGGAGAAGGAGGACATCCCATCAGCAGCCGATGAGGAAGCTCAGCAGGCTCACCTGCCTCCAGTCCTTCAGCCTTGCCTCTGCTCACACCCTGCCCAGCTCTGGCACTGCGGCAGCATTGGCTTGGTCAGCTTTCTCACCACAGCAGGAGTAATACATCCCAAAATAGTTAGGGTTACAAGGGAACCCTGGAGGTCATCTACTCCAACCCCTTATTCAGTTTATAACTGCATTTCAAAAATCCAGCATGATGTTTCTGACCTGTCAGAAACTGTAATCTCTACAAGCACCCCAGATGAACAGAATCACACGTGTGACCAAGCTGGCCTCACTTTTTCACTTGCTATAGGAGAGATGGATTGAAATGAACAACTTTAGCTCCCTAACATCTGCTCAGCAAATGCTCACATAAATCAAGATGCAGAATATAGAGTATTTGCCACACCCTGAATAGCAATAGTCATGCAAGATGAATAGTGGAGTGAAATCCTGGACTTGCTGAAGTCCACGGCAAGACTCCCATTTAATTTCAGGCAGGTCGGAGTTTTAATGCAGATTGTTACCAAATGGTAGATTTTAAGACCAACTGACAAATGCAAATAAAAGCAGAAAAGAATTTACTGTTATAATAGCTACATGAATTAACTGCATTCGTATTACCAAAACCCAATACACAAAATACATGTATCTCCCAGCAACACCTATGACTACCCTCTTAAAAGTATCGATTTCACTTAGAACTGAAATTCCTCTAATCCAGAAACATTCTCCTCCAAGCAAGCAGATTTTCTATATCAGCTTGACTTTTAAGCACAGAAGGATGCTATTTTTAATGCTAACATACTTTATTTATATGTACTATCTTATTCATGGCTTAGACCTTTTCCCCTTTTTTTCCTATTAATTCTAATAGAAAATATTCTGTTCAAATAGCAAGGATAAAAACTGGGAGTTGTTCTTGAGGTAATACAGTGGTCTCCTAAATTCAAACCAAGTATCAGCTAATGCAAAAGGCCTAGAGGTAATACAAGTTCATGCTCAGCATCGTAGTGTGGCTGTTGGATTTTTTTTCCTTAACTCCTTACAAATAATTTAATAAAGGCATCGCCTCCAGTGAGTTATTCTTAAATTCATCCAAGACTGAGATGAATTGCTATAACTCATGCTTCTCTCAGTATGATTGTTTCAGATTGCCTGTGTATTTAGGAAGATTAATATACACTAGACATATTATTAAAATTCTTTTGTTATCCTAAGGGAGAATTCAAACACCTTTTTCTCCTATAGGCAGCATCTTCATGCTGCAGATGTAAGGCTAACAGTTCAGAGAGCTACTAAGAATGAACTGAGTTGGGCAAAATGTTTTTCATCATGCTGCCCCAGCAGTCCAGGACACAAATTTGAGATACACTTGTTTATTTTGAAACGTATTAGTGGGTCTGTTTCTATTTTCTTCTTGGCTCCATCTAATTTTCTCACGAAGTGTGTAAAGGGACTTTCAAGTTGCTGGTCACAAACTCCATTTGACATCTCAAAGACAAGTGCTCCTTTCTAATGCAGGAGCGTCACCCATGGTGACTCTAGAATTCCAGCTTCAGTAAACTATCTCATGTCCAGTTTGGCTCTGAAGCAAAGGCAGACCCTAAAAGATGATTAATAAGAATGCTTTTTTTGACACTGTTGATGAGATTCCGGCTACATAAAAAGAGGCAGGAACCACCTTGATTAACCATACCACAGAGATGTTTAAGATACTTGTAGCATCAGCACTCAGCAATTTGTCCTGACAGTCCTGGCACGAGCTGCTCCAAGAGGGATGTTGATCAACTTCCACATTAAAAGCTTTCTCTTAACTCTTTAGTGCAAAGGAGACACTACAGTACTGCTGTGCCTCCAAACTGTGGGTTAATGTTAGTTTAGCATTTCCTGCAGGCTCCTGCTTTACATTCTTTTCCCCTAAAACTATTTATAGCAGAGCTTCAGCCACACAATGACTCAGAAAAAACTCTACATTCCTAAGCCCAGCCCAGTTCTCCATAGCACAAAACTTTAAGACAACCCCTAATAATTTGATGGGGCTGTCAACTAATGCATAGCAGTGTCATTAGTGCTCTCTACTGGATAAACACATAATTACTCCAAAATTAATATAGCACATCAGGAACCTCAGTAACTAAGTAGAGTAAAACTACTTGCATTTAAATGATAATGCTTGGAATATATTTATAACATCTTATGCCATTCAAAGGAAGTTAAAACCTTACATAAGGATAATACAACAAAGGAGGTATAGAAGTCCTTGAAAACAAAACACAGCAGAAGTTGCAACTCTGATCTCCGAAGTAGGACAATTAGAAAAAAACCAGGCAAGACTGTACAAGAATACTTGAGTCAGGGCAGTTTAATCAGAAATATTCCTTACTGTTCTTCACATACTATATCCATATGCACAGATTATTTACAGCTAACAACTGTGAAATTCAATTTCAGAAATTCCTCTGCCCTGAAAAGCAGTAATGTATTTGGAAGTCACAAAACAATTTGCTTCATCACTGTTCATACCCTGCTAATACAGGGCAAGTTTCTACTTGGCAATCAGACTAAGTGGTTCACTGACTTAGTGAACTTAGTTCACTGACTCCCACATGAACAAAACCAAGTCAAGGTTTCTGTTGCCCCCTACCATCACCACCAGTGTCCATGGCTCCATCTGAATGAAGACTGCTGTAATTTACCATTCCCTCCAGCCAACACAGAACCACCAAGCCCTGCCACCAGCGGAATGGTTGTGCTGCCCTGGACTTCAACATTTTTCAGAGCCAAACATAAAATACCTAAATTGGCACTGATTCATTAATGGTTTGAGCACCTGCAACCAGAAACTGTTGCATAAAAATGAGCAGTGACTGGCCTTTGTGAGAACCTCTTAATATTGCAATTCCCTACAAATACCTGAAGCAAACCTACCCCTACACTACCCCCTTCTACCAGTGGCCATACAGATTTCTTAGCAGGAGTTCTTACAAGTGCAGAAGACACAGAAAACATTTTACTGTAACTGCTACTTGCCTGAATTTTTAAATGCAGAACTGAGACTGTACAGAAAGTCACTTCTTTAAGTTTTCTAATTGCATTTTTGTTACCCTATGTTTGATACATTTGGGAATTATGTTTATCGCAGTAGCATTTAGAAGCTAACCAAGAAAGAAAGTGTTAGGTGCAGCCCTGAATGTAGTTAAGAAGATACACCTGTGTCCTGGAGAGGTCATCAGTCAGCAAGGGACATGAATGAGGAGCAGAAGAGTGGATGTCAAAAGGAAAAACACCACAACACTGCTGAAGCCATAGCAGGAAACATTTTGTAAGCATGATTTCCACCAAATTTGTTTAGGGGAGAGTAAGATAAAAGGAAGTTCCCAAGTGGATGGGGCAAAATAGGTTAAAACTACTACTAAACACAGAACTGCTGAGAAAACTCACCAAATTACAATTTTCTCTTATTTGTGATACCACTGTTTCTTTTAACCAGGCATACTCTTGGCTGCATCCGTTCAATTTTTCATAAGGCACTTAAAGTAGGAGGGGATTAAAGAGAATAGTTTGGCTGGGACCTAGTGATCTAAGAATAATATGCATTCCAAAAAATAGTCTGGGGTTAAGGAGGCTTCAGAGACAAGGCTATCGACAACCTAAAATAATACACTTATCACAGTAAATTAGTTTAATTGTCATTACACACACCCACACCTCTTTATGTAAGAAATTGTACATGATCCTTTAAAAAACTGGGGACAATATGTAAGGCAGAAAATAGTTCAGAAAAATTAAACAGCTATTTCCAAAGGAGATTAAGTTAAAAAAGACAAATCCCAAAATATTTAGTTTTGTGTAAAAAAATTGCTTAAATAAAATGTAGAGAGATAGGCTGGGAATTATTATAGTTCAAATAATAAAAACATAAATAGGTCAGGATTACCCCGACCAAGTGATTGCTATACTTTTTCCCACGTCTTTTCCTTATGTATATGTGACATCTGAAGATGGTATGGTTTTGCTTAAACAAAGCAAACTTTTTTTGGTCCCAAAAAGAGTAGGAAATCCACAGCTTTGCATACCCACACACTCTGAAGCTCTTGCTTACATTTCTTTCCAGCTTCTCCTTCTCCTCTTTAAAAACACTCTGCTTGTTTTCCTTTCATCAAATCCTCTGCGAAGCTGAGCATTCATGCCTATTCCCAGAACGTGAGCTGGGGAATGTGAGCTGCTACTCTATAGTTTATCCTGGTTTTTCCCACTCAGCAAATCCTTAGCACCAAAGGGGACCAAATAACGTAGAGATGAGCTAACTTGAGCTCAAAAGCAGCCTTGTCAAACAAGCAGTTAAAACTTTGTGCTTGAAGTGCCTCCTGACTTGTGGCTCATTCTGTGCAATCACAACTGCAGAAATATGGACCACAATGCACAAACTCCACACTGGATTTGCTCCTAAGAAAGTGAGATGTTGCAGAAATACTCTGCTTCTTGATACCCCCAATGAAAGGAAATGGTCTTCACCTATGACTACACTTAAGCCTGTCATCTGTGAACAGAGGGTGCACTTCGGGTCTAGTGGACTAATTGCATTTTTGTCTTTTCTTCCTTCCACCATAACACGCTATGGGAGCAGCACTACTCTTGGAGGCTGCTATGCAAGATCACATTGACACTGCCTAGGATCCTGCTCCAGGAACTGATCCTTCTCCTGCAGAAACATTTGTAACTGCTTTTAAAAAAAGTAGTCGTTACATGCTTCTTTCACATCAAATCTCCAAATGCAAAACACAGCAGACCAATCCAAATGATGAACTCATCCACCTAGTTGCTTGTTTATACTGCAGCAAATTTCCTTCCCCAAGGAATTCTGCATAGCTGCTGTTTTCATGGCCTCAGCAGTAGGAAACACCTCTTGTAGACCTGAGATGTTTAAAGCACAGCATACAAACAGCAGCTCCCACTGGAGCCAAAGCACTTATTTAAAAAAAATAAAAATTATGTTAAAGCTTGATCTGTCTATTCCCCTGGCAGTCAGCAGATTTAAGTTACTTAATCAAAGCAAAACTGAAACAGCTCAGGTCAAGAATAATTCTTCAATTAGCCTGAATAGGACTTGGATGAAGGGGAAGTTCCCACGATTTTCTCCCCACAGGCAGTACCAAACTTGATCTAGAGACCACATAAAGGCAGTTGTTTCTAATGCCAGAGGGAGCTGTGGGCAGCCAACTCGAGGAGACTCCACTTCAAACTACATATTCTAAGGGCAACCCAAACCTTTCCCTTCCCCTTCACACAGTTCACTACCCAGTAGTATTTCACAGATTATTAACTAGCCTGTTAATTGTCTGAGTTTCTTAAGTATTCCTGTAGTCAAGAAAAACAACCAAACCCAAAAGCCTTCTTTCAACTTTTAGTCTGGGGAAACTTGAGGAAAAATATACAAGAGTTGAAAACAGCTTTTGAGAATCATGTCTTTATTTACAGGAGGCCTGAATGTTTCTGTGTCGTAACTTCCATGTTCATTGAGAAAGGCTGCATTTTAACCAACTATGATGTCCTTTATTATTTCAACAAGTTGAAGTCATTTCATCTTTGAAGATTGAAGTATCACCAATTGAGAAGACAACTCAAATGAAACACTGTCATATCACTGCATTGTAAATACACAGGAAATCCAGCTACTTTGTTCTCCAGATACACCTGGACCATCAAGAGTTCTCACATGACTTATCTTCCAAGTTTTTGTGTGAGATCCTTCAAGCTGAGATTTACAGATAAAATAGACAATTAAAAAACCCCAAATCACCACTGTTATATTTTACTAGAAAATCTATCTTGCCTCTCCAGTCAAACACATGAAAACTTACATACTTTGAGACATCTTTTGAGGCATTTAAAAGATGTATATTTTGACTTCTTTATGCAGCCCAACACATGTACAGTCATTTTGCCCCACCAATTTTTAAAAACTGGTAAGAAATACTATTAAAAATTGATGCCAGTTTACAAGATTTAAGCACAGGCATACTGCAAATATGGTTTCAACTGTAGTTCAGTAGAATAAACACCAGGAAAGATACAGCAAGAAAATTAATTACTTTCTTCTGAGAGGCTAAGCACTAAATATTGCAATTCTTCCGTGAACATCTGAGAAAGGGCAAGTCAGTTGAAAAATGGTACTAACCTTTAAAGTCAAGTACTAACACATCCCTGTGTTTGACAGGGGATATGCCCTCCCATCCAAACTGGAATGGCTCTGCATTTCTGCAAACCACTTAAGGCTGACACCTCCTGTTTTGTCATTTAATTCACATTGTAGGAAAACAAACAGCAAAACAGTTCACAGCCCTTGGACCAAATTTTGTAAGAATTCTGAATAAACAGAGATCCAAAACAGAGTCATGCAGCACAAAGTTAAGGACAATGGTCTATATTCACAGAGTAAAAGAAACTGTCATTATAAACTGGTCAGTTTTGACCTGTTCCCATCAAGTTAAAACTCTTTCCAAAACTATATCCTAAAGAAGTGGTCTCCAAAGTGAGGTTCATGCACCCCAAGACAATCCATTTGGGTGCAAGAAGAAAGTCTATTTTGCAAAATTAACAAATGAGATTTTAAATCATTTAAAAATAGTCTTTATTTCACTTTTCTCTCATATTTTTTCAATTTCTACTCCTGTGTATGTACATAATAAATTAGTATAGTAGTACATATATTATTTATAAATTAATAAATATACATAGTGGGTGCACACTAAGAGTTTTTAGTGATATGGGTGTGCAATCAGAAAGTTTGGAGACCACTGGCCTTGAGGATGCTGTATGATACTACAGCTGCTTGCACAATCATATATCCTGTTGCTGAATTCATTTTTTTAATGTCAACCTGAAATACACTCAGCAGCATATTTTCAATATGCCTACTGAGATATTTCGCTTTCAAAATATAAATGGATATAATGACACAGTGGAAACTTCTGAAGGATCAGGCTCAGATAACACAAGGCATTGTTGACAAAGTATCCTTTGGTGGAATAAAGTTACAACAGTGAAATTAAAACATGTGCAACTTTTAAATCAGAATAGAGCCATGGTGTCCTTTCTGCATTTGTCCCATTTCAGTTCAGTACCAGCTCTTCCCCTTCACCACCCGCTGTCCCTCCTTCCCACAGCAGCTTCATGAGGAACCACCCAGTGTTGTCTCTTTTGACACACCCGATTCCTAAAAATATTATCTGCACTGGAAAAAAAAAAAGGAACAAGAAATGTGTATCCTGAATCCACATTCCTATCTAGAATCCTGCAGATTAAGAAGATATTCCATTTTAAATAAGGAGGGCACATATTGTTTTAAAAAACGTTCATCCGTGCTTCACTCTGGGTAGTTTTCGTTGTTGTGCCTTTGATTTGTATAATATATGTTTGATGTAATTCGTGCTTTTTCAGAATATATATGTGATAAACCAGGTATATGGGGGATTCTTAAGAGTTACAGAAACATAAACCGAGAAAAAGTTGCTTCACCAGGTTGCAAAAGAGCAGACAGAAAACTGAAAAGGCACCTAATTAGCATCCCAACAGCCCTGGCCTGCACAGGAGAATGGCTCCTTGGCCAGCAATCGGGGAAACACCCAAGCCATTAAGTTGTTGGGGGATAGGCGTCCCAACACAAGTTCCAAAAGACTCGACATCAGAATTAATCACTTCTAAGAAGCAGGCTTTTGTCCAGCACCACCGCCTACAAATAAATTACCTCATACGATGGTGAAACAGAAGACAGGTCCAAGGAAGAATTTCATTTGCAAGTGAAAGAGCGGGGCTACTACGGTGATAGTCCATCTTTCAGGGACACCTGGACTATACTAGGGGCCATGATCGACCACCACCGGCGATCATCGATCATCGGTTACCAGAAACAGTTTTTGTCCAGTCCAGCACAGAGAAAGGAGACTGTATGAATATGCACACCAACGAAAAGAAACAGAAGAAACCTTGCTCCAGGCGAAATAAGCATTATAAAAACCCACCGTACAGGGACACTGGCGTGAACAAAGGGGAATCTGACGCTGTCAGGTCACTGTTCACCCAGTCCCGAATACCCGGGGTTGGCTCTGTTCCTTTGATTGTGGCTATTCTCGACCGAGCTTTGGTCGTGGAATTTCGGACTTTAAATTTTTGTTAGCGATCGCGAAATAAATTTTTTTTACTAATTATGATTTTGGCTTTATCGAATTTTCATCTATAGCAATTTGGATGCTTTAATTCAAGCAAAAGCAGATTCCCAATGAAATGGGGGATGTGTGTGTGCATTGTAACACAAAAGCTTGTGTGATGAGACAGTGCCACACTACACTCCACAGGCAGAGCTTGTGTCAGACACAACCCAGCAAGCACCACACAGTTCTCGGTTCTCTGTCACATTTGACCCCACACCTCTGTGATTTAACAACATATTACTCATAGCTCTGAATTCAGATTTAGGTAGACCTATGATGACTGGCTGCCAGGGAACATGAAAGCCTTCAAGATTGTCTATTCTGATCTCATTTAAATCATAGATCATTTGCTCACCCTTTGAAAATGTCCAATAATTTCCATTTGATTACAGCCTACTGAGGATACCAAGTGCTACAACCCATTACATCTCATTGTAGGTTGTTACCCAGGGAAATCACCCTTGAGTTAGAAACTGAGCACATTTCTTTAGATCACAACTCCTCCAAGCTTCCACTTGCCATGATTTGGAAATTTTTATGCTTCATTCTCCTATATCAGAGACCAACACCACCCAAAATTGAGCAGTTAACTTTTGTTGTTATGTCACAGTTTAATATTCTCTTTATTTACCCTCAAATCTTTGAGCCTTACAAACAAAACTGGCAATGAGGCAAGACAGGAAACCCAACAAAAAAGCAAAACTCTAGGAAGGGACTGGAAGGGACCTCTGGTTTATCAGGTCTAGTTGCCTACTATTCAGACACCACTTTGCATTTAATTTCTTTCATAGACATAGTTCACTCTTCCTTCAAAGCAAGGCTCTGCCCAGAAGGCTGTTCCAGAATTAGGAACTTTGTTTCTAATCTAAATTTTATTTACAGAAAATTTATACCCACTTGATTTTGTTTCAACACTCTCAGCTCCCAGAGCTTCTGCCCTTTGCCTATCACTTGTACAAAAAAAGTGTTCCGACTCAATGAACAAACTTATTGCTACAGATTAAAAAAAAAAAAAAATTAAGGCTTACCCATGAAATTAAACTTTGAGAGCACTGAGAAGAAGATAACATATTTAACTTTCCAGAGAAGGGAACACAGAAAAAAAAAGAAAAAAAGCTAGCCAGAAAGTGTGATTTGTTCAGTTATTCAAGAAGCCTGTTCTCTCCTCATCCTGGATAAATGGGCTCATAGAAATTGTAATCACTTGTTACAGGGGAGACTGTTCACAGTAATCCACTGTGATGCTCCACATGAAAAAACTGCACAAAATTAACAGCACGAAAGAGTTAATACAACTTGAGTGACCATTAAAACAAAGACCAAATCACAGTCTGTCTTGGTAGACGCAAATATGATTTTAAGACATACCACCCTTGAGTGGTACAACTGTGTCTCTTTCATGAAAGTAAACTACAAAAACCCCAAAGCTTCTGAAACAGTCTTATGCATTTTGTATCTTTCTATTGATTAAAATTAATAAACTTATTAAGGCTGGAGCCAAAAAGGTAAATAAATAAACAATCCAGCATTCATTCACAAGCAACAGAAATCAAAGTACCATATATACATTTTTCTCTCACGCACAGAAGATAGTAGCATGCAACATTATTACTGTAAGCAATAAAAAAGGTGCACATTTCAAAGCATGAAATAATTCTTCACTTCCACTAGGTTTACTGAAACCTTCCAAGCTGGGTATCTATGACTCACCAGCCTAGGACAGCTGTCAAGTCAGGAAGCAGACTTGTGAAAAGGTATCCTGAATTTTAAAATCAACTTGTAAAACCCCAAGCAAATGCATTGACAGAAGTCAACAAGGTGAAAGAAAGAAGTTATTTTCAGTTTCAAACGTCCATCATTTTGCACCTAAGCAGATCCAACCTGATTGGCACTATTCTCATGTAAATTTTCCATATTTAACACCTAATTTAGAATAGGCAAAAAGGGTGTAGAAAGCCTTCTAAAAGCTCATGAAATAAATATAGTTCAACAGGTATACAAAAGACATACTGCATATTTTTTTAGGCAGGCTGCATAATTTGTATTTTTACTGCGAGAACATAAAAACAAAACTGACCTTTACAAAATTATGATTTCATATAGAGTAAAACCACTTGCCTCTGCTTCTACTTACTAGTAGTTTAAAATGAACAGTAAATCGATACAGAGAGACAAAATATTCCCAAGGTAATGCAATGAGTAGACAGCTTTTTAGTGTGTCCTCAGTCTGGGAGAGAAAAGCCAAATTAACCTGTCTTATAAAACACTTTAAAACCAAAGCAAACTGGCAGAGAAGCCTAAAAGGAAATAAAAAACCTTCTTAGACTGAAAGTTACAGAATTTCAAAGCAAAGTGAACTTTCAAAAAAAACCTCATCCAAGTTCAATGAAATGAGAATGTTCCTCATGCTGGTCTCAAAACATTCCATGTTTCTGTGGCTGAACCCCTGGTTCAGAGATCTACCACTGAGACAGCAATGAAAAGAGTAGGCCAAAGCCAAGGTATCACAAAATGTCACAAGACAGCTTAGAAAGTAGTAAAAAAAGAAAAAAAAAAAGAAAAAAAAATCAAAGTGAGCTGCTCTAGCTTTCTTGAGTATAACACCTGAACCTATAGTCAATCGCATAGTTTTAGTGATAATGTAAAAATAGCTTGCAAGATAAATTACCTTTCAGACTAAACTCCATACATTTAGAATCATATGAACAAGACTTAATTCTCTCAACATATCTTATGCCTTTTTTAAAGCATTTTCTAAGAAATTTGCTTATTTTTATACAGTTATGCTAAAACCTGCCAGGTCCGCATGCTTTTTAAGGACGCGCTTTGTCACCCAATAGAATATAAAAACACAGCAAAAACAGTGCAGAATTTTGTAAAAATACTTTAAATAAATTTACACTTCCCTCTAAGATTTCTCAAGAATTAATCACTGGGTTCAACAGTCTAAGTCCTTTACTTTCATTATCCTCATTGCACATCAAAATCAAAGTTGCTATTTCTGCCAAGACTCAAAGGAGTGTATCTTCAACCTCTGCTGGCCTAATGAGAAATCAAACACTACTCCTTAGGCAGAATAATTTTGGGCTTCTGCAGTCAAAAAAAAAAAAAATCCTGAACTCACCAGAAAGTTCTCACTACCAGCGAAACCCAAAGGCAAAACTTCAAAAGACTCTTATAAGCAAAGATCCTCAGCAAAGACCAATAGAGGAAGATTTTCTGTGACTTCACAAACATAGCTCTGTTTTTATGATGGAGGTCAGTTTTTTCCCAGCAGTACAGGCCATGAAAGGTATAGATCGCTAGGTATGTATGTATATGTTTTAATCAAAAAATAAAGGGCAACACTTACTGCATTTCAAACTAACAGATTTTAACTTCTGGAAACCTAAAAGCTTTCTATAAATGTTGTGATTTCTAATGCTGACCAAAAAAATTGACTACTAAGACATTTTTCTCATCTTCTGCAGCCTCGGAGAGTTTAAGTTACAGTACTGCAAGGCACATACAGAATCTCTTCCTTTCCAATACTCAGCAGATATATTCCCTGAAATAATTTTAAAATCCTCAAAACAATTAGAAATGCTACTGAGTTAACAATTTCTATTTAAAAACATTGCTCCTACACAACATGCACTTTTTTTGATAACAAGTTAGCAAATATTTATAATTTTTTTCTTTTCAGTTACACTGGAAATGGACTGAATAATTTTTAACCTGGAAAGTACTGTATCATATCACATTTAAGTTATTGCCTTCATTACAAATGGCATCATCTCTGAAAATCCACACAGGTATTGTATTTGAAAATAAGCAGTGGGTGAGAGACTACAAATGCAGTTTAGCCCATCTGAAAATAGCTTTCCACATAAAGCAATACCATCAGAGTAAAAAATGAACTTCATTCAGTGGATGAGGACAAGAGAAACTGATGTAACTGCATTTTGTTCAGTTTAATGCAATGTCATTAGCATTTACTTAAAAAAAAAAATCTTAATTTTCTGGTTTTTGGGCAAGCATATCTTACTATGAAAGCAACTGAACTTTTAAGAGGTAGGTTTTTTTTCCATTATGCGCTTATTTATTTCAAATAAAACATAACCAAAAAACCACTAATATTTGCTTTTGGACAAGGATCAAGTCTCAAAGCCTGGTACAACTCCAACAGAGTTCAGTATTTTATTTGTCCTCAGCAGTACTAGGCCCCTTTCGAACCAGTGTATTCCAGGTTGTCTTCATAGTCAAAAGACCAATCTACCGATGGTACTGAACCCACCCCCTCCTCCTCCACCTGTCGGCCCACAACTTCCCGGGGGATCATTGTCATCAAATCCATTGGGTCGGAAAGAGCAAGAGGCCGAGGCAGCTTGAAGTGCTTGTGTTCGAGCACTAAGCTCTTGCTCCTGAAATGAAAGAATAAAGACAATTTAAAAAAAAAAAACAACTCACAATCTCATGCCCTTGAAATGGCTTTTAAAGCAGTATCACTAATTTCTAGTGAACAGCTTTGCTGAACTTTCAAGTTGAACATCCACAGCCAACCTAAGATGTACAATTTTGCTGACTGTCAGTAAGCATAAGTGAAACAAAATTAAATCCATCTGAGTTCATGCTAAAATTGTATTTTATAGCAACATGGAATGTCACTAAAAAATGAGACTGCTGATGAGAAGTTAACAAAACAGCTTTTGATATATGTTTCATATAAATTTTCATCCTAGCAATTTTCATATGCTCTTGTTCTTGGTTGCAAAGTCAAAAGGTAAAACCTTTCTATCAATGTTCGTTACTTTAAAGACACTTTTTCATTCCACTCCATCAACTGCATAGAGTAACAATATACTCAGATAGAAGGCCAAGAGATGGACAAGCTATCTAGTTTCTATTCACTGCAGCTTATCAGCTTTCAATTATTATTGCTATGCTAACTGTTATAATGTAGCAAGTCTCTGCAACTCTCAAGCACTTCATAAAAATCAGAGTCCACCACTGGAAAATGTACCTGCACAAGTGGAAGGAACATAAAAGCTCTGCCTCTTGCCAGCTGCTTTTTCAGCTGAACGCTCCTGAGGCCTCTTAAGCCATCTAAGAAGGGGATGAGCACGCGCTTTTCCCTCATTAGACATATAATGCACTATTTCATCTCTGGTCAGCTAGTTCAATAAACCCTGCAGCAACTTTCTATCTTTAGTATACCTTTCTCACATTGGCCAAGAGCTTCAAAAATTGCAGGAGAGAAGGCAGATGTTGGCTCTGGAAGGCTAACAGGAAAAGACAGGAAAAGACAGGACCTGGCAACAAACTGAAAGTATTCCAGTGCTAAGGCTCATACTGATAGCTGCCTTCACATGACACTTCATCACCACACACCTCCTTAGAGGGAGTGGGAGCAAACTATAGAACAGGGTTTTAGTAACTACAGGGGTCACCTTCAATTTTCTCTGACTGTATTATACTATCATGAAACCACTAAACTCAAAGTCTTGTCTAAATACTTTCACAGGTGCTAAAAGTAGACCTTGTGAATTTAAATTATTTTTCCCTTTTCAAAAAGACCGCCTAAGTTTGAAACTATTGTACACGACTAAGGACTGAAATGCATACTCATTTTCAAAATTAAGATATTTGGAGGACACTGTCTACACAGATGTGCTGGTCATATTCCTGAAGACAATATTATGCTATCTCCAGCAATATGTGGAGCTGTAAGTATCTGGCTAACTCTATGACACACCACAAACTATGTACGTTTACTAGTAATAACAAGGAAATATGAAAAAGTTGTAGTACCAGATATTAACCACAGATTTTGATTAAAATAGCAGACTTGCAAAAATAGCCTGTTTAGTTCAAAAACTACATTACCAAACTGTTTACCTTATAGCACTGGCATTTTTACAAGCAATAGCCTTATTTCTAAAAACATTGAATGTTTTCAGGCTGTTATATTTATCCCCACAAGTACTACATTACGTAAGTAAAACTTGATAGTCAATACAGTTCTCTGGACTCAGAATAATGCAGAGCATCCCCCCTTGCTTTCCATTTGTTCGCAGTAAGGGTTTTAAAATTTGTTTTAAATAGAGTGGGAGCTACTCATATTGCAGGTTTAGTTATTTATACTGAAAACATCATTTACCATGTGGTAAACAGATATGCAATAGCAAAACAAAAGCAGTAAGGTACAGAATTTTTTTGAACATATCTTCTGGAAATTAAAGGCTTTCTCAGGACAGAAAAATATATTCTTAACTTAGCTGGAAAACATTAATTTAGAACTCTGAACCAACAGTAAAATATGGCACTTTAAAATTAGAATAATCTAATTCAGTGAATCACAATATTAGCATTAATTTCAGAAAAACAGTAACCAAGCACCTGTAATGAGCCTCAATTAAAATTGAGGCTCATTAGAAAAGGTCATTCAGAAAAGTTCAGGAGCTCAGAAACTCTGAGATTAATAAAATACCACAAAAAAAAGCCAATACTGAAGAATTCAAAAGTGAAAGGTAGGTAAAGATCTAAAAACAAACAAGAAAGAAAACCCTAGAAAGCAAACAAAAATAATATGCTTTGAAAATATTTTTCATTTTGAGATGGTTACAATTACAAAAGGAAAAAACTCACCAAATAGGGCAAGGAGTAATGGTTTTAAACTAAATGAGGGTAGAGTTAGACTAGATAAAAGGAATGAGTTTTTTATGAGGGTGGTGAAGCACTGGGGGTTACCCAGAGGTAACCATCCCTGGAAACATTCAGGGCCAGGTATGATGGGACTTTGAGTAACCTGGTCTAGCTGAAGATGTCCTTGCTCATGGCAGGGGTTGGACAAGATGGCTTTTAAAGGCCCCTTCCAACCCAAGCTATTCTTTGATTCTGTGATCAGAGATTGCCACTACAGAAGCCAAGAGAAAGTCAAGATGAGATGTAGCACATAAGCAGAGACAGGACATAAATGCTTCAACCACGCTTGAAAACAACAACTGAGTTGCAATTTAAGCTCTCTAGTTTTCCTGCTCATGTTTGTAAAATATCTGCAGCAGATTTTCCACAATGAGATTTAGCTCATTTTTTCTAAGTTAAATTTACCTAGTTCTTCTAATTTGAGTTGGCCTATAGCCGTTATAGGAACAGCTCAACCCATCTAAGAGCACACAGTACAACATACTTTTACTCCTAGAACATAAAAATAAAAGCAGCAATGCTCTGAGAAAAACATATTGAAGTGTGGAGAACACTGGGTTTTTTTTAACAGCAAACAAAAAGACTGCCACAGCTAGGTGAAGTTCTCAGACCACAGGAACTGTGCTGCTGGAAGCGCTGGTCCCACAGAGGATATGGCACAGGCAGCAAAGGGAAAATGGAATCCAGTCACCCACATTTGGCCATCATTTCAGTTGTTCCAGCATTTGGGTAAGCACAGTTTTGTAAGTCAAACTTCACTACAAATGAAAATGCATGAGTAAAAACACCACTTAGTAGTTTTTAAGTAAACTTAAGCCACTCTTGTAATTTAGTAAAGGCAATGAAAGTTTGAACTGTTTGAAGCCTCTCCCATATGGAATGACAAGTGGTTAAACGACCTATACAAGCACATCCACTCAAAGTTTAAACTGAAATGAGTTTCTGCTCTTTTCCTTGATATTTCCCATCTAACAGTGACAACCTTACTAGAAAACCTGTCCAGCAACACCAAGATGAAGCCAGAATGATGATTTATAAGGTTAATATAGCAGAATACTTGAAAGCTACCTTATTCTTTCCTTTAGACTGCCTCTTATGAGGAGACACCCTTTACACAAAGCAGACACAAACACAATCTTCTCTCATCTAGACTTTGCTTATTTTCCTTGTCTTAGCTGTTTTAGCTAGAGAAGGAGACACCCTCTACATAAAATTTCCATCTTACCTGCAAGTATAGTTTGTTATCTTTTGTAATTGCATCCATGAGGTCTTTTTGTAGAGGAGGGTCTCCATTTACCCAGAGGCCATTTGCTGGATTGGTGTTGAAGCCACAGGTGCTGTTCTGCTTTTTGTAAAACAGAACATAAGCAGTGTCCTTTGGAAATCTACTGGTGATTTTCTGGACTGACTGAAATGAGGTAAATGTCACTCTGCTGTCATTGAACAGAAACCATTCTCTCGGCATCTCAGTGTCCAGGTCATTTTCTACAACAGTACAAGGACTCTCCTCTGTAAGCAACTTATCCTGAGGAGAAACTAAAGAAAGAGCTGTAGACTGGTGGCAGAGCCCTGAAGGCCCTGACCCAGTAACATTTCTAGCATATGAATAATAATGTCCACTTTCAGAGGATACACCAGAATGCACCACCACAGAGCTCAGCACATAGGGCACCAATTGTGGGCAGGTCACTTCATCAGCACCAGAGGGCTTCAGTTTTTTAGCAAGGTTTTCTCCAGTATCAGAAATCTCCACACCAACAGACCAGCCACCCGAAACAACAGCTAAAGGGGATGATGCTCTTTTCACTGGCAGTTCCAATACAAGTGGTAGAGAAACATTGTCCAAGATTTTGCGCCTTATGTGACACTTTGGATCATATGAAAATCTCAAAAGAGTGAGAATGAGGTATTCAGGTTCCTCAATGATTTGCATAGTTTTTTCAGCATTCTGTAGAGAGGCACACTTTTCACAATAATATTTGTTGTCTCCACTAAGGATCTCAGGTGCCAGAAAATAATTGAGTAAGTCTGTAACTGACAGGGTATTTTTACCTACTAGACTCTGAGACATATCCCCATTATTTTCAACTTTGAGTTCAGAAATTGTGGTATTCTCAGAGCTTGGCTCACTAGAAAAATTTTCTATGGTTCCTTCATTCATTATTGTGTCACATCCACAATTTACTTCAAAATTACTGAGAGATGTTTCTGCAGCAGGACTGGTTGCTGAAGTATTACTTTGTACCATGTAGTCATCTTTCACTTCAGAATGTTCTATGCATTTTGGGTCAACATTCTCTAAGGAAGCTGGGGGACAGAAAGCCAAAGAGAGATCTGTGAAAGCTTCTTCCTTTTGAGACATACTTCTGCAGTTTAAACAGCATATGTTAGTCTTCAATTTTCCTCCAAACATCTTCTCTATCAGAGTTCTTTCTTCACTTCCCATACAAGGTGCTTCAGTAAATACTTGTGTTTTATGGGCAGTTTCTTGTGCCTGGGACTTGTCAGTCATAATACTTTCAGAACTCTTGGCTGAAGACAAAGCTTTCAAAGTTCTCTCTTCTTCATGCAACCTGAAGACAAATAAAGAAAAATAAATCCAAGTAACTGTGCTATTTTCCAAATATTGCCACACTATTTCAGATTTTTTTTCCAGCTAAAAAATACAGATGGTTAAGTTGCTAAAGTGTCTTACACTAAAAAAATCTGTTGTTATGTTTTATATAAGGAAGCTGAAGCATAGAGTTCCAAAACAGAGTACGAGTGGCACAATTGCATTTATTGTGGGTCTCATTATATATAACAGAACACAAGGGAAAGAACTGGCAAATATTAAAGAAACCTAACAATGTTTTTATTATTTACCATTACATTGTGTTAATAAATCAGCTCTTGAGTTGACTGGGCCTGTATGTCAGACTTTGTAAGAGAAAAAGTAACTATTTGTCTACTGCCAGACTATTTCCAAAGAAAATGTCAGAATTCTGCAGCCAGGAAAGTTCTGCAGCAAGAAAATCCAAACTAAAAAAGGAACCCAAAACATGGGGGAAAAAATAAGCGAACACTATTTCACTATTTGGATAAATTTCTCCAGAAGCAGAATGTGTCTTAAAGTAATATTGCTTAAGCCCCATTTAGCAAGCCAAAAATAAAGAGGGTTATTAATAAATTTAGGTATTACTGATTTATCTCTGCCACAGTTAATTTGCTTGCTTAATTAACTGGTTATAAAGACACGTACATCTTTTTGTGACTTATTGGCCTTGTACTAAATACAGCTGTCTCCACCAACATGAAATTCCGGAAGCACAACTAAACTGCTTTCACCAACTACTTTAATTTAACAACAGGACCACAACTTGAACATAACACCCATGTTTAGATTTATAAACGTGGCACATTGTTACCACCATAACCTGTTCTCAATTATGTGGATTCAAGATGGCATCCAGACTTCACTACAGACTAAACCCATGAAGAAAAGTAGTTTGACTACACAGAAAACCAGAGAAAGACAGGAATGAGGTTGAAAATTCCTGATCCCCACTCATACAGTGGAACTGTTACACAACTGCTCCTAAGAGTTCAACATTATGTGGTAAGGCTGTAGATTCATTCCCATTAATGGCACCATACCTGTCTAGCAGGAATCTGAGATATTCCGAACAATCCTGCTGGGATCGAGGGGTGAACCATGGTGGTCTGGAAGCTTCAAAGAAAATTCTAGGAGCATATGCCTCCCTCTGCTCAGAGAGAACAAGCAAGGTTACATAGGAACAACTTAAAAAGTTCGTTACATTATTTTAATAGTAACAGCTGAACTACGGACTACACTACCCCAGAGTAGCTGAATGAAACACAAGGTACACAAACATTTAAACAACTTAATGATACAAAGGGAGAACCATTAATTTTGTAGCAATCACCTCTAGTACAAAGATAAAAATAGTTTATCCTGCTGGCAAATATTAATGTTTAGTGAGTACAAGCCAGGTATTTTAGCAGCTACCGTTCTTGCTGATGAGTTAAAAAACCTGTTTGCTTTCTTCAGAACACTAGTACCTCATAAGTACTCATTTATTTTGAAGCTGATCCAGCCTCATCCTCTTCACAAGTTTATTGCTACTATTCAAAGAGAACAGAAGTGTCTTGTGCCTTTCCAGGATTAGCAAAATGTTTTGAACAGCTAATAATGTTCACATCAGAATTTGAACTACAATAAAATTTAGTGTAAAAATCAATGAAGAAGGTCACCGTTTACCCTAGAAACATACATAAAATCAGCTTGTATATCAACTCAGGTCTTATTTGGATTTTTTCATTCTAGCTTCTCAAAGAAAACCTATCACTACCTAGAGAAATGTGTATTTCATAAGTCCATCCACACCATCTGAGCATTTGAAGGCAGACTGATTCCCATACAAAACTATAATATTTATACTTGAAATACTCAAGAGGACTCCAATGGTATCATGTTTGTTTCTCAATTTTGGTATATAGATCTAAACTTAAAGAAAAGCAGATGAAAAACTGACATACCTGGGTATGGGCCAAAAATGCAAAAAGATGCTGTAATTTTCTCATTAGGGAATTACAGCCATTTAGATTCAGAGATAAAACATGTCTTCTGAAACTGAAATGAAAGAGAGAGACATCAGTTTCCTTGCTAGACTTCTAACAATGCAGTTATCATTCCAGCTCAGATAATTACTTCAAATTGAAAGAAAGCAAAACACATAACACTTCCCTTTAATACTGGAACTCTGCTCTATTACAGATATAAAATTACTGTATGGCAAGAATTAACACTGCAAAATACCTATGTCTTTAAACATTTAAATGTGTAGGAAGGGGATACAGACAGACTTCTTTTAATACCCTTCCAGATTATAACAAAAGCATCACCAAATATTTTTACAATACAGCAGTGAGCAAGGACAGTGAGGAAAAAAGGACTCTTCTTTTGACACTGGGCAGAAGGATCAGGATTTTTAGTGGCTAAAATTGCAGTTTCCAGAGCTAAACTTGAACAAAGCAAACAGTAACCGAGTACAAAACAACCCACTCAGCTCTAGCAAGGTGAGAGATCCCAGGACATGTTACTATTCTGTGAAAATCAAGAATGCAGTAACTGCAAGAATTATTTGCAATGAAAAGAGCTGTTAAGAAGCACTTACTCTGTAGCCATAAAAAGTGCCTGAATAACACTGTTCATGTAGCAAGTATTTCCTAGATTTATTAGGCCTGTCTTCCCAGTTTCAGATTTTCCAGAAAGTCTAGATAAACAAGATGGCAAAGAACTGGATTGAGAAGTCCAGGCACTCTGATTCAGGATTAACTTAATCTTCTCTTCAGTGGGTTTGGGCATATCCTACAAGAGAAACATTTAACATGCTTAATAGATTTCTTTATTTGTTTCTACAACAGGTCTTCAGCAGTATTGTATCTTCCCTGGCTCCCCAGTTCTCCTTCAAGGTCTTGCTGCTGTTCCTGATAGCCTAGGAGATAAAACAGCCCCCCTGCCCTTGTTCCCTTCCCTCCTCCCAACCTTCTTCTTCAAAGCTTTATACTTATTTTATATTTCAAACATAGGACTGACATGAGATTATGTGATTAGCTCTTTCCTCCATGTGGAAGCTCTGAAGTATTGGGATCTGTGGAACTACAGCTTCACATCTGGGAAAACAAAAAAACATTCCATGCTCTTAACATTCCTAATGTACCTTAATAGCTTCCAGAATGGGTTCATAGAGCTCTGGAAAACCTGAATAATGATACATCATACAGTGTATCAACTCAGCCAACTGCATCAAAAAGGCTGTACTGGAAGGCAAGCCATCTCTTTTGAAGGAGTGAACCAAACCGACCACGTGTGGGACAATCTGAATGGGAAAACAAAGAAACAAACAAAAAGGTGTCAACTGCATTTTCTCATTGTTTTTTTCCTTCTACAAAATACTTCATTGAACTTCATTGGTTTATACATGCCAAGTGACAGGGGATCTTTTGTTATTAAACAAGAAGTGGTTGAGAAACAATGACTTGAAAAACGTACATTATTCTTTACACATGACAATTTTTAAGCAGCACAATTAACTATTCAATGCTCTCTTTAGCTCACATAGCAAGTGTTAAAAGGAACTTTATGAACTTAAAAGGCGCATGCTAAGGTTTTAAACAGTCAAGTGTCCAAAAGTACTCATTGTATTAAGGATATTAACTGTAAACATTTTGCTTTTTGTGCCACCACTAACAGTTTAGTATCTTGTTCTGATTTCACAGATACAGTTTTTAAAATAAACCTCTAAATTTTCTTTTAACAGAATCTAATGTTTGGACTCACGAACCAATGAATACATTCCTGCTATTCCTACAAGAAGGAAACTGGCCCATAGCTCCACCTAGTGAGGCAGCTCAGCTCCATAAACCACGACCATGTCATTTACTACAAGCTGACAGTTTACCACAGCTATATAGTAATCTCTTTGAGACTTAGCTCAGATTCAGGACTACTTTAAATTGGGTCAGATTAGAATCAGAAATGTTTACTTCATCTCCTTCCTCTTCTTCAGCACAGCTCTCTGCTTTTGAATGCATGAGACATTAGCCTTAAGACATCAAGTAGAAGTTTACTTCAAAGCAATTTACAAAGAGCAGGGACTTCTCACTGTGAACCAAAGTATTTCAGACACCTTTGCCAGTTGCCCAGCGATTAAGATTGATTAACTGTGAAAGAAGTTGATAGAATAATTTCTCATCATTAATTACTACCAAACAATTTGTAAGCTAAAGGCATAAAATACAGAACAGGAATCATAAGAATATAGGAATCTGAGGAAGGTATACCAATTACAAGAACTGATATAGTTCAAAACACCAAAGTAAAAAGGGCTAGGTGCAAAAACACAGATTTGTCACTTTTTCAAATATTGGTTATTCTCCAGGTATAAAAAATATTTTTACATCTCTGATAAATAAACCCTGCTCTTTAGGTAAGCAAGATATCCACTGTTTACAAGTAAAAACACAAAGATGAAGTGTTCACTGTACCACAAGTCAATACTGAAAGCTATTGCAATGAAAAAATTCCGTCTTCCACTTTATAAATGTGGGTACACAGCAATGAGAAAGCAACTACTGAGCTCCAAGAAGGAGCTTTGTATCAAGTAGATCTGAGAAACGATAATTCTGCATAGACAAAGCACATGGGAATAACAGAAAAAGTATAGGTTCTCAATTCTGTCAAAGAGAGTCAAATCCTGCAGGCTGGATAATACTGAGTTACACCTTAAATACACACAGAATTATCTCTTCTGGCTTGAAGTTGCATTAAACTTTTATATACCAGTAGATTTTTGATGATCATAAGTTCTACATCATAAGTACAAGACTGTTTCTGCTACAAAAATATCAAATTAATTTTTGCTAATGATGCTCAAGTGTAAGGAGGGGCAATGTAATTTCAGATGCATTACCAAGTAAATTCATTTCTATTTATCAAATGTGCATTTGACAGTTTCTTAATCAGACCATTTGTTATTAAAAAAGTAAACAAGCACTTAAAGTGAAGGAAGATATTACAGAATATTAAATGGCAGTAGTACAAAAAAATGATAGTGAAAGAAGAAAATTGTTTAAAATGGAGCAAAAATGGTCATGAAATCTTGCAGGGAGGTGTTATGCAGTACAGCATGCAGCCTCCAATAGAAATTTTCTCTGGTAAATCAAATTCCTCTTTCTAGAATAGGCTATCTCATATTTTACATTTTTTCTAATGTTTTGTCTCAGGAAAAAAGGAAGAAAAGCAAGACAGAAAAAGATACGAAATATTTATGTTTTGAGCACATTCAAAGCTCTTAATTGTAACTCAAATTTCTATCCTAAGACAAGATCAGGGCAGTGGAGAAACTTCAGAGATCTCTTGTTAAAAACCAATGTAACAGGCATAAGGCAATTATTCTGACATTAAACAAAGGGCTTGATATCCTTTCAGAGCCTTGGGAACAGCTTGGAAACAATGTGCCAGGCTGTTACTATTAAATCTCAGATATTTCTCCTAAACTTTAAGCTGAACACCAAGTGTAGGAACACCTTGCTGTATTAATACAAACAGTCACTGTCACGCCCTCCTATCTATGGCCTTAACTCATGGAATGCATTTTGAAAAGGGGTCATTAAAAATGGTGACCTTTAATTTGCCCATGAACATCGACACAGACAGCACAGCTTTCTGGAAGTTAAGTACTTCTTGGTCTTGAGCCTATTCAGGGTGACCAGGTTACATAAAGCAGATTATCTCTGTTACCTGTTTTCCCCAAACAGCTGTCCTCAAAAACCTACTTGCCGCCCAACTTTATCAGCCAATTTCACACACATAAAATGGACTTCCAGAAGCATGCAGTCAAAATGTGGCGCCCAGATACTCCTGCCAGAAATAGGTACATACAAGGAAGGACAATGCTTGTTTCCAGCTATATATGAAGTGGGTGAATCTGGAAGCTAAAAAGCCTTCCTGTAACCACAGGAACCTGATTCTAGGACCTTCCAACAGACAAAATCCAAGCACATCAATTCTGTTGCTCTTTACACCCATTTCAGAAATGACACAGTGAGTGACATTTCAATGCACTGAAAACCAGTTATTTAGTAACTCACCAAATGAAAAGCTTCTGGAGAATGCTGGAAACTAAGTAACATGTGGGAAAGGACAGCAAGTGCACCAGGCCTCACTAGAGGAAACCAAAGTCGATTAAAGACCTAAAAAAACCCACATTTATTTCAGTGAATCTGCAAAGTAAAATTTCAGTAAACACAAAAACAAATCTTCAAACACACAGACATTTGAAACAGACAAAATCATTACATGCAAGTGACAGCTACAGATGCATTTACATATTTGCAGAGTAAGAAGATACTGTATGCTACAATAAAAAGGATGCTACACAATTACATAGCTGGTAGCAATTCCTTTCCCTCTCCCTCAGTTTTGAATGCTTTTTTCCAACATACCAATTCGATCTTAAGCAGAGTGACATCAATGAGGATGGTAAATTTTTGGACTGCAGCCAATCCTTTCAGCAGTGCAATCACCCATGTTTCCACGTGCTGAGCCAGAGGCCAGGACAGCCAGTCAATCATTCTGCAAGGCAAGAGGAGAACAAAAATGATAAAAAAACCAATATGCCACTAACTTTAATCTCAACAAAAAAGATACTCTATATTAGCTTGCAACATGCTTATGCAATAAGACTCACAATAAGTAATGCGGGAATGTTGGGCAAGTGGTAAATTAATTTTGATTATATCTCAAGTCATTTAACTCTGAAATTAATAATGATTTATTTAATACATCTAAAGTAAATATGCATCCCCAAAAATACGTTATCATAAAAAAGTCAATATTTTGTATTGTTTCTTGTTGGTCTAGAAAATGCACCCTGATTTTATAGACATTGAGCTAACATATGGCAAAAACTTACTGCTGAAAAATGCCTGTACCTGGTAACTTCCCCTCAAATACCTTTTACTCCAAAGCAGACCAAAACTGACTACTAAGGAAGCCTCTTCAACTTACAGCTACACTCCTGGAAGCCAACTCAAAACACTCTAAATTAATGGTAAAATCTAGTCATTTTAAATACATTGAACAGTCTGGGGTCTGCATACATCTCAAATGGGAGCATTTCGCTTGAGCTAAGAAAAAAGTGAAGGAACCTCCCGTGCCTAGAAAATACAGTAAAATATCAGGAATGGAAAACAGAGATATTTTAGATTTATGGTCAATTTATACTGATCCTTAAGGCAGACAAGCAGATGAGTTGAAACAATTCTAAGACACAGACAATATTTTAAGGGAGTACAGCTAAACCATGAAATCTAGGCTTCGTTCTTCTGAGAATTTACTTGGCAATATTTTGAATTTTTTTTAATTGTCCACAAGATTCCTTTCTTCAAACAGGATGAGGCAGCACTAATTAGGTGGAAGAAAAAACTGTCTACCACAAGAGTGGACAGATACTGAGACAAGTTATAATGTATATATCTTAGAATCTGCACATATAAAATTCATGGGTTTCTCTGAAATAAGGGATCTTTAGAACTGCCTTTTTAACAAACAAGCACAAATCTTACCAAATTTCTTCCTATTACTACAAAAAAAGAATTTTGGGGAAAAAACATGGCAACATCATAATCAGTGCTCTGAATTTACACAAAGCTCTCATTTCCTCAAGATGTTAAATTCAAACATGTTTATCCTGAGCAACCCTTCCATATATCCTCTAAAACAGAGAATCAAAAACACAGGCCCAAACTGTTTTTATCTGCGAAGAAATAACCTTAATCTAAAAAAAGACCCCACAACTCATAAGCCAATCATCTTCAAATCTTCCCCTCCTTGATTTGCAGGCTTGATATTTTTCAGCAGTCAGAAACATCTGCACAGCGAATTTAAACCTAATGACAATATATTGTTTTCTTAACTGTTTAGACAAGTATTCTGTAAAGCCCTACATCAGAACCACTATTCTAAAATATCTGACTTAATCTGAGGGTTAATGATTTTGAGAGCAGAAACAAAAACCAGAAAAAGAGACAGAAGTGAACTTGCAGACCTGCTTGAGACTGTCCCAAAAAGGATCAAGACTTAGATCTGGTAGGTGAAGATCAGGTATTTTGGTTGCATTTACTTGGCTTCTACTCTGTTGCAACCAATGACTGCATTTTTAGGCAGATACTAGTATGGGCCATGATGATCATGAATATAAAGAGAAGATGCATTTTTGGGTTTGACTACATTAAGAGAACCTTAAAAGCCTCAAGAGGACCTTCTGCCTCATGCCACCCTAAAATCAACAGGTCTTTTTACCCATGTATGTGCCTAGTAAGGACAATATTTTTGATATCTTTGAATAGAAAAAAAATTTTTTGTGCAAACTCGGACAGTAACTTCTTTCACAAAATATCTTCTTCACCACATCAAAGAATCTGGCAGCTCAGGCATAAGTGCCTCAGATTAGGAAAAAAAAACCCCAAAATAGCAACAGAAGATCCTCAGACTACCTGGCACCCCAAATAAATTACAAGTCTTTTACAGAATTTTACATTTTTTCCAATAGGACAGAGCACCTGGTTACACCTGGAGTTGTTCCTAGCAAAATTTTCAGTTTCTATTAACAAAGATACTTGGGTTGAAGTGCAAAGAAGCATTATACTTGTCAGGATCCTGATTACAGCCAGTACATTTCCTCACAAAGTTCTGAAGTAGACTCTTAAAGTAGCCATATATATCCTCAAAGAGATTAAACAATTTTCTGCTTTTCCTCACTGATGCTTCAGGTAAGGTTTCATGAGACAGCTGAGTCAATCAGAAACAGCTCAAGCCAAATTCTAACATGATCTTGTGTCTAATGTACTGCCCACTCTAAACAAACTCAATTTATGCATCTGTAAAATATAAATAATTTACTATTCTGTGCTCAACTTTAGAAAGACTCTGCAGTGCCATAGATGCTATACTTAGGAAGTGAACAACAAGGTCTCTAATTTACAGTCACCAAAGCTCTGCTAACTCTCATCAGACCTTGTTGTGCCTGGAGTTCTGCATCTCTTGGGAATGCTGCAAGCCTGATGACAGCATAGTCATTTGGTGCTCCAGACATTCCAGCTGCATTAACCTGTTAACAATTGCTTCACTAAGCCAGAAGAGAGTAATAACTGCAAAGGGTTGCCAGAGGTAGAAAAAGAAACTGGATGCAGTGTTGACATGAGGTTCCATGGAACCAACAATGTTACATGGAACAAAACCAGAGGCTCTTAAGAGAGAGGATTACATCAAAGAATGAACAAAGCAAGTAAGATTACCCTTCCCTTTCAAAAACAAGAGAAAAACTCACCCATTACATGGCTGGTACCAAAAAAAAAAGAGCACTTATTTGATAATAACAGCTCCTACTGTAACTAAAGCTCAGTACTGCATTACTCCCCTAAGCAGAGGCACACAGCAAAGCTGTTCTCAAGCTACAGTTATATGATCACACTGTCTTGATGCAAAAATGCAACATAAATGTTAAAACTACACTAACTTGAAAATTAATTACCAGCACATTACTGGTAAATTATCAGCATGACCAAATCCTGAATTTCCCAGCTCTGACCTTTAGACTGGGAACACAGCTTTGCTGAAATTTCTTCAGTCAAGGAGATTCTCTTCAAGTCCCCAATATGTCTTATCACAAATTGTATTACTAATGCTGCTTCTTTTCATTATATTTGCGACTGAAATACAGCTTCTCAACTTACTGTAAATACAAGGAATGTTTCCAGTGTGAGAAAGCCCACCAAGATATTCAAGCGCTACACTACATGAATGCTTACGTATTACAGTACACTCAAATGGATGTACTTAAAAGTAATAATATTGCAGACACCGAACTCTTAGTTTAAGGCTTCTTAAAAATTATTGTTTAAACAATACAAATTTCTAATAGTCCCCTGTTTAACTGCATTACCCATTTTCCTACCCTTCAGTGGTCAATAACAGCTTCTTCAATCGGGTTTAAAAAAAAAAAAAGAACTTCAAGGTTTTCATCCTTCTATCCCTGTCATCCTTCTGCATCACTATTATTCACATATCTGAAGATACTAACCACAATTGCAATCTGAATCCCAGTCTGTTTACACTGCTACTCATCTCCACCACATTTACTCAAGCTTAGATTAGTGACAAACATAATAGGCAATTGCTTTTACATCATTTCTATTTCTCTATCATTCAAAGAACATCCAAAAAACCTATGAGGGTTTGAGTGAAAAGGGTAATAGAGGCTGTTCTTTGTGAATCCTTCTAAAAATCATTAAGATACCTAAGCAGGAAAAAACCCTCAAAACTGAGCAGCAAAATTCATTTTGAACTGGCTCCTCTCTTCAGAGCAGGAGATGATGGTTAATACCATCACATGAGAATGCTACCCTGCTTCTTGGAAAAGCAGTAAGGTTCATCTTCTGAAAACAAGGCCTCGTTTCTCAGCTTGACTGTAAACCCCATGAAGTTTCCTACTTACGCCATCTTCCATAAGGCAGGAGACCTCACTTAAGTTGTCATCTAAGAGGAATACAGATGTTTCCTTCCAGTTTCTATTTAACCCTCTTCATCCACCCCAGCAGGGCTGGAGAAGGAAGCTACAACAGCAATGAAGGCAGCAACCTCAAACTGAAACCATGCCAGTAACATCCACAGCATCATATATATATATATATATATATATCCTTAAACCCTTACTTAAACCCTTAACATGTCAAAAAGCATGACTTAGAATACCATCTTAAAAATTTCTCTTCTTCATGCTTTTGTTTGGTTGGTTTTTTTTAATGGAACTTCAGTAACAACTTCAAGAAAGGCAAGATTAAGAAAGAGACTCTTCTCTCCCTTCATAATTAAATACATTACCTGCACAGAGCTTGAGTCATACTTGCATCTTTCACATTAGGATCTGTAGTAAGGCTCCTGATGAGTACTGTAATCATCTGCAATGGTATGTGCTGCACAAGACTTGCCAGTGCAACAGAAGGCTCGAACGAAGTATCTGCAACAATTGAATATGACATAATGCAAAGAACTAAAAACAAAATCCCACAGAAAAAAAGTAAGCTTTATGTTCTACCCTACAACCTCACCATAGTTTAAAAGTGACAATAAATCTATCCTACATCTTGCATTCTATTATGACAAACCAAACCAAAATTAGAACATATCAATGAATTAAGGACAATGAACAGCAGTGAATTCTTTAGTTCATTTCATATCCATGCAAGAAAGTGACAATCTGCCAACGACTTCCTCCTCCACCATAAGTGGAATTGAGAAGTAGGTTTTGTATTTTTCTAAAAAGAAGTACCATAAGTTGTTTATTATACTTCATATTAAGCCTAGGAATTTAGCACAGCTGGTATTCCCCATGTCCTATCTCAACAACTCTCTGCTAACCATACCACTTATGGCAAAATGCAATGTTAAGTTTCTCAAGTGCCTCAACAGCAAAGGCACTTTGCAATGGGAACTATTATAGCACTTCACAGATTTCAGAAGTCAGAAAAGACCTATTTACGATCACATTTCCATTACTCAGGCACTGGATGCTTCCTAAGATTTTACATATTGCTTTTATATATATTACTTATATGTATTTATACATCCCGATTTGTTAAACAGTTCCAAGGAGTAAGAAGAAAGAGCAGCTTTTCATCGAATCACAGAACTGTGTTTGAAGGGACCTCTGGAGACCATGTAGCCTGACCCCTCTGCCAAGGCAGGGTCACCTGGAGCAGGTAACACAGGAACACACCCAAGTGGGGTCTCTCCAGAGAGGGAGACTCCATGACCTCCATGGGCAGCCTGTTCCAGTGCTCTGCCACCCTCAATCTAAACAAGTTCTTCCTCATGTTATGGTGAAACTTGTGTTTTAGTTTATGGCCTTTGCTCCTTGTCATGTTGCAGGGCACCACCAAAGAGTCTGACATCAACTTCTTGGCAACAGCCTTTGATATATTTATATGCATTTTACCATTGATAGTTTTAAATCTTTCTGAATAGGGCATCCAAAACCTCATTTCAGTATATGATTTAAAGTACTGCATCAGGAGTTTTCCGGAACACCATCCTGCTCTGCAGCAAAATAAATCACTATTCCCCCTCTAGCTTTTGGGGGGTGGACAGGAAATAAAAAAGGCTTTGCTTTCTTGACAGTCAAGAAGTTGCATTTTAGTATCTGGGTGAGAAAGCAGTGGTTACCAGGTGATGCCTGCAGAGCACGCACTACCTGCGCTAAGGCTTTTCCTCTTCTCTGAATAACCTACGCCCCCGTTACTCCGCGCTGCTCCTGCTCACCCGCGGCAGAGATGACAGCGAAGAGCTCCTGCAGGGAGGGCAGCAGCGTGTCGGGCTCGGCCTTCCAGACGCTCCTGAGCAGCGCGCTGACCTGCGTCACCTGCGAGACGTAGAGGCGCAGCTCGGCCTCCCGGGTGCCCTGGCTCTGGAAGTGGGCGATGCTGCGCACCAGCTGCTGGCAGAAGGCGAGCGAGAGCTTCCTGCCGCGGGGTAGGCACTGTGGGAAGTCGCCCAGCAGCTGGCAGAGGCGGGCGCAGAGCGGCGGCGCCGGCCGCTCGCACACCAGGCGCAGCGCCTCCACCTGCAGCAGCTCGAAGAGCTCCAGCACCGAGGGGCAGCTCATGATGAGGCGCAGGCCTGCCTGGATGTAGTCGAGGATGGCGGGGTCGCGGTTGCTCAGCTCGCCATAGCCGCGCTGCAGGAGGCCGAGAACGAGCCCGCGGTTGAAGAACGCCTCGAATTCAGCGCGGTGGAAGCGGCCGTAGGCGTCNCGACCCGGAAGCGGAGCCCCGCGAGCGGGAAGCCGGTCCGGAGAGGACGGGGAGGGTGCCGCGCAGGCGCTGGCTCAGCCACGGCACGTCCCGCCCCCCTCACTGTTGACGGCCAATGGCGAGCGAGGGCGGGGCGGGGGCCAGCCGTGTGGGAACGGAAGGATCGGCGCGGCGGGGAAGGGTTTGGGGGGGCCGGGGGGGGGGGCTC
>VXBC01009842.1:1108028-1231523 GCA_013399945.1 Ploceus nigricollis | reverse complement strand
TTTTTATATTTTTTATATTTTATGGATGACATTTGGTGGAATAATTGAGGACTAAATGCATTAAAAACAAGTCTAAAAATACATGGGGAATCCAGAAAAAAAAAAAAAAGTTGAAAGTAAAGTTTCACAGAATAAAAAGTTTTATTCCTGAGAGATTTGCCCATGGCTTGATTTGTGTGTACTTTAAAAGATTCACCTTATTGGAGTCCATCGATTTCCCAGTATTACAATATCTATGCATCCTGTGACGATCTTTGTGTACCTTTGCTAGTTGTTACCTTACATTTATAGTACTTCTCTCACTAATCCAGCATTTTTGCATGTGTGGAACCCTTTGCCCTGAGCTAATGAAACAAAATGTTTTAGTATATGCCTGATAATGTGGCGCAAAAGAAATCTCATTATTTTCAGTGGGACTTCTGTACGGCTCAACTGGTCGTCATTGCCTGGGCCTTTGCTGTTCTACTGGTGTGTGCAGACTCCTCCAAAGTGGAGTAATCTACATAGAGTCTATATTTTCTCTTATTTCCATAGTGCTGTTGTTACCACTGGTCAGGCTTCATCCATTTCACAGGCTGTACAACTTCATTTGTTCTGATTATTTTACCAAAGACTAAGCATTGGTTTTCCCAGCTTCTTGGAATTTTGTTCCAGGTAATAACCATGATTTTCCTTTCTCCACTTAGGCCATCAATAGATTTGTTGGTTGTACATGAGTCACACGTGTCTCTTGGCATTTTTTTTTTTTTAATTGTCTCTGTTTAAAAATAGGCTTCTTGGTTATGCTCATGTTATTCTGACTTGTTCAGGAAACACTTTGTGTTAAAAATGTCAGACAGAGATCCCTTTTATCCTCAGTCATCCTTGTGACTGCATCTAACCTACACTGAGTGACGGAGACACCCAGCTTAGTCCCTGCCTGAGCAGGTGTGTCTGGACCCTGCCACAAATAATAAGTAATGCAATAATAAGCAAAGCAGTTCATGGAGGCACAGCTGAACTGCTGCTACTTCTGGCACTGGAATTCAGCTGCCATCAGTTCAAGTATCTCTGCAGTATCCTTTGTTGGGAGGTAGGTAGGTCCTTCATTGCCCAGAGAAAGTCTGTTTAATCAGGTAACTTGTTGGGTTTCAGAGCCCACCATCAGGGTCAGAGCATTACACCTCTGAAATCTGTACCTCTTGACAAATCCAAGTGAAATCAGCATTTTTATCCTAATGCTTATGATGAGGAAGAGGAGGTCAGACATAGGAACATGACCACATATGTCTTCTTTCCTTGTAAATCTAAGAAAAAGAGTCTGACTTCGAGCTTGATGAATCCCAAAACACTAGAGAGATCATATGCTGAATAAATTCACCTAGCAAGTGCAGTGCTCTGGAGTGAGGAACACTGCAGATCTGGACAATAATGAAGGAAAGAAAATAAAGAGTATTTTCAGCAAATGTGCAAGCATGTTTAATGAAACAGAAATCAGATGCAGACCCTCTAGCATATATCCTCCAACACTAGGGCAGCATAAGTGCATTGTGTTGGCCTTGTACAGACATCCTCAAAGATTTCACACTTAAGTGAGCAGATCACAAGGAATAATTTAGCCCTAAGACACAGGGTAGTCACACTGGTAATCAGAATGTACAATTAGTTTCTATCTTCTGCCAGAAATGTCAATGCAGTTTAGTGAATTTTTTGAAGAGTTTGCACAGCTGCTGTTTCATTTACCTAGTAGATTGTGGAATTTTTTTGCTTTTTAAATTCAGCTCCCAAAATTCAAATCCCCTGAAGACTTCTTAGCAACAAAGCCACGTATCTTAATTCAGAATATTTTGGTTTGGAATCTGTGATAATCTTAAAAGTAAGCCAATATTTTGATACCTTGTGTGTGGTATTCGATGCACTAACTGAAATGCATAACAACAAAAGGAATAGTAACCATCTTTTGGGCTGAATAGCTAAATTCTTTGTTAAAATTTGGATCACTAAGAAAATTTTCTATACCTCAAGCTTACTTAAGATCCATGAAAATAACTATTATGGGGTACAGAAAGCAGTGCAGGGTCAAAAGTATACTTTGAAATGTGAAATTTTGTAAATATATTTTTATTTTGGTTCCATTTTAAATTTCAGCATAGATGGAGCTTGTGATAATTCAATAGTGGTGGTATTTTGTCTCCATCTGAAACCAGGCTCTGACACATTCTTACAGTAGCTGCTGAGGGGAGCTTAGGTTAATGTGTAAAATAATTGGTTCTCTGAGCAGTTGGGCACAGTCTCTATCAGTTCTAGTTTCAATATCAGGTTTCTTTTAATCAGAGGGAAGTATAGTCTTTTTCTGATGCTCTGTATGCACTGAAATTGGTTGGAAAGAAAATGCTTTGAGCAGTGCAGTGTAGAAGCAAATGTTCAATGTTATAAATAACATATGATTATACAAATATACTAAACTTATAGAGCTTTTTTTATGTTGAATCAGGTGTCAGGGTGTACTATGGACTTTTCCGTCCTAATTTCAGTGATCTCATTCTTCTGGGAGAGGACCTATTTAAAGTAAATTTCATGCAAAACAAATACTTATAGTCAAATAATTATTTTTCTTTATTGAAGACAAAATTCTCTACTGCATATTATCTACAGTATAAAAAAATGAAAACTCATTACTCATGGCCAAAACATTTTAAAAAAATGAGGCAGATCCAGCCCCATCTTTTTAAAAATTGCCTGGTGTATGCTGACAGCTTGATATAACTTAGCCAAATTAAAAGAAGACACTTTTTTCTCATGTAGTTGTTACATATGTTTGAATATCTTCATTTTCCTAGAAAGATTTAAAGCAATGAGGGGATCACAGAAGGTTTATAGTGCCATAAATTACTGTAGGAAAATGTGGATAACAGAGAGGAAAATAATTTTTATTTCAGTGGCTATAAATTGCTCTTGGTTTGTTAATGTTCATTTAGCTTAATGTAAATCAGATACCTAACATACATATGGAATGTTCGTTCTAAAAAAAGAATTACCATTCTAGCTTTTCAACAAAGATCTGGCTTAAGTTGATCCCCTGGGGAGGGCTCAAAGGTACTTGTTACAGGTTTTTTTCCATTTAAGCCAGTCACCTTCCAGTCCTTCCTGAGCTGCGAGTGCACATTGCTGGGTCATGTCTAACCTCTCACCCACTGGCACCCCCAAGTCCTTCTGGGCAGAGGGGCTCTCCATCTGTTCATCTCCCAGTCTGGACTGATACCGGGGGTTGCCCCAAGCCACATATAAAACCTTGCACATGGTCTTGTTGCATCTTTTGTGATTCTCATGGGCCACTTCTTCAGCTTGTCCAGGTCCCTCTGGATGCGTCCCGTCCTTCAGGTGTGTCAGCAACACCACTCAGCTTGGTGTCATCTGCAGATGTGCTGAGGGTGCTCTCGATCCCTCTGTCTGTGTCATTAATGAAGACTTAGCACTGTTCCAGTATGGACCCCTGAGGGACAGCGCTTGTCACTGATATCCTCTGGGACTATGAGCCCTTGACCATGACCCTCTGGATGCAACCATCTGACCAGTTCCTAATCCACCTAACAGTCCACCCATTCAATCCATCTCTCTCCAGTTTGGAGAAGAGGATGTTGTGGGAGACCACATCATAGGCATTACAGAAGCCCAGATAAATGACATCTGTAACACCTCCCTTGTCCACTGATGTAGTCACCCCATCACAGAAGGCCTCTGGGCTGGTCAGGCAGGACTTGCCCATGGTGAAGCCATGGTGGCTGTCCTGAATCACCTCCCTGTCCTCCCTGTGCCTTAGTAGAGCTTCTGGGAGGGTCTGCTCCATGATCTTCCCAGGCACAGAGGGAAGGCTGACAGGTCTGTAGTCCAGGAGTCATCCTTTCTTCCCTATTAAAAGATGGGTGCAATATTTCCCCTTTGCAGTCACCTGTGACTGCCATGACTTTCCAAATACAGTGGAGAGTGGCTTGGCAACTACATCCACCAATTCCTTTAGGATTGGGATGCCTCTCATCAGGTCCCATAGATTTACCTGCATTCAGGTTCCTTGGGTGGTAATGAACTTTATTTACAGTGGGAGAGACTTTGCTCTCTCAGTCCCCATGCTTCTATCCATCCATTTGAGAGGTGTGGGAAGAGAGGTTGCCATTGATGACTGCGGCAGAAAAGTTGTTGATTCTTCTACTTCAGTCTTCCCCTCATGAGTTGTTACCTGTTCACCCGTGTTTTTTATCAGGGGGATTGCACCTTCTTTGACCTTCCTTTTCCGACTAACGTACCTGTAGAAGCCCTTCCTGTTATTTGTTGCGTACCTTGACAGGTTCAGTTCCAGTTTTGCCTTGGTCTTCCTCACACCCCCTCTACACAATCATACTTCTTTTCTATACTCTTCCCAGGTCTTCTCTATACTCTTCTCAGGTTACCAGTCCTAGTTTCCACTGCTTCTGCATTTGTTTGTTTCCCTTTATTTGACCAGCAGGTCCCTACTCAGCCATTCTGGTCTCTTGCCTTCCTTGCATGATTTCTTGCTCCTGGGAATCTCTTTTGCTCTATAGAAGATTTCTTTAAAGATTTGCCAGTTCTGTTCCGCTCCCTTGTCGCCAAGGCCAGTCTCTCAGGGGATCCCTCTGACAATCTCTCTGAAGAGCTGGAAGTCTGCCTTCCGAAAGTTCAGAAGCCTGACTTCTTACTTGACCTATAATTCCTCAAGACTGCAAACTCCACCAATGCATGATTGCTGCAACCTAGGCTACCTCCAATCCTGACATCCCCAATTATCTCTCTTATTTAGGTGACCATCAAATCTAGTGTCATGTTGCCTCTGGTAGGGCTGGATATTACCTGGCTTAAGAAATTATCTCTGGAGTCTTCTAGATTTGTCTACAGTTTGCCATACTACTTTCTACCAATACTTCACAAATACCAGTGCTTTTGAAGGTAAAAGGCTTTTACTGCTTGGTCATTTAAAGTTTGTCTTCCCTACTCTCTCCTAGAACCTTTGCAAAAGATTAATTGTAGCCTGCAAGTTGCTTGTGAAATAGACATCACTGTAGGCGGTCTAAATCATTCACCAAAGGCCAAATAAGGATTTTACAGCACTTGGGACTCTCAGAGAATTATACTTGACCTTATTAAGTAAACCAATTTATTTTTGTTTAGACAGTGATTTGTCTGTATTTTAAAAGTGGATCAGGAGGAAAAGAAATTACCCTTGCAGTTTCAAAGTGCTTTATGAGTATCAGCCTTACTAAAAACCAGTAGGATCCATGTTCTGAAATTTCTGAGATGCTTTTGAAAATCCACCTCTGCAAACACCTTAACATTTTTCCTCATGAAGCTCCATCTCACATACTTTATAAATACCTGCAAAACCACCTCATTCTCTTTTTGTCACTTTTTGTCAAATTTGTCTTGATGTGATACTTACAGAAAAAATCCAGTTTGCTGTTGGAACCCTGGTTACTGAGAATTTTAGACTTTCTGTGCTGACAGGCACTGACTCCCAAGAGAACACTGCATTTTACCTGAGGCCATGGAGAAGGCTTCCAAAATTGAATGATAAAACTGGGATTATGGGTGTGTAGTTTGAATAGAAGTGTGTAATATCACAGGGTGGAAAACTTAGAGTTTAAGGTTTTAGAATATAGTAATATATATAAAGCAAGATGGAGGTTTTAGGGCAGAGGCTAGTCCTTCTTCTTCACCTTCTTCTTCATGGGTTTGGGTGGTATTGTGTAATTGGATAAAAAAGTCTGCATTGCAGGCCACGGGTGGTTGGTTATTGGGTTAAAAGTAAAAATAATTTAAGTGTCATTTCTTAATTGGACAGTTTATCCTTAAAAGGCCTTCTATAGAGAGAGGTACGGCTCCATTTTTAGTTTGTTAGAGTGAGGTGCTGTAGAACTCACAGTTTGTGAGACTGTAATATAGATAAGAATTAATAAACATCTAAGTCTGAACAAGAAATACTGTCTCGCGCATTTAATCCCAACCCTGGCAAAAAAAAGTTAAGACTCGACAGTTTGCTTTCTGTGATCATTCCTTGTTTTTACTGGCCTGAATAATTACAGTCACCTTCATACTCCATGTATTTGTTATCTCTTATCTCTTGGCCCATACTTACATCAGCAATGATCAGAAACTGGGCTGCTCTTCCCATTTTGTGATTTTCCAGCATGTGCTAGGGCATAGCTTGCTTCGCAGTGAACATTTCCGGCAATCCCAAAGCAATAATGCACCAACTTAACATGCCAGGGAAAAAGCAAGTGAGTATTGCATGAACGGAGGTGCCTCTACCCAGCTGTAAGTAGGGAACCCCGCCTACCAGGGACTGTTTGCCACTGCAGTACTAAGAAGAGCTTCAAAATGAGGTGGAAATTACCAAAATCTTATTCATAATTTTATCTTAGTATGCATGCTTATATCCTAACAGGACATGCCATGAAAAGATGTTTCATTACAGAGGAGTAGTGTAGCATTGGAAATATAAATAGGGATTATATAATACAAATACAGATGCTTAAATAAAAGCAGTTGGGATTCATCTGAAGAGAAAGAAATGAAACTGATTTTTGCTTCATTTGGATAGTTAAAATAGAAAAAAGACCATTATAGTGCCAGTGACACACTTGCTAGCACAATAGAAATAATCAGGATTCCAGTTTAATGAGATATTGTAGAAGGTGAGAATATTTTGAAGTGCTAATGAAAAAGAAAGAAGTGTTATAAGTGGTAGAAAATGGTAATTGGTAGATAGTAGCACTTTTAAAGAATAATGACAGTTTCATATGAAAAAGCATTGTAAGAATGTTGATTAGCTTAACTGGAACAGGCAAGATTTACAGGAAGAAGGGATTCAAAAGAAGAGCAGCTTTACTTCTGTCCTTGCAAAGCATTGAGTAGTGTTAATTAAAACTGAGACAGGACAAAGCTTAAGGCCTGCACAATAGCACAAGTATCCTCTGAATGGCACTGACCGATACAAGTGAATGTAATATTGCAGAACTTGGGAGAATTACTGATTGCAGAGCTCATTGCCTTGTACCTAAGAGGTTGCATGGGTAAAGCATTCCTTTTCCAACTTTTGGTTTGCATTGTCCTCCCTGTATTCCTGGTTACCTGTGGCAGGAGCTCGCTGCCCATAGGCTATGGACATTCTGGTCTCATTTGTGTAACCAGTAGCATAGTATTTAAGCCCTCTGTGTCTTGGCTTTTTATACGGAACTGAGAATTAGGGATTATGATGCTTCTGGCATGGCTTTGTGCATGCTGGTTTTAGATGCAAAACAGAGAAACAGCAAGTAATAACCTGAGCTTCTGTCTGGTTTTATTTATTTAGGTCTGCCTTTTTCACACTACTCACTGACAAAATAAATGCAATGGAAACTTTGATTTTTATTTTATGTTACTTATGGTACTGCAAATGGTTTAAAAATATGCTTTTAAAAATACATTTAACATAAAATGGAGGGTTTTTTTATTCAGAACTGTCTGATGCCATTGTCAAATATCTTATCTTACTTGATGTTAACATAATTAATTTCTTAAAACTGAAGTAAATTACCATCCTAATCATTATTCTCTCATTTGTCAGTTGAAGTTAGACCACATTTAATGGCAATGCTATGTAAAATCTGATATACTGGGAATGTATAACATATTTCTGAAGGGCATGATGATAATCAGATTTGTCTAGACATGTAAAACATATTTGTGATGCCGTGAACTCCTCCAATTAATTTCATGAGTTTCTGAGACTCATAATAATTTAACTCAGATGTAGTGTGGGAATTAGAAATTGTAGCAGACACAAAGTTTTTAGCAGAAAAGCCACAGACTTCTTAAAATATTGAGGCCATGTACCCATGTGTTATAAGTACTATTGGTGTGTTATTTCCAGTATTTAATGTATTCACTAAGATTTTTACTTGATGCAGGTACCTGCCTGTCTGAGGAAGGGTAAATTTAGACATTGAGCAATGTAGTGTATCCACTGGTTAGTTAATGGCATGCTGTCTTCTGCTGCAGCCGTGCAGCTGTGAGCTTTTTCAGTTCATCATACTTCTCTCATCCAGCACATGCTGGTTGCAGCAATCCCTCTCCAGAGTGGCTGAGGAGTAGTGGAGCAGGTCAGGATATCCATGATTTTCCATTGTGGCTCTGCTCGGTAGGAATATAACATTGTCCAAAGCAATACCAGTAAGCTGGTTGCATATTTTAAAGTTGCAAAATGGGAGGTGCAAGGATTCCAGTTTTAAGCAGGCCAGTGGTATGTTTGTCACTGGCCAGCTTAAGTGCTGCATGTTGCCAGCACTTCAAAGCCTTGGAACACCCACTGGTTCTCATATTTGTCTTTCAGTTCCCCTTGCTTTCCCCTGAAGTCTGATGTACAACCAGCATGCCTCTGCTGATGAATGTGTACATCTAAAGCACTGATGACATATCATTTGTCAAGCTGAGTCTTTTCCCATCTCAGTCTGGGTTTGGTGTGGGTATTCTCCATACTTCATTTCCCCATGTGGAAAGAGAGGTTTGTCTTTCTCTCTTTCTTTTCTCTGCAGACTGCCCACAGACACTGTAACACAATGTGAGCTGGCACAGGAGACCTGGCTGTAGGGGGCTGAGGACAGCCCTTGTCTCTCTGTCTACCTATCTGTATCCATCAGCTGATTTGTCTTCACTGTCAGACTGCACAGGAGCAGTGGATGACTGAAGAAGATGGGTTGTTCCATGGAAAGGACAGCCCCTGCCCCAGCAACACCCCAGCTAGGCTGGTCTCTAGCCCCCCACAGCTGTGTCAGACCCTGCCCAGACAGACCCCTGTGGGTTCCTCTCACTGCGCCCAGCTCCCATTCCAAAGGGAGCTGACAACTCTTCCTGTACTCAAAAAGTCTTGCGCAGAGAATAAAGGCTTGAAAATCACAGTGACATTTAAAAAACAAATATCCATCACCGAAAGATAGACTCATGTGCTTTTTTTTCTCCCAGAGAAACTTATAACAACCTGCTTATTCAGCTTGATTGCATTAATGTAACTGTTCTTTGCTGCTAATAATAATTACAGGGAAACATTACACAAAGTAAATAAAATTTGTCTTCTGTTAAAAGGTGTGGTTTGAAAAGTTTTGATGTGTGAAATCCAGTTCTAGCTGGGAGCTATCTGAATTTCCCAAGTAAAATATTCTCAATGGGGGAATGTGTTTCAAAATCAGGAGCAAAATGTGTGACCTCGAAGCCATAGGGGAATTAATTGGAGAAAGCTCCAAATGGAGCTCCAAATCTGCTGGAGGGACCATAGGAAGGGTTTCCAGGAGGCTCATCTGCTTGGCAGTGTTGTCACCTAGACACCTCTGTGGGGATCTAAAGGCCAGCCAGAGTGAAATGGACAGGAAAGAATGGACAGGAAAGACAAGAGTGGAAGAGTAAACTGTACAAAGCGGGCAGTTAATTTCCTGTACAAAGGTAAAATATCTCTGTAGGAGAAAGAAGGAGAAAATCTTTTAGGGAAAACTGGGATGATTGTTTCTCAAAGAACAGATGAAAATCCTGAAGAATGATGGAAAATAGAATTTGAGGCTTTGACAGTCTGGACTTGAGCACTTATTAGAATGCATCGTGGGGGTAAATGAGTCTCCACTCTGTGGACATTCTCCAGTATCTGTAAGAGAAGAAGTGTTCCCACTGCCTCTGGGGTTTATCAGCATAGGGTCTGGCTGTATCTTTGGAAGCTTTTGGAAGAACTGATGTTGCCAAAGCCAAGGCACACATCTTACCCTTCCACCCTGTGTCCACAAACAGGTTGTCAATGTAGTTGCACCTGAGGAAAAACAGCCTGACTGTAAACTTTAATTTGGCAACTGTCTTCTTTTAGCAGTACCTTGGTTTGTTCATCTACCTGGCTGCTTTTGTGTGGGTTGCTGCTAAAAGCAGTAGCGCACTCTCCTCTGATGCATGTTTCAACACAGAAGCTTTAAAGATACAGGTGTTTTTATTGTGAGCTATCATCTGCCAGCTTGAATGTATGGTGTGACAAAATAGCAGTTCCCCACAGCAGACACCACACGTGAGCCTTATTCTAAGAGTGGAGGTTAGAGGGGAGTGCAAATAGTTTTTCCTTGGTTAACAGGACAACTTTGAGGTAGCTCCCAGCGAAGCTGAATCTTTCCCTGGGGAATACTGGGGAGCCTTAGCATCATCATCAGATTCATTAAAAGTTGTTCCTCCTCTCTTGAAGTTAATCTGAAATGTGGGATTTAACAGAGGACTGAAAAAGTTTCCTGTTTCCATAGGAGATCCTGAGCTATGATATTCTTCATACTTGCTGGAAGTGAATCACCTCTGAAGTACTAAAATAAATTCCTTTAGGTTCCTTTTCCTTCAGTTATATTGTTGTAATGTCTTATTCCAGTATTCATCCAGGAATATATTAGTAATTACTAATACTATAATACAATTATAAGATCTCTTGAGTAGGTGCATGAATAAAGCCATCAAATAAGACAAAGTGCTAATAAATCTTACACAGCTTGGGGAATATTACCATAATAACACTTAATGAAGAGTAAGTCATACATAACAAAAATACAGCAGTACAATGAAAATAATACAACTATAGTTAAGGGTTATTAATTAAAGTACTTTCCATTAATGTAATTTGACTATAGTCACAATCTACTAGGGGTCAAATTCATTCCTGATGTTACTTGGAGAGAGTGTATTCGAGAGATGGATTTTTGCCTTTGGTTTGGGCTACTCAGAATTTTGTGTCATGCTGCTTCTGAAGAAGTTCTGAGCACCTTCTTCTGGCAGTTGTGTGAACCTGAGCTACAGTTTTTCAGGTTTCTTAGCGTTGTGTCCCTGCACGCCCCTACTCCTTGTGCTCTTGTCCTTGAATGCCTTCTAGTGATACCAGCACTCTACTGAACCAGAAATGTTTGCTTAAACCCAGGCAGCAGAGCTGCCCTGTGACTTGGGGAATACCCGCATCAGTAGGTGGAGCTGTACCGCGCAGCAGGAGGTCACTTGGATGCTCTGGGTTACATCCACATTAGCACAGGCATTGCGTTGGTACAGGTCAGGGGAGTGCATTTGAAGAAAACTTGGCAGCTGTCTCTGACACGCTGCACTTTGACCCGCAGCACAGAGCAGAGGGGACAGCAGTCCAGTGTGATCCTGGCCGGACAGGCCCTTCCCATTAGCAGAACAGAGCCTTAGATTAGGGAGTCCCCAGCATAAAGCTGTTTGCTGAGTGTGATTGAGATAACATTGGTGAGTGTATGATCAGAAATCATTAAACCGTTCTTTTTTTAAATGCCACCTTTGTCTCCTACTAATCAGCTTGCTGACTATTTCATAATGATGAAACTGAGCACTTTCAGAGCTGCCCCAGGATGTATTGGCTACAGTCAGAGCTCTGCATTACTTTTATTAGTAATTTTATTAGATTACTTTTTTATTAGGTGTGGTTTCTGCCTTCTCACCAAAGTAAACAAGCCATCACTTGCAGTAGTTGAATTCATTTTATGTTTGTTTGGGTTATTTGGTAATTTATTCTGTATGACTGCTGGTGTTTGAGTGGAATAGCTGTCTGAGTTCATTAGTCAAACAATGAGAAGGCTTCCTGGAGCTATCTCTCCATGCTTGTAAATGTCTTGCTAGTATTAAAACTTTATTTCTATCAGTTTTACTAGTCCTTCCCACAATTTTCAGTTCTGTTAGGCCACACTGCATTCTTTTTGTGTACATCTCGTGTTCCACAGAAATTGTCTTATGCTGTTGAGACTTGATATTATTTTTATTGTTTTAGTAGCTCTCAAAAGCCATATTTCCCCAAAAAGCAGGCACTGGAACTAACACAGTAGTACATCCTGTAAGCTGTCCTGTTTTAATTCTGATCAACACAGCAGAACATATAAAAAAATAGTATTTCATTTGCCTCCTTTATTGTATTTATGTATGGGACAGATGGAGGTTTCGATGATTCTTTCACTGTAACAACAAAATCCTTTTCCTGTTCACTTTGCTGGATGATTGCTCCATTTAGCACATTCCTGAGCCTGATTCTTCACTTCCAGGCTAATTATTTCACAAGGTGCAATGGCTAATCTAAACTGTTATGTCAAGCTGTCAATACCTGTAATCCATTTTTTTCCCATTTACTGGTACACCCAACCAAACATTCAGTGGGAAAAAATAATGTGAAGAACAACTCTCATTCATCTGTCAATCATATTGCTGTGTAAACCAGGTGAGAAACATCAATGAAGTATCAATCACATTTCTACGAGTTTTCCTTAAGTCTTTCAATTATCTCAGTACTTATTTGCCACAGTAAGATCTAAGACCTACCCTTACCCACTTATAACTATAATCTCAGTTATATGAAATACTGCTTTCAGCTATGTTTTCTTTTAAAAAGAGTCATCCCCTTTTTCTGCCATCCCATATTCTCCCTTGGGCTATATGAGCTTTATGCAGAAGACAATTTGGCATCTCTCAAACAGTGTTTTTTCTCCTTTTTCTCTGAGAGAGGCATTAACGTCTTTCAAGAACTTTCCAGGGACTTCATACTGACTAAGTTATCTTAATCTTTCCTTTGCTAAAAAAATCAGGCTAAATGATGTAGATCTCAGTATTAGCAATGAGAGCTTGTTTCTCTGCCAACCAGGTATGTCTCTTCCAGTAGGCTAATCAAAGATTCCAACATGCCATCATGAAGCCCATGTCAGCAAAGCCTCAGGTGACTTAAAGCCCTAAATTAGCGTGTGTATTTGAAAAATATATTTTGGAAGAAAGTCTGAATGCAATCAGCAAGGACTCTTGCAACACCATGGTTGTCTAAAGCAACAGAACTGGTCATGTTGTACCCAGATTTTGCCTCCATCACTGTTGAGGAGAACTGAAAGAGGATATGGACTTAAAGAAGGCACCACTTATAGCAAGGAAAATTCCAGATAAACTCTAGGAAAACAGTTAGGTTGGACAATCATTCAATCAGGCTGACCAGGAAGGTTGTGGAATCTCTATCCTTAGAGATATTCAGCATTGGACTGGCCATAACCCTCAGAAATTTAATCTAGTTTGGAAGCTGGATCTGACTTGGAATTGGTGATACTTAGTGCAATGGACCAAATGACCTCCAGAGGTCCCTTCAAACCTACATCTCTCTGATTCTGTGGTTATAAAAGAGCTGATGAGTTGCGATGAGAAAGTAGAAATTGGGAGGATTAAGGGGAAAAGACAATGCTAGTTTTGCTCTCTACTGTAAACAGTTTTCTTAGGTTCTTATTTTGTCTTGGGCTGTTACAGAATATTTAAGAAAATGCTGTTGTGTCCAAATGACTCAGATTGACAACGCTTACAGCAATGCAATGGCAGCACAAAAAGACGTTTTTTTAAAGTGTTTATTCTTCTTAGCATGCATTTTCTTGAACCTTGTTGAGTTTAACACTGTTAAGAGCTAGATGTATAGGAATACAATCTTGAAATGTAGCAGGAATATGCATAAGAATAGACCATTTAAAATCTGTTACAGAGTTTTACCTTTGCTCTTGTTTTACAGAACAAAGGTACTAATAACAATATCTGCTTTTGGCATGGTTGAATATTTTCTGTGGAAGAAAAACTAGATCGAGTTTTTTAGTAACTTCAATAGTCAACTTCACCCTGGTGACTTATATCCATTCCTATTGATTTTTACATCCATTCATCAATCACTTGTTTTGTAACTGAATCTGCAAATAGTTTCTGGCTTAAAACTCTAAATTTTGGGATGCGATAATGCTCTAAATGGAAAATTACAGTTCAGAGTAGAATAGAAAGTAAGAAAGTACTGTGGTGATTATGCTGATTTCTCATGTTTTATTGTCTTGTTTGCTTATGAGTCTTTGGAAACAGTGCTTAAAATCCTTGGGCAAGGATGGTAGGATGATGGTCAGTGAACTAAAAATAGCGCTGATAACATGCACAGATTTAGCAGTGACACTAGTGATTCATGATTTATCTGATTCTTCCACTTCAAAAAATATTTTCTTGCATCTCTGCATGGCATCAACTTACATCTTCTCTCCAAGATCTGCTGCATTAAAAAATCAGTAGAGCATAAAGTTTTTCCATTTTCAAAATAATAGGAACCTGGGATTTTCTGGATTTCATATTTTTAAGGACTCTGAATGAGATCTCTGCTTATATTGTACATTTTTTCCATTTAATTTTTCTTCCTAAAATACACTGATCTAAGAGAGAATATGTGAAAAGACTTGTAGTAGTAAAAATTGAAATTATTTATGCTCCAATCAGTATTTTTCCTTAGAAATGCTGTGCAAACATAGCAGAACATTCCACCCTTTCACATTCATGGCAGACAAAGAATATATTGTCATTCAGTGATCATTGTAAGGGAAGCTCACTAAAGTGACATTTCAGTGTAAATTTATGATTTATTAAAACATTTGAAATGTTCTGCTAAATCACTTCCCTCTTTCCCTTGTGCCTTCTCTACCTTATTCATGTATAGTTCCCTTCTTCCTTATAGGAAAAGTCTCTGTGCCATACAAACTGTGACAGCATTGCTATCCATATGGTTATTACTTCCTTCATCCTGAGTGAGGGATGATGGCATTGAAAGCAATGGGAAATACTATAAGAAGTAATTTTAGAAGTAATCTACTTAATTGGACACAGCCAAATGACAGTTACCAAAATGAAACTCCAGTGTAGTATTTCCGGCAGATATTTATGTTTATGGTTCTCTGTCTGTGTTTATGGTTTAGTGGTTAACCAGTAACTGGTGCCATCACTGCGGAGGCAGTGGAACTGCTCTGTCTTTTCCCCTCCTCAGGGTGATGCCCCATTTCCGTTACCAGAAGAAGAGTTTCTGAAAGGAAGGTGTACGCTTATCCAGACCCCTGTGCTTGTATCCTTTCTGTTGGATGTAAAGGATTTTTCAGGGCACTCTCCACCAGGCAGTACTTCCAGCAGGGCTGGGCTGGCCTGTGCATGCACACAAGGAAAAACCAAGAGTGTCAATGCAAAACATTTCTTTCTGTGACTTTGCACAGAAACTGAGCTCCAACTTTATTTCAGTAAGGAAGGGTACTGGTGCCCATCTCGTGATGACTCAAAAGCAAGTCAAGAGCTGTCCTGATTATTATGCTTTCCAAGTTGTATGGTTGGCTCATCCTAAGACCAGATATTGAGATTTGTGGTCAAAACTTAACCCAGAACTCATCAAGCCCAGTGAGAGTTCTGCTGAGTATAGGTGGACTCAGATTTTACAGGTAATGGTGAATATTTTGTCTCACTTGACTAACCAACTGACAGGAGAATAAGGGGATTTGTGTCTAGGGGCAGAGAGATTTGCCATAGCTCTGTAGCTTTTTTCATTTTTCTTCAGTTTGTCATTAAGGGAATTTTGGAGGCTAAGAAGCATTAAATGCAGAGGTCCTGTGGCCACTCTCCCTCCAGAGTTCCCTCTTGGCAGAGAGGGCTCCTTTCTCCCTTGCTGCTGTAGATTGTTTTAGGAAGGCCCTGCAGTCCTGTACTGTAATTGTTCTCTTATTTATAGGGAAGTTCTTACATACTTTTTTTAGAAGCTACTAAAATGCATGCACAATTAGCCCTGGAGCCCTAGTTCCCCTCTTTGCACAGACAGGAGCGGCTGTGTTTGATTAACAGCCATGACTGGCAGCCAGAAAAATAGCACATAAAATTAGAGGTAAACAAGGATATTTTGATCCTGAAACTGTGTGCAGAAGTAGCCTTCATACCTCGTTAACAAAGTCTCAGCTTCACATATCTCTGCTTGATAACAAATGACAGCCAAAGATATAAAGTCTCTGAGTGATACCCTGCACCACTGGGCCCCTGCACTGCCACTGCCAAGGACTGGGAATACAGACATCTTGGCACCCTGCAGGCGCCACTCTTTACTATTTAACAATATGTCTGACTTCTGTCCTTGGATTCCTGAGCATGGGCTCTTACCTGTTACAGCTGTAGAGTATGACAGGAAGAAAATTTGCTTTTATCACTAAAATGTGACTCTGATCACACTTCAAGAGTGGATTTGTTGCTGAAGTAGGGACTATTTTTATAATCACATTTTCAGAGAACCAAGCCAGAAATTATTTAACATTGGCAAAGTAGACGCATTTTTATAGTGGGAAAGAGTTGTGTTTCTACCGTTCTTTGTGATAACAAACCAAAGATACTGTTTTTGTATATCTAATATAAAAAATGAACTTCCTTTAGCATATCCCTGCAAGTGAGTGCTGTAAAAACAAAAGGGAGTGTGTGCATTCTTATAATACATGAGTCAGTTTGTGTTGTGTCTTCTGTTAAAAGTAAATTAAATCAAGTGCTGCTTATGCCATTACTTTTCTAAGAGTACAAACAACATATTATTTTGAACCTCAGCAGAGGAAAGTGCAGTGCACCTGCTACTCCCAGTTCTATCAACTTTCCATGCAAGATGTTTTGGCCCTCAAACCCCATATACTGGTCAAGGTGCGTAAGGATTAACCAAACTAAAGTTTCTTAATCCTGTCAAAAGGATTCACCTGCAATTCAGGTGGCAGGAGAAAGGGGAGGTAGAAAATGAGAAATATTTTTAATTAATAAACTAACACATCTGTTACATATCTTTTTGAGACAATAAGGTTCATATTGAAATCAGCTGGCTCTGCACATGTTTCAGAGGCTCTTGTGGATAATTGCCATGTTGAAAAAATCTTGAAGGTCTCTTTTATGTGACAGAGTATCTGGGTGTTTGTGAATTTAACTTTCGGTGTGTCATTTGAAATGGTTCCTATTAACCTAGGCCCTAAAGGTGATGCTTTAAGACAGTGAGGTTCCCAAGTAGAAGACACAAGACAGAAGCAGAAAGTTGTACAGAATTTTTTTTTAATGCAGCTATATTTTTCTTTAATGAACAGTAACTGAAGCCCTATTATTTAGCAAATCCAGATTCATATATGTAAATACAAGTGGAAAATACTTTGGTGATAGGAACCTTTCCTCCAACAGGAAAATCCTGACCCTATGTCAGAAGCCTCAAGGACTGACCCAGCAGCAAGGTTTTGGGTGAGACAGGGACTACTTTTTGTTCTGTAAATGTAGATATAAACATGTAGCAGTTAAGTCCCAATCCTGCAGCAGTTTGATATTACCACACAGTGTTGCTTGAGTGCTTAGTGGCAAATAACATAACATATAGAAAAAATCAGCTGTCATGTATTTCATTTTACCACTGCAATCACTTTTGTGTGATGTGGTTAGACTTTTGTATACAAAGGATCGTTTTTATGATTTCTTGAGGTTTCAAAAATTTTGTTGCAACTCATTTTTTCCTTATCAGTCATGATCAAATGCTGTATTAGTACTATATAAGTATTTTAAATGATAGTAATTCGGATGATTTTATTACAAATGTCTTGTGTAGTTTCTCTTGTTCTTTCTATTTGTGTCTGCTGAAAAACCATAGTAGAAGAGTGATTTACTAAATCCATTTGAGATTTAAACAATACTTATTAGCCAATGTTCCATGTTGCTGTTTTACCACCAAATGTGAAGTACAAAACATCAGTATAAGGAAATATTTTGAAATGTACTTAAATCACATGGAACCTAGCTGTTCTAAGCATAATAGGTGATAGAACAGATGAGTGAAATAAAGTGAATTTATCTGCCAGCAGCTGTAAGTCAATTAACCAAGAAAGCATGTTTACCATATTTCTATTTCTGTTTCTGCCAGTAATGAAAATCCCAGAAGGAAAAAACCCCACCATATCTAATAAGAAAATGCTCAGTTTTGTAGACCTTTTTCCCCCCTTTCATAAATCTCTGTAATCCTCTTCAATGGTGTGTGTAGGTGTTTATAAATACTGTGAAGGAGCACCTCTTAGAAGAGCTTCTGGCAGCTGAGACTTGGCTCCAGTGCACACAGCAATGTTATTGGTGCTGTAGGTTTAACTGCAGTACTTCATGCTTTCAAAGAGCAATATTCAAATGACTTGTCAGGATAAACTTTGTATTATGCATTAGCTGTTAGAAAAGCTGGTACTGGAGCGAGAATGCACAAATACTCCTTTCTCCCTTTCCTAACCTCAAAAGAGTGGAGAAAAATATTTGCGTTTTGCTCTACAGATTTCAAGGAGTGAGAGATCTTGTCCTTCTTATGTTTTTGAGTGTAGTGAGGAGTGACTCTAAAAATTAAAGTTTTATGAGGCAGTTTGTAAACCTTCCAGTATTGCTCCATCAAATTTATTTTTGGACTCTGCCAATAATTCTTAGTCTATGACCCATTCACTCCAGCTTATCTGCAGTTGCCTACAGTCACATTTTCCTGCCTCCAATTCAGACAACTAAACCCCTACTGAGTACTTCCCTGCCAAGCCTCCTTTACAAAGCCAGCTGCTGCTGCTGGGACCACCTTTATGTGGTGCCTGTAGGATTATGGCACACACAGTATAGATATGTGCCTACAGCCCCATCTTTTTGAGTTGTACAGTGAGATAAAGTTGTCAATATTCATTAAGAAATGTTAGGATAAATATAATCCTAGTGAATACAAAGAATGTCTGAGGACCCAACTCAAGTATGTCTCTTGAGTACAGTGACCTTCTGAGGATATGGCAGGGTGGCTTCAGGTGGTATCAGTTGTCCCTTTCATCATAACTGGCTCCCTCTACTATGTTAAAGAATGCTTGGGAACATGTATGTGTAATGGCCAAAGATGGAATTGTGCAGGGGGAAACACTTCACAGATTCCATGCCCAGAATGATAAAATTTTTGCTCTGGAAACACTTTGAGTGCAATGGAGATATTCTGAAAGAGACTTTACTTGCAGGCTGTTGAGAAAGACTTGGTGGACTGAGGGCTGATAATGAAAGAAATAGCTGGAATAGTATGAAACCCTAAAGTACAGTAACAGGATGTATTTTCCAATGTAAAACTTTTATGACTGCTGCTTTTTGGAGTAGGATTAAATCCCGGCTGAATTGCAATTGGCAGTTTGTCATAGCAGCTTGTCTTGAATTTCTCATGAGCTGAGATGGTTGTTTTGGTTGGGGGTAAACAGTCCCCCAAAGGGAAGAAGGGTACTAACTAAATCAGAAAGAATTGCCTGTTGTACTTATTTAACTGGAATCTTATTCTAATATCATTCAGTCCTTCTGACATCCATCTTTTTTCTCCAGATAATTTTAAAGAAGCATGCATACTCAAAGCTAATAACAAAATGTTTTATTGAAGCAGTTTTTGTAAAAAAAAATCTGTCTGATCGTTCTTCTCCCATCCCCATTTTATCTTCTACTTTGAAGAAACTTTATTTTAAAGTGAGGAAAATTATTTTGGAAAACACTTAAATGTCTTGTTGAACAGCTGCAGAATGCAGTGCCTTGGGTTTTGCTCCTATTTAAAAAGTCTTTGCATAAATTAACAGAATGGAAACATTTATAATTTATTGACATGTTTTGACTGTGGACTTGTGTTACAAAAATTTTGATTAATTTAAAAAATCGCAATATGCCTTTTTCTTCCAGCTTGGAATTAAACCACTGCATTTTCCAGTCACCACTACTTGAGAAAGAAGAAATATGGAAATGGGTAGGCATAACAGCTACTGAAATTCTCTGGAATGCCTCTTTAAATTTATTTCCTTTTCTACAGTTTTGATCAGTTGTCATTACATTTGATTTTGTTGAGCTTTGGGACAAATGATGTACTTGATCATGATAGCCCACTATTTTACAACACCACCAGCAGGAAAGTGTTGATTATCACAAAATTAAACCAAAGCCCACAACATTAAATGATAATAATCCCTGGTTTTTTGTCTGTCTGCTGCTCTGTGCACTCCCACCAGCCTGACCCTGGGAGGTAAAATTTTAATAAGTTTGCCAGTATTCTGAATTCAGACTGAGTTGTCTGCAGTCCCAATGGTGAACTTACTACCAGTAGCATTCTGGGGGCCTCTGCACTCTCTTGTGCTTGGCATTGCATAAGCACACAGTGAGAGTTTGTGTCTGACCCAAAAAACTACCTCAAAGCTGTGCGGTCAAACACATGAAGCAGAAGCTGGAGCTGAGACTAATTAATCTAGTGTGCCGACTCCAAACATCAATTAGCTGGGAATAAATTTTAATCCCTGCTTGAGCCAGGCAGAGTTTCATTTGGTATCAAGAGATGACAGGCTGTATCATTCATTTTCCACACTTTGTGTTCTGGGAAGAGGCTTATTATATTGAGTCCTTATCTTTTTTGGATTTTGCACAGTCCCAGTCACCTTGTTTCTGGGAATACAAGTGAAGCTGCCCAGTTCAAAGGATGCTTAATGTTATTTCTTCATTCTGGTCACTTGTTACCTTTGCCAATAGCAGCAGTAAGCAACCCAGTTTGTGTACTGATTGAGATCGTGCACCACTGAAGGATATGCTGCAACCTGGGAAGCACAGTCCCAATGAAGCCAGGAGGCTGCCATAGCTCGTCTTCAAAGAGCTAGATGGTTTCAGTCAAAATAAAAAATGTACAGCAGTAAAACATATAGTAACACAAATCTTGAAGTCATATATTAATTTAATACATAGGCAGAAAATTATTCTAGAAGCATCTGAATTGGCCTCTCAGTCTGTGCAGTAGCCCATACTGGCCTGTGAGTCCTGGTTTCAGTGCTGTCCAAATCACTTTTAGAAGTCTTTTTTCTGCAGAACTGGGGAATAATAGATACTGTGCAATTGGATGTAATGTGTTGGGTTGTGAAGGGCAGAGAAATATTAACCACAGTTGGCAGAACAGCTGGGACTTGAACAATTAGCCTCTGGAAACATATATAAAGCTCTCTTCCTCAAAACCCTAAGACATTTTGAAGGGGATTAGTTCCTCATTCTCATTTTGCTTTGCAAAAATTTTGTGAAAGTTGTAAGATTATATATAGCAACAAAACAGCCTATAGCAGTGACCAGAATCATGTTACCTGTGATTAATAAAAAATGACAACATTGTCTGTATGTGGCCTATTTCAGCAGGAAGAATCCAAAAGTTACAAACACAGAGGCTGGTCTCCATCCTGCTACTCTCTGTGGTGAAAGAGTCATCACTTTAGCTAGTGCACTAACAGGCCTTTTGCAGAACTTTGCAAGCTACACATGTGGCACAATTAGTCTCCCACTGTACTGTAGCCACTCCATGTTTGACACACTGTAAGATCCAGCAGTTCCACTTCATTACTTCGCTCCAAAATAAAGGACAGTAGATGGTTGAAGACTTTGGGACAGATGCTTTCTCTTCCTTTGGTTACTGTCTGACCTACAGGGCCAGAGGATCCCACTGCAAAAGCAATTTGTGGGGCATGAGCCCAAGCTTTGTGGCCTGCAAGAGCTTTCCCATCAGCACCTGCATGCTGAGAGAGTCCCAGGGAGGTGAACTAGGGTAAAAGTAAAGCCCTTGTGCATGGCTCTCAGGGTTTCTAAGGTTCTTCCTCTGCATGTGTCATATGGGATGATCTTCTGGAAGTCGTAGTAGTTGGTAATTTACTGTCAGTTATTCTAGCTTCAATTTCTAGCCTCCAAAATGGCCTACACTCTGTAGTGTAAAAGATAAAAGCAACTATCAGCCATACAAATTCNGGTTTCTTTGTTGTTTTTTTTTCCTTTCTGTGTCATTTTCAGCAAATAAAACAATTTCAACATGTCCCTTAGTTGGTTTCTTTTGAAATCAGGCATCTTCAGCAACTTGATGCCCCTTTGTCGTAGCACCAAGGAAGTGATTCATTACTGATTGAGAGAGACACTGTGCAATCAGTATCTGTTATGACTTGGTTCTGCTGTGCTGTTTTACTTGCCTTTTCTCTAAATAAGAAAAATTCCTGTGAAGTGAGGGTGGTGTCAGTTTTGTGATCAGATGCAGCCTGCAGCAAGATAAACATGGAAATGGTAAGGAAGACCTTATATTTACTCTCTGAAGCTTTTTGTTCAGTGTAAGATAAAGGTCACTTTAGAGAAACATATCAAGAATTCTAGTACAGCTGGCTGACATCTAACTTAACTTGAGAACCAGGAGGTTTAAAAAGGATTTAAAACAGCAAAGGAGAAAAGGAAATATTCTAAAAATATTTTTTAGAAATCTACAAGTTTGCTTTTTGAATATAAGGACATTCAGTCTGGGTCATGTCCTCTGAACTGCAGAAAGCTTCAGGTGTAAAATCATCTCTGCTCTTACTGGTTAGAGATGCAGCACAATGAACCCACCACTTTCCCCTCCCTTGTGTTTACCAGACATGATAAACTTGATAAAGTGGGATGGCACTTAGCAGATATTTATATGCTGAATTTCAAAAACAAACATACAGCTTTAAAGAACAAGCCTGAACAGATACAAATAATAAGACCAATTTATGAATCACTTCTTGAAGCCTCTGTTTCCTTTGGCATGTCTCACTCCTGCTGAAATTGGAAGAACTGGAATGTAAGTTATTATAGAGGTCACAGCAATCAGGATGTGTAAATTTAAAAAGAGCCTTTTAAATTTTGTTGGGAGTGTGTAAAATGGGTGTCCTTCTCCATCCTTTCTCTGATGCAGAATGGCATTGATTTTCTTCTTTGATGGTCAAGGTTTTAGAGTTTGTGCCCTAACAGATACAGTAGGTATAAAGGCAGAGGAAGCTCTGATTTTCAAACTATTGGGTTCTTATCTGGTATGTGCATCAAAAGTTCTCTGGCTCTGGAGAGCTAAATGGGTGAGGATTTGAGATGCAGCACAATATTTGAGATACAGCACCATTTTCATCTGGTTGACAGGGAATCTGGTGAAAAGTTGGCCTGGCCATCAGCCTAAATCAAATGAACAGCTTAAGGGTCTCTTTCCTGTTCTAATAATATCAGAAAGAGCACCTCCATGACTTTTGGCAGTCACTGCTCTTTCTCACTGAGCATAGGTGCATATTAATGTGATAGAGCAGGATGCCCTTTTGAGGGGCACTGGCCTGTCTGGGAGCATTGGCTGAATTGTTACTTGCATTTACTTCTCTTTTAAATGCAGAAGTAAACATAACCTGCCTCTTCAGCTACTTTAAAGGCCTTGCATGAGCAAAGTGGATGAAGAACATGTAAGAATTTTACTCAGAGGACACCTCTGATGTATGACCCTGGATAATGAAGTTCAAAAAGGGTATTTACAAGCAGGTCGAGATACAGCTCAGATCAGCTTGGGTCAGGCTAGCATTGCCCACCTCATAGCAGTTCATGCATTTATAATCTGACAACTGAATGATCAAATAGTGAGTTAAAGTCAAATGTGCTTTTAAATCGTGCTGGAAAAACACAGGCTTATGTCAGCCAGTCATTTCCTGATACAATGGGTACTCTGCATCCTGGCTGTTGGGATGTGTCTTCCTTCCCCTAACTGCAAACTAAAATATTTCAAGTTTTATTAATTTCTGATGGAAAAGCCAAAGCCGCTGAGCTTTCCCAGCTAGCTTCCAGGTCAATCTTGTCCCTCTTTCCTCCACTGTTATGTGCCCCCACCCCCACCAAGTTGGCCCTCCCCTGTCACCACAGTACCACAAGTCTGCCATGGGTATATTGCTGCACAAGCTCTTGCACCCATGTCTCTTACTTCACAGCTTGTCCTTTCCAGATGATCCTGCCAATACTGTGATGGTGGCAGTGCCTAACTCCTAAATTAAATGATAGGGGTGAAAAGGCAATCAGTTTAGGGTCACTTACTGAAATTAAGCTATAAAATGATTATATTTGCCTCCTAGGTCCTACATCATGGGCATGAGTTGTTCCAATAATTTATTGGCTATATAGGACATGACTTCTCCATGATTTAGGATAGGTAACATAGCTTCAGTGCCGCTTCTAGGACTCCAGGAGTGCAACTGAGTGTAGCATGGCACAGCTAGGACTTCAGGGAGTGCCTGTCCTTGTTTCTGTTGATGCTTTTAGTTGCAGCTTGGTGTTAGGACAGTCTGAAAACTGCTCTAAAAGATGACTCAGGAATGCATGACATGGCTGGCCTAAAGAAGAAAGAATGAAACAGTAGGAAGCTACATGCAGGCACTGAAAATTGGGGCCATAGTACCTGAATGTGTCAGCAGGCAATAGTACCAGTGTGCATTTTCATGCTTTTTTCTATTTCAGATTGATAAACATTGTATTCAGTCATTCATCAAAGTTAATAAAAGATGCTGGTAGCAGGCTTTGAGACTCCACAGAGGTAGTGAAAGCATTCACATCCCCTAGACACTTCTTTCAAAGTGCCTTTATGCTCAGTCACCATCTCTGAGATGTTAAAGGGCAGTTCAGTCACAATGTTTATGGAATCCTTGCCCTTTCAACTTAAACTGCCTACAGGGAAGGCAACTAATTCTGGCTCGTTGGAATGTAAACAGTAAGGACTGTTTTTTGAGCACCAAAACTTCTAACTATCATTTATAATAAGGTTTTTAATTTTATTTAAAGCCTTCTCTACTACAATAATTTCCATACTCTGCTGAAGTTGAGATTGTCATGACCAAATACTCTGATCTTTCACAGGGGTGTTTTTATTAATAATAGCTTCTTAAGTGAGCCACGGGACTGCCTTCCTTGTACAGAAGCAAGAAATGGGGAGCTTTTGCTTATTTCTAACCTTGCACACATCATCCTCAGGCTCAGAATGATGGACAGTGGAGGTCCATTCCTCCAATTCACTGACTCCCCTCTTCTCAGTTGGTACATAAGTCAATAGCATTTACTTCCTCTGTGAAGCATAAAAATCTCTGTATTTTTATAGCTTGCAGGCAACAATACTTCTCCTTCTGCAACGGGTCATGTACCTAGAACATAATCACATTCTTAGCAGTTAATTTTAGGAAGGAGAATAAATAATGGGCTGACAAGATTATCTGTATATTTAGCATCTTTGTATAGTCCAATTTTGTTGTCAAATCTTCATTATGTGATAGTGGTAGATAAATGCTTCTTTCTCCCCCGCTAAGTAACAAGACTTTCATTTGAACAGCTGATTACTCTTAACAAAGTGACTGTTGGAAAAAAATCACTCAGAATTTAGGTAGGGCCAGCCTGTTTGTGGTGAGGTTTTACTTTCTGTTGTGGGCTGGTATGTTTTATGCAGTTAACCTGGGCCCAAGCAGCCACTAAGAGAAGGGATGTTCTCTTCTTTGTATTATTTACTGAAATAGCCTTGTGCAGAGCAGATTGTAAGGGGAGATGTGTGCCAGGTAGCAGCGTCCTATTCCATAAATTGTAGGATTTTAGGGAATGTGAAGAAATAAATACAAACACAGAATGCTGAGGGCTTTTATTAGCTGAAGTCTTTTGAGAGAGCTTAGGTAAATGGAGACTGTTTTGTTCACTGTAGTCTCTGTGGAGAAGAGAGATCCTGGTCTCCATTGCTCAACTCTTTTTATTGACAGTGCAAACAGGGTATTAAAGGACACCATTCGATTTTAATAGGTTTTTGTATTTGCGTAGCACCTGGTTAGCATTAGTGCAAATGGATGTACTTCTTGTTTTCTGAAAGTAGTACAAGCTGTGGCATTTTGTCTGCTTCCTCTTTGTTGCTGCTTTTCTTTTACTTTCAGAGCCACAGCTCAGGACAGATTTGACTCAATGGTGAGCCCTTAGCCAACTTAACCAAAAGAAACCTCCCCACAGTGCATATGAGGCAGAAGTCACCTTTCCACTGAGGGACATCAATGACTTCAGAAAAACCAGCAAACCAAAGAGAGCACTGAAGCAGCACTTGTGGGCTGATGGTGACCGGCATCTGACACCACATGTTGTCCCATAGACCAGCCATGGGAATGTGTGCTGATACTGACCTAAACATGCATGGGAGCACCTACACCAAAGCTTCCTTATTCTCTTGTGGACAACTCTTCTAGGGCTCAAAAAAATGATCCCTCATGCCACCTCAAACACCACACAAGGACACCTGAAGCCTGAGACTGTCCCATTTCATCACTATCTGCTGCTCATAGACTTTCTTTCGTGTTTCTTCCTCTGGCCACCAGACAGGGATCCCAAACAACTGCTATCCCTGAAGTCCCTCCAGCATTCCTGCAAGACTTGACTTGATGACCAGGCTTACCACCTACCAGAAAAGGGATGTAAGGTAGTCTGCTCCCCGCCTAGAGCTGTCCTTAAACATCCCATGCTCAGCCTGTTAATCCNAAAAAAAAGAAGCCAGGAATAAATCAGAAAACAAAAAAGCTTTCTCTTGATGCTTTGTGGTAATTTAATTTCCTCTTACATATTCTAACCCCAGCAGTTCCTGATCAAGGAGTTGAAACCTTGTGTTTTGTTTTCAGTATTCTCTAAGCAAAGGAGTAAGTCCGACTGACATGGAAATAAAGAGGAGTCTGCTTTCCAAGACTAAAATAGTTTATCATCCTCTGCCTTTGTCAGTAAGTTCTAAGCTTTTTAGCTGTTCTTTTAATGGCTGCTTTGACTAATTGGTTTGTTGTTTACAGGCAGAGATGTAACTGTCAGGCTTGTTAAGGGGGTCTGGTCCTATATCCATTTTTTACCTATATTACTGCTGTCTCCTATTTCTTTTCTAAGACCTCTAATTGCCATTCCCAGCTTGTGCTGTCATTAGTTCCCTGTGCCTTTTACCTGGTGCTGCTGTGAACTCATCACAACAGTGATTTAGGAGCTCTCCTACCTACCTAAAGTTTTGTGGCTTAAATTGAATACATGTCCCCATCTGCAAGGCTTGGGAACTGCTATGCTCTCAGTTGCAAGAGAGAGAAGCAGGTTTTGACAAGCATCCAAAATACAAGTGTCCCAGAAACTAGTGGAAGAGACAACAGTTAGACTCTCAAATAATAGGAAAATAATATTTTTGGTTCCAGACAAAAGACTTGATAAGAAAAGAGCTGAATGAGTTTTGACCTCTGACTTGTCAGGTTTTGTCCTTCAGTTAAGACCTCAACAGAAGGGCATTTTTCCAGAACAAACTCACTGATAGGGAGAAAAGAGAGATAGCGGAATAAAGAAAGAAGAATGGATTAAAAGGTAAGAATTAAATGGAGAAAATCATTGTCTTTTCCCTTTGAACCTTCTGCCAAATCCTTTGATCTGTTTTTAGAGCTATGCTGTTTCTGCTGAGGAAGATGAAGCAATGTCCCTTTCAAACCTTTGCAGAGTCATCTGTTGTTTTGTTTGTTTATACCAGACAGTCCAATTCTTTATCTCCTTCTGCTCCATCAATATACCAGGCCTGGGGGAAGGGGTAGAGGGGAAAGACCAGCAGTCGTTAATGCTAATACAGCTTGATTAGTGTGGGAAACCCAAGCTTAAACTATATTTTTGAGAGCTGACCTAGCTACTGTCATGAAATCCTTTTCCTGCTCTACAGCATGATTCTAAAAAATATGACCAATTGCTTAGATTTCAGCTCAGGATTATGTTTTCATTCCTATTTATGTGGTAGCTGTTAAACAATTTTATGAGTTTTTACAAGGACCAAATTTTGCACACAAGTAGTCCCACTGAGCTGGATTTCAGCTCAGTAATACAGGGGTAAATGCAGATTAGTTCCTTCAAAGGCAGTGGAATAAGTCCAGATTTACTGTGGTGTTTTATTATGACTATTTTTATGGAAAAAAAAAAAAGACAAAAAAGACAAGCAGGCACTTGCTTACATTCTGCTGAGACTGTCTGGAAGAAATTGTATTCAGGTTATCAGACATGACGGTTTGGGAGGGAGAAAAAACTGACTGTGAAGGTTTTGGACCAACAGTCCTTAGAGAAGTAAAATTTCCAGAGATGCCAACAGAGAGTTTGGTGAGGAGTGAAGGATCTCAGTACTGCATGTAGGTCTCTTTGAACACCAGCAGAGTAATTGCACAGAGAAACAGGGTGACTGCTGTGAGCAAATTCACAGATTGTTTAGGAGAAACAGTATCTTTAATAGGTAGGAAAGGCTGACTTTAAAGCACAGGCTTTTACTTTGCATTTCATGTTAGCTTATAACCCAACCTAGCATTTAGATCACAACATACCAGCCTGAGAAACTACTGCCTGGGAAGACAGCCAAGAGCTAAGAAAATTAGCGAAGGGAGAAAACACATTCTGTAAATGTTGAGCTTCAGAGAAGTTATGCTCCAGCCTGATATTTCTACAATTTTCTTGGGACTGATATTCATACCCTTAAAGCAGTCTGCTTTTAGGTGAACAACAGTTACTTCTTTTTGATGAAAAATGAAAGGTTGTGCGCCCCTGGTTCCTTTTGTGCTCACTTCTCTCCCCATCCCAGTAACAGTTTTACAGTAGTCTAAGAGTACTGAATTCAAGTTAAGAGTGACAACTCCTTCCTTCTATTTTGTCACAGACTGCAACTTTAAAAATGAAATGTACAATGGGTGGTCTGCAGTACTGTTTATTACTAAACTATTCTCTAACTGGAGAGAATAATGTGAAATTAGCTTAGTAATAAACAGAATTGTAGTCCACTAAAAATAGTAAAATTAAAAAATTCAAGAGGGTTTTAGCTCTGCACTTTAATAGCCTGCCAAGAGGAATAGTTATATGCAATTTTAAAATAACAACACATGCTATTACAAGAGTAGAGCTTGGGCAGAAAAAATTCTCTTCAACTATATTGCAAAAAAATGACTCAGAAGGGTGCAGTGTTCTCTGAAGATGCAATGCTGTATTTCACAGAGCTCATGCATGTGCCTACAGAAGAATTCCACTATGGTTAACAAACATATTTTTAGGATGGAGTTACAGGGTAAGGCATTGGGTGCTAGGTAATAATGTTTGATTGTTTAGTATCCTGTACTAAAACAGGGGAAATAAACTGGAAAAACATGGCTGATCTAATTTGAATTTACTGCCCAAAGACCCTCATAGGACTTTCCTGTAATGTAAATCAAATAATGCTATATATCAAAGATTATAGAAGGTGAATAAAAGAAGCGTAGGTCACACACAGTGTTTTGTGAAGATTGTGAACTCCAAGTTGCATCTTAAGGAGAAACATCTGAAATATTATCTCGGTCAAATTAATTGAAAGTCTCTCCAAAGCAGTGTAGCATTAAATTTGTTTTTACCTTCTGAAATTGTGGGGTGTATGCATTAAGTTTGAGCATATCCCAAAAGTTTGTCCAATAAAGTAGTCCTAGAGTATTAGAAGAAATTGAGATTTTTTTTCAGCTAAAGGAAGGAGTATGCAAAAAGCCTGAAACTGCAGAATGTAAAAGGAAAGAGAGAACACTTGCAAACTTATCAGAACCAACAAATTTCTCTACCACTGGCACTAAAAGATTGTGCTGGCATGACCACTAATGAGTAAAGCTTTTTTGAATTGAATATAGTAAAACCTATTCCCAGTCCCAAATGGGTTGCAAGAAGTTGAACACAGTAGATACTTAAACACAGCAGAATGTTGTCTTTTCTTAAACGATAAATTGCTTGGTGGTAAAGAAGCCTCACACAAAGTGATTTTATAATCCTATTTTCTATAAAATATATGATTGCTTTTATGATCATTTTACTTTATTTTATTGCTTTCGTATGGTTCTTGTAATAAATATTCAGCCTTATTTTTACCAGTAGAGTAGTGAAAAATAAGAATAGAGTTATATGGTTGCTGAAATGACTTATATTTGAATATATATACACACATATATATATATATGCCTGTATGAAATATATTTTTTCCCACTCAAAATCCTAATTAATTTATTATCTTATATAGGAGACAGGTAAAACTATAAATAGAACCCCTATTTGAATGGCTTTATCACCTTTTAAAAAGCCCTGAACACAAAAATGAACAATCAAGGACATTAACAGAAACACTCTTTCTACAATGAGAACAAAAAAGAAATTAATATCATGTTAACAAAATATTATTTTAAAGATATAACTATAATAATTGCTATAATTTTTTTTTTGTATAATTACCAAAACAAATGACCTAGCAAAAATGAATCTAGAAGAAGAGGCATTAGTATTTTTTCTGACTAGCCATACTTCTTTCTGCCCACAGGATGCAGGACTGGTTTCAGGTATAAAACAGAGAAAGTTCTGCTCATATTTGATGCCAGTGAGGCTTTCCTGGTGTGCAGCACAGCCCCATCCTGTTTTCCCAACCTCAGGTACAGACATTGTGCTGTAGGTAAGCTACAGGACCTTTATGCCTACTGCAAGCTTCCTGTGGTGACACCCTTCTCCAGAGAAGTTCATTTTTCAGTGTCTGTTCTTTGCAGGAGCCCAAAGGGGATGGAGTAGGCCAGAGCCTGCACTGTATTTTTAGACACTTAAACAAGAAAGAGATACATAAAGTTACTGCTATGATTTACAGAAGGGATCCCAGACTTAATTGTCCAGATATTTTGACAGCTGTGATAGATTACAATTAAAACCTCGTTCTTTTCCATATGCACAACTTCAGAAGTCAGAGGGAATGACTGAGCTTTCCCCAGACATTGTGCACAGTTAGGGAGGACCTTCTCAGGGCCTCTCTGCTGCTGGGGGCAGGTTTGGACTCCCTGCTCTCAGCACACGATTGTGAGGAACTGCCTGGTTTTGCAAACACTGCTAGAAATAAAGCTCTGCACCAACCCTACATCTAAGGTTTTCTACTGATCAGTCCTTGTATGCACCAAACCAATGGGAATAAAAATCAAGACTGGGATATGTAGGCTGCCTAGGTATATCCACTGATGTCATTGTCATGGACACAGCTGTGGAAAAGAAGCCTCTGTACTCAGTTTCTCCTCCTTCCCTTGCAGTTTCTGTGGCCGGAGGCCTTTGAGCTATCCTTGATGAAAACACTTTCAGGTTGTAGAATAATGACTGGAAGAAGGAAGCGCTGTGAAAGGGACGTTCCATTACAACACTGTACAAGAAGTTTCTTATAAAATTCCAAAATGTCTTGCTAAGCAGAATCCTGGTTTACTGTGTAAGAATGAGAGCAGAGAGGAGCCTGTAGCACACCACTGTCAGGAAGGGAGCTTTGATTTTCACTACTTTTGCCCAGTGTGCCATGCCTATTTGACATGCTATCAGTCAAATTTGACATGAAAATCTTCAGATAAATCTATCTTTCTTACAATGGAAGGAGTTTGATGCCTTCAGACATTCAGGTTTTTTGTCTGTCATGGAAGATGTTTAAGAATTCACAGCTTCAAATAATAGCCTGAGAGTCTACAGTGAGAGTCTGGTAGCTATGATGATGTCTGCTCCTTGCCTTCAACCACTTTTTTTACATTAAAATGGAAACAGGATTACTATTGTATGGTCTTGCAATTTAATATTTTTCAATATGCACTTTCCAGTCTCTGTAATAATCAGAGCCCAGAAAATTAGCTGTTTCATGCTCAGGTAATCACTTTTGCAGTAGAAGTGGGTCTAAATAAAGACTTATTTCTGAATCAAACACAATTGTATTCTCTTTTTATTGCATACTGGTCAAATTTCATTGCATTTACACTTAGTTGCTGATAATTATTGTCAGAACAGGCAGAACAAACCCTGTGGCTCCTGACATGCTAGAAAGCAGCATTCAGCACTGCTGTGCTGAGCTGGCTGGAGGAACCTGTGCTCTCTTACAGCAACTGAACTCCAGTGAGAAGAAAGCTACTCACCACAGAAAAGTGTAGAACGTCTCCTACAAGGAGGTCATCATTATTTGTTGGTCCTTTGCACCTTAAAAGCTCAGTCTGAAAGTATTCTCTTTTACTTTTCTTATGAAATGAACCCAGTGAAAGAAAAGCACCTGCTTGTTTGCAAGCATGCCAGCTGTGCAGGTATCTGGCACTAACACATGTCAGAACTTGTTAAACCATTTGGCTACCTAATACATAAAGAAAATCCCTTAAAGACAACACCTTAGTTTTTACCTGTGATTTGAATTACCATTGAGCTCAGTTCTATTGTCTTTTCCTTCTTTGTAGATAAGAAACTCATGTTTAATTCTTACTTAATTTGATGGGATTTTGGTCTGTTTAATTAATCAGAATAAAAAATAAAGAACTCCTAAAATCTACAACCTATTTTGAAAACAATTCCTTAGAATTGTTCTGTAGATATCAGAATAGACCAACAAGTATGATACTTTGTTTGAGCTTTCAGATACTAGTGGGTTTTCCTTGCGAAAGTAAGGGTTGGCGCATTGGAAGTAAAATGGTGCAAAGAAGCAGTGCTGTTCTTCCATAGCCTTGGTACAATTATTGCCTTAGCAAACTTTCCAATTAACCTATGATCCACAGCTTGACGATGCAGTGATCACTCAAAGATGTTGCAGTTGTCCCAGAGGAATCTAAAGTGTCTAAAGTGCTAGATGTATTTATCACAGAGTCTGCTTTCCAATGTGCCAGATACCATTCTAAGTTCATTCTCCATCTGCATTAAAGGCTGCTTTAACTAAAAAGCATACTCAGGTTGAGTGGTCTCTAGAAAACCTGACAAGAAGTGGAGCCAGCCTCCACAATGTAGGGTGCAAATGCACACAATTGCAGCTGCTTTTGTCTAGAAGTAGCTCAGGCAGAAATCAATATATAAGTGAGGCAGAAGGTAACTGTCAGACAATGAATACTTTTGGTCACCTGCCTGTACCCCAACCCAAAATTATTCACACACTTGGCTGCCAATCTTGCATCTGTTTTGAAAAGATTTGGATGCACTATTAAGCAATCCTCATGTGTGAGCTACCAGCATAAATCAGCTTATGTTTGAAGAAAATAGGCTGCTGGGCTTCTCTTCAGTGTTTCTGTACTCCAGAAACTGCAGCAAACATGCGTAAAGCCCCATATTTGTACCTTAAATTCTAGTTTGCTCTGAAACGAAGCTCAGACTGAATGATGTACAGAACAAGGAAATGGTATGTTACAGTTCGAGTGAAACAGATGAAACACTTCTAGACCAGGTAGTTTTTGACATTGAATAACAGGTAAGTAGCAATATATGACTCAAATAAAGAAATAAGCAGAGGTTTTTTCTTAAAATCTTTACTGGTGTAACAGTACATCAGGTTTGAGGTGTTCTGCTCTTGTTACATTTTTGTTTCATACTTACCTTCTGTCTAAACCATACAAGTAAAACTGGAAAAATTTGAAATATTCAGGAGAGACTTGAAATTTTTTTTTGGTGATGAAGCAGGTTCAGTCAGCCATTACTGAAACCTCCTGTTTCTCTAACCAGTCCTTGAATCATTTGGTCTGCCCAGGAAAATTCTCCCTGTATTTAAAATCTAACATCGCAGATGTTTCAGGTCACACAGATAAGAGCAACCCTACCTAGAGATACATTTTGTATTGTGTTTTTTAGTAAAGATAAGATCATATCAATTTCTTAATAAGAAATTGAAGTTGTATTTGTCTCAGACCACTAAGTTACATATTCAGTAACACAAATAATTTTGAAACAATATTCTACTGCTCAAGCCCATATGTTTTTATGTATCTACCCTTATGCAGTGTTTCTGGATTTAAGAACCTAGAAACTGCAGAAAATTGTATGCTTCATTATCCATTATGTCATTCAATGGAAATAATAAAAACTGTATTGGAGATTAATTTGGAGCTAGTTTGGCTATCAGATGTTTCTGCAGCAAAAGGTAACCTATCTGGATATTTTTAAACTATTGAAGTTACTACAGAGCATCTAGTAAAGATTCCTTNAAAATATTAAAAATGCTGCTCTTTTCTCATCAACAAACACAAGACTCAGGGAAGTAATATCCACTGTGGATCTGCATTGAGGGAATTTTAAATCTTAAAGACAGAGTTTTTAAAAGATAATTTATTGAGTGTTTCTATGACAATAAAGACATGAACTTTGAAGACTTAAAGCTAAAATAGCAAGAGGATGATGAAACCATAATTGTCACCAAAAGGAAGAGCAAATTCAAAGCACTTTTTGCTTTCTTGAAATTTGGCATATTTTTGTCAATTAAGCTACCAGAAGAAACTAAACAAGTGTCTTGGGATGCACTGAGCAGTTTGAAGTCCATCAAGTTTCTCAAGAGAAAATGACTTGCTTACTCTGCTGGAGAGTTTACAAGCAAGTAAGATGGAGAGTTTACAAGCAAGTAAGAGGTAAATCTCTTTGAGCTGAACACCAAGTCTCATAAGATGCTACAGAAAACAGAGAGACTTCTGTTAAGGAGTGAAAAAATTAATATTCTCTTTTCTGTTTTGAATTTGATGACATTGTAGAAATGGCTTTAAACTAAAAGTTGTGGACACACGTGGACATCATAGGGGCATGGACAAGGTACTGACACCATGGTAGTTCTGATCAGTGTCTGTTCCACTAATTCTCGCTTAATGCTTTGTCATTTAGTATTAAAGATATGGAGGGAAGAGATGAAGTAGGACCCAAGGTAAGACAACACCTATAAGCACTGAAACTAATGCTGGTTGTCAATAAAAATTGGTTGATTTTAGCATAGATTTTAGAAGGTGTAAATTTAATGAGGTGTTTTCCAAATTGTCATGTTATTTCAAAGTGTCTCTGTGTGTCTGTCCCCCTGTTCTTCACATAGATTCTGCAATGTCTAATAAGTGTGAGCATGGTTTCATTCACTGTAGGGCTTCCTTTCTTCTTGACTGTCTATATTACCAGAACTTGAAGAAATCAAATAATTTGGGGGATTCTCTATTCCTGTTAGATTAAATGTGACCAGAATATGAAACCAGTATTGAAGAAATGGGATGGAAATAAACAGAGAAGTACATATACAGAGTTGGAACTTGAGGGCCACTTCCACATAAACCATATATAAATAAAAGATAAGTTTCAGTCTGTGGATTGAGTACAGGGGAGGGTACAAGGAAGCAAGAAAGATCAACATGTGTATTTCATGTACTATGGTGTGTCTGCACAGAATTACATCCAAGACCTGGTACATGTGGCAGGATGTTCTGATACAAACCTCAGCTTTATCAAGACTGCAAGAAATTATGCACATTGAGAAATCCCTGTTGCTCAGGTGCACCTACCTTAGGGACATAGCTAAAATATAACAGTTACAATAGTTCTTCCCTTTGGCTCAGGTACTTACATTTAATTTCCCAAACCTTGAATGCAGCAAACTCCTGAATGCAGCAAGGAATTTAGATTTAGATGGTGTCAGATCCCAACAAAGAGAAATCAGGAACTGGTTCAGACTCATTCCTATTTTGAAGAAAAAAAATGATGGTCCAGAGCATTCTGAGGCTTGGGCTTCATTCAACTCCATTACCAGAAACCCTCCAACTGTTTCTGCCATCTCTGAATGGGGAATAAATCTGATCCTATTATTTGGTATTTCTAGGTCAATATCTGGTCCTCTGCTGGGAAAAACTGTAATCCATGGACACTTTATACTAGCAGAGAATCTTAATTTTTCTCCTTCAGCTACAAGGAAAGAGGTGGAAAAGCCCATAGGGAAAAAAGGAAAGTGAAGCAATCCATTTGTGAAGCTGGGCATGTGGTTGGCAGAAGGGCTACTGGAGAGCCTGGGAAGCCACTGATTCCAGATGCCTTGCTCAGCTCTCTCTGTGTGCCAGCAGAAAGTGTAGGAGTACTTTGGACTAATCTGGACTATTGTGGGCTTTTTTTTTCCCTTTGAAATGTGTCGTTTCTTCTAGTCTGTTGTGCTAGCTCCCACAACGACTCTAGCTGGAGGAGAATGCCTCTGACACCACCCTGCTTCCAGCAGCAAACCCCTGCCTCTGTCCCTATCCTTGCCCATGCCAGCCACTCCCTGCAGCATCACAGTGCAAGGGCTGGCAGATCCAGGAGAAACCCCCATGACAGCCCCTCTCAAGCATGAACTGCAATGACTCTTACTCTTGAAAGTCAGCATGACGCCCATAATTTATTCATCCCAAGATGTATTCATCCATCCATCCATCCATCCATCCATCCATCCATCCATCCATCCATCCATTATTTACTTGCATTTGTTTTACTACTATCATTACAATTTCATAAACTGAAGCATAGAGAAGGAGGTGGGAAGTTAAAGACAGAGGTAGCTGCTGGACAACGACCCTGGGCTTGCTTCTCCTTGGCTTCTGACTGCCTTCAGGTTTTGCATGAAGGCATAACACAGAGTAAGCAAAATTTCTCCTCTCTCTGTTCTCTTCAGCAGTTTGGTGGAAATCCTTTCTGCCACCTAAATTCCTCTCTGTAGTCATTTATATTCTGTTGATGTGGAAAGGACACTGGAATGTAGCAAGGTGGTAGTCAATGCTGCCATGTACAAAAGCCAAGAGAAAGGCAGGGATAGATGAGGAAGGAATGTTGGTGCTGCAGGTCACCATTTTCCCTCCTTAGTGCATTCTGTGGGAGCAGGTTTCTGTTTCTCTGAGGAGGAGCAACGAACTGGCTTAAGGTCTACTTGTGCAATGAACAGATTTAAATTTACTATTGCTGGCCATGATGAGGTGTGGGGATTCCAAGGGAAGCGGAAGATTGTGTTGAAAGGAGTGGGTGGAAAATCCTGTGTAGAACATCTCCTCCCTGGCACCCTTCCTCCACAGGCTTGGCTACCTGGGCTGGGGACAGATGATTGGGAATGATTGGATTCCTGTGCTTTGGCTGTGGCAGCTGCTGGCCCTGTGTGCTCATCACGAGTCAGCTGCAAGGAAAGGAGGGTTGGCTTAAGCACCTCCATAATCACTGTCTGGAGACAGAAGCTCAAACATCAGGTACATTAAGGAACATGATTAAAGGCCACTTGGTTTCCCATTAGGGAATTCGAGCCCTTCTGTAGTGCAGGGCTTTTTGCAACGTGTTATTGACTTTATAAAAACCATAGCAGTCTTTCTCTGACTACTGTCCTCTAAACCTCCTTCTTTTAAAAAATATGCAGCACTATTGTAAATCAATGTCCAAAACCACTTCAGCAATACTACTTTTATCTGCAGGGACCATTTTGTAGAAAAAGGACATTTCTTTTAAAAAAAAAGGTATACCAAACTTCCTAAGGAATCATTTTGAGCCTTTTCAATCAGCCAGATATTCACTTCATGCTACAAAACCACAGATTTGTTATTCAATTTATAGAAAAAAAAAGAAAAAAAATAAAAAGATTGCTATTTCACTTCTATATAGAAGAAAAAAATAAATTGCCATGAAATTAGATGGTGGCATATAAACCTTTTATGTAAATCAGGACAAGAGGCTAAGTAAAAAAGTCCTTAGCATGAAAAGTGGACTGTTTCAGATTATATATATTCTGGATTTTTAAAAGGACAATTTATCTGTAGCTTTGTGTAAAACAACTGCAGATTTTGAAAAACATGAATCCAACAAAATGAAATCAAGTTCTTAGAGATGAAAATTTAATCAGGAAAAAAAAAGCACTAAATAATACATGTCGATGTCATGGATATTTGAACATTTGTTGTGCAATATATGGTACATAGAGTTGTTTCTTACAACAGAAGGTTATATTCTGAGGGGTTTTCTGCACATAAGCACAGGTGAGAAGAACAGCTGTGCAATGGAGGAGCAGAAGTTAGCATCCCCTGTTCTCTCCTCAATAACTGTGTGTTTTGCTGATTGTCCTTGCTAGGCATGAATGAACACATAGGCTCTAGGTCCAGCAGATCCAAGGCATTTTCTGTGTATTTAGATGTGTTACCAACCAAGAAAATGAACTTTTATACACTATTTTCTTTTTTGGGTATCCTTACTGTATTATTTTTATTAGATTTTAAAGGTTCCCTGGCTAGCTCTGATTGCAATAATAAGCTTATTTCCCCATTATTGTCAAACAAAAGTACTAATATTATCTCTTAAGTTGGGGTAAAAGCTATGGCCAAGGATACACCATTAGAGATCAGAACTATTAAGTGGCAACAATTTCCTTATTTCTGGACTTGGAGGATGCAGAGGAAATATACACAACTGCCATTTGGTTTGGAAATATTATCCCAAAATAATGTTCTCTCTCTGGGTAGTATGCACATGTTAGAACTTCATGGTATTTGTAAAGCACTTGCACCACATAATTCTGCAATAGAACCTTGTAAATTTGGGTCAGTTTCCTGTGCATCATAACACAGAATGTAGAAGGACTTAAAATATTTATAGTATCATGCTGTATGATATCTTAATGCCATCCCTGCATTTACATTTCATTTAACTGTTATCCTGCCCTTAGGGAAATCTCTCTTGCCCAAGAATACACACTCTCTGTAACAAATAGGATCAAAAAAATCTCAAAAAGGAATTGAACAGCAGTAATATTTATAGAAGGAGAAATATCTGTGAGTTCAACATTATCAAGAATATTGACCTAGAGAAGCATTTTTTGCACTTGATTAAAACAATTATTAAGCACTTGGTCTGCATATGGTAGCAAAGCTTTAAAGGAAAAATGAGCAGAATATATATTGCATAGTGTGCTCCATTGTTACAACTTTCTTTACATTGAAAGTGTCTGATGTGTCCATAACAATATCTCAAGGCATCTGATCCCCTATGGTTTAGATTCCTGTTAGAAGGTCTCTGACCATCTCCTGTGTGGGAAGACTCAAATAGTTAAGGGAACCTGGACAATTTTAAAATTCTTCAGAATTCACCTCAGAAGGTGAACAGCATTTTCCAGTGATCTAGGAAAAATAAACCAGAAGAAACTCTAGGGAAATAAGTTTCTGACAGACCAGCAGTTAAAAATGATGGGACCTTTGTCTGAAATTGAAGTTGGACAGAAACTCCAAGCCACATGACTTGAAAGGAAATCAAAGGTGGTTGAATAGCCCTTTGATCAAGGCACTGACCTGAGAGCAAGCCTAGGTCGCTGTCTTTGCTCTGCTGAAGACCCCTCCCTTTACATCTGCTGCCTGTGGTTTTTTCTGTGTACAGAGACTCAGAGCATCTAAACTTCTGGGGTGGGGGCTGGCTCTGTCTTCTGCGGGGAAGTGCCTCTTTTATATCCTTTGAAAGAAGTTGGAGCCATATCACCTCCAGGTATTTTACAATATATTGGTTTCTGGAAAATTGGGAGCTTTTTGGCATTTTTTCCTGGACTTGTAATTAAAACAAATGTAAAAAACCTATAGTTTTCCTCTCCAACATACATCCTACTTATCAACAAGCCTCGCTACATAGTGTCCACCAAGATCACCATTTTAATGAAAATGCCTTCAAAGCATTAATTCCACTGTTATTAATTCAAAAAGCCTCTCAGAAGTTCAGTATTCATAAAAGAAAAATCTTCTTTGGCTCACTAATATATAAAAGTAATCCTTGTAATACAGCAGCACTATATCAACAGGAGCCAAATGCCACAGATATAATTACTGGGCATCACTGGCTCAGGAGTCATAAAACCTTGACTCTGAATAAAAAAGCCAGACTTCTATTAATAAATTATAACAACTAACTCTTGTAGCAAACAAACCCCATATCTTTTTATGATAAAGAAATTCATATTTATGAAAATATTAAATAATCTGATTGTATAAGAGCATATTTGTGGCCTAAAAATGTCCAGCCATGCTGCTATCACTAATCTTTACACTGAATTATAATCAGGGTATGGTAACAAGAAAAGAAGAGTGCTGTCCCTCAATGGAATTTGAGAGATAGGGCTTGCTGACTTCCCTCTAGGCGAAGTAAATTTCAGAAATTTTATGCCCAGCTCCACCACTGTCTGTCTGAGACAAAGATGTGTTTTCAAAAGTGCTCATCAGCTGGCTGATTTCAGTAGACTCAGCAGACTCATTTCTTTCAGTGGGAACTGAACTGAGACACTGACAAGAGCTTTTTGAAGTCCTTCCCTCTTCTGCTGTCCTAGGGCCAAATTTCTGCTTTCCATGGCAGAGCGAAAAAAAGACTCTTATAGAAAGGAAATCTCTAGATTGTTTCTTTGCACTCATGGTTTTTTTTTTTTTTGGTTGTTGCTTTTCAAATTATAACATGGTGGGAAAGAGTTTACATAACTAACCTAAAAAGCAAATGACTGAGGTTGTGTTTTCACTCAAAAGCAGTAGTGGAGGCTTCCCATCACCCTGGCATTCTTGTTCAAGTGCCTGGTTCCACAACTGTCCTTGAAATCCTCTAAGAAAGGGTTTTCTAGCCTCCAAGGAGCACTACAGGATAGATAAAGGGCATTTGATCTTACTTCCTTTTTCCAAATGCATTCCTGAACTTTCACAAAGCCTACTATTGATTAATGAGGAGATAGCAAGAAAATTGTGGAAATAGCGTGCTTTGAGGTGGTGCATAAAGCAATAGCTTTCTGTGTCTGCACATTATTACTCATTCATGAGTAGAAGGGCATGAGTAGATTCTGTGCATGTCCTTAGATTTTGTCATAGTATTCAAAGGAGTACAATTTACATATTTCTGAGAGAAACATGTTTTCTTAATTATGTAGATAACTGTCACTGAGAAATTAAAAAGGAAAGAAATATACCTAGCAAAGAATGAGAATAGTAATTTCCAGCTTGTTTGGTCTGGGAATTTACAAACACTGGGTCTGTGCAGGCACAGGTTGTAATACAAGCACAGGCACCCTGGAATCAGAAGACTGTAGACAGTAGAACAGAGTCTCAGGCTGTGTTAAGGTTTTTTCACGAACAGAACTGGACTGCTGGGATACGTTCCTTGAGCTTTATTGCAGCATCAGCCTCATTACATGGTTGAGACAATTGGAAGATGGCAACACCTCATGTACACCAGCAGCAGCCGAAGATTTCTTTGTTACAGAGCATTTAAAAAACTTTCTAGCCAATAGCATATTGCTAAAGCTTACAGACAATTGTTCTAGCCAGTCACTAAAACTACATGTACACCTGCTTCACACAATGCTTGCTTGTATGCCTTCTATTAACAATACACCATTATTAAGCTTAAAACCTTCTACTATCTTGCTAAGCATATTTTTCTGTACTCTTAAGGTCTATCTTAGCCAAGCCTAAAAGTCAAGCTATTGTTTCATGTCCTTGCTTGCTGTACTATTGTAACTATTTCTACTTTCAGACTTTGCGGCTGCAGCTTGTTCTGAGTTTTCTATTCTTTCTCTTTCTAAGGCCTGCTTTTACAGCTTTCTGGAAATCATCCTACCTTTACTATTTCCCACGTTTCCCCCTCTCGGTAAAACTGAAAATAAACTTTCTTAACTTTTTAGTTTATTAACTACTTTGCAATACATAGCTGCACTATAATACTTTTTTTTTTTTCTTGCTTTTTTGAGGCACCTCTCTTGTTTAAGTGTTGTTATTTTACACGACAGCAATTTTTAATGTTGTAAAAGATTTAGTCTATTCAAAGGATATAAGTTAAATCTGATAGTAGTTACTATTTACTGTTCTAATTAGTCTCGTCTGTTCTAAGGTCCTAATTTAAAGTTTTTATCTATATCTATACTTGCATCTACTATCTCTGTAAGATCTTGAGAACTTTCTGTGATTCTATTTTCTACATCTTTCTCTTGTATTATAAAAACTTCTTTGATAGTTTTGTCTATTGTCACATATACTGAAGTATATAAGGTACTATTACTAGTACTACTACGAAAACTATTAACACATATAAACCTATTTTACAAAGTTCCTTTAACCAAGGTGTAAAGTTCTATCTTTTGAACAAATCATCTAACTATGATCTACCGTCTTTTTTGATTTGAGCTGTTAGACCTTCTAGTTTTTGTATGCTTTTGTGCATGGATTCAGAATGGTTAGATTCATATAATACAATCTTTAAAATTCTTCATAACTATGTCTGTGTGCCAGTAAAAGAAAATCAATTCAGTGAAAGAAAATCAAATAAAAGATAATCAATTCCAGAAAGCTTTTACAGCTTTCTAGAAATCATCTTACCTTTACTATTTCCCATATCAGGCTTGTAGCACATGCTGGTTTAAGTGGTGGAGCAAAGAGGAATGGAGCAGGCATAGAAGTGGTGGGACCGGATTCAAATGAACGAGGCCATGTATCAGGACTACAGGAGAGAAAACAACAGGAGTCAGTAAGTTCAGTACATCTTAAACTGAGGCTGTTTTCCATTCAGATTGAGTGAATACACTAGTAGTTGTACAAACCAATACAAATTATAATCTGGGGAAAACATATAAGGAGCACTCTGTGATAATGAGGCAAGACTTCATTTACTCCGTGTTATACCAACTCAAGTGGCTGAGACCACCTTTCCTTCAATGGTGCTGAACTCAGTTCAATGTGACCAATAGACAACTGTTACAACAGGATATTCAAAGTGCCCTAATCCTGTAGGCACGTCTGAATAACCCACCATTACAGCAGAAGAGACTTACAGAAGAAATAGGTAATAAAAGAGTAAAAATTCAATCACAGCCGTTCCATTGTACTTGTAATGGAGAAAGTTAAAACCTGCCAGATTAGATTTGAGGAATTAGTGACCAGTAAGAAGGTATAAGAGAAAGGTTGGAGAAATATAGTACCCTGGTGAGGAGAGAAATCCCTCTTGTAAGGAGAAACCCCGTCTCACAAGAGTTGTCTATGTATTGTTTAAAGTGATTGAGTCAATGTAGTCCACCTGAATTTCCAGAGGATTTTGGGTTAGGTATAAAGTCTCTTAATGAAACCTTGCAACAATGGCATGAGGAGAAAGATCTTTGCATGGATGAAAAAATGTTAAATGATCATTATCAGAAGATATAAGAATCTGCAGGGAGGCTGTTGACGGGATGGACCAGGCTCTTCTCAGTGGTGCCCAGCAATAGGACAAGAGGCAATGGGCAGAAAATGATGCACAGGAAGTTCCTCCTGAACAAGAGGAAGAACTTCTTTACTGTGCAGTGACCGAGCAGTGGAATAGGCTGCCCAGAGAAGGTGTGGAGTCTCCCACACTGGAGATATTCCAGAACTGTCTGGATGCAATCCCTTGCCATGTGCTCTGGGATGACCCTGCCTGAGCAAGAAGGTTGGATCAGATGACCCACTCTGGTCCCTTCCTGACCCATTCTGTGACCCTGTGATGGGACTAAATGAATAATGTGGCAGTGGAAAGAGATAGTGAAGAGTTCTGCAGGATCAGTGCTAGGATCTATGCTGTGCAGTATATCCATAAAAAATATAGGAAAGCTGATGAGCGATGACATGAAAAACTTTGCAAATAACACTAACTGATGTGAGAGAGTAAGAAAGAAATATTGGTGAAAGAGCCCATGAGCTTAATAATAACACAATGGCAACTGAAATTTAATGTAACTCAAATGTGAAAGGAAAAAATACCCCTAAGTTTATACAAACTCTTTGTTTACTAGTATTACAGAATAAGATTCCAAGTTTGTAACTTTTCTGAAAGTTTCTCATCTGTGCCCAACTGCAGTCAAAAAAACTTAATTTAGAAATTAAATCTTAAACTGAGGCTCTTTTCCATTCAGACTGAATGAATCCACTAGTAGCTGTACAAAACATTAGAAATGGTGAGGAAAAGAACAGAGAACACAATAGAGAATAATTTCCCACCTCTGAATATTGCATGCTGTTCTGGTCCTTGCATTTTAAAGGATCTAGAAGAACTAGAAAGCTTCAGAAAATGGCAACAGGCTTGTCAAAATTATTGGACAACTTCACTTGAAGGCAGGATTAAACAGACGGGAATCCTTCAAACTGACAAAAGAAAAGCCTGAGGGATGTAGACCAGTGAGTGACACGACAGAGTGCATAATGACAGATCATTCACAGCTTCATCCACTACAAGAACAAAAAAATATGAAACGGAGATAACAGAATCTAAATTCAAAATAAAGGATATGATAACATATATAACTGAGGAACTCCCTTGTATATGCTGATGGTTTACAGGCATTTGCATGAAGATTGCATGAATTTATATAAGGAAAATCTGTGAAGGAATACTCAGTACCCAGAAACCAACTATGTTTCAGGAATTCCCTGAGCTGGCAAAGGTTGAATGGTAGGAGAGTCTCAGAGGAGAGCCATGTTTCTCAGGCATCTGCATTTGACCATTGGTGGAAACAGAATACTAGGTTATCTGGATCTTTTTTATACTCCAGTGTGGTTTACTTATGTTCTTCTGTAACATTCTTTCAGTACTTAAAGGGGCTTATAAAAAAGTGGGAGAATGACTTTTTACACAGGCAGATAGTGAGAGGACACAGCAAGAACTAAATTATCATTAAGGTCCCTTCCAAGCCAAACCTATCGAAGATTCTATGATGGTCCATAACAGGGCGAAGCAATTTCCAACTGCAGACCATGCTATGTTTGCAGGCTCCCTGTCTTATAGTTCAGGGAATGCTATAGAGACTAGGCTGTAATTAGTAAATTTTCCTATGTTCTTGGCAACAGGACCAAATATCCCAAGTTATATATTTGTAGCAATACTATCCATGCAATAAAACCGTAACTGTGAACATTTCCGTCTGGATTGTTGGTTACTCTGAACATACATCACTGGCAGTAAAACAGGGAACAAAAGTAGTGTAAGTTACCCTTTCACATTCTTTTCAGGCTCTTCTATGCTGCCAGAACAATGTGAAATGGTCTTAAATTAGTGAACAGCAGGCTGTTCCAGCTTAAATCTGCCATTGTTCGAGAGAGGTAGTCCCCGCCCATTTGATTTCTGACAGGAAAGAAGTATGAGGGAGATGGCAGGAGAGTAAACTTGTCACTGATGTGGCCCATAAATGCATGCTGCAGAGCTATTTTCTTGAGTTTAGGTGACAAAGAAGAACAAGTTGAAACAAATGACACAGAAAAATGTTCTTTAGATTTGAGCTGTTTCAACAATAATTTGTTGTCCATCAGACTCATGAAGCTTAACTAATGCTTTGTGAACTATATCAACTAGGATATCCTTTTTCTTCAAATACCTTTTCCAGTTCATTAGCCTGTAACTAAAATGTCTCTTGGGTGAGCTACAAATTCTGGAAGTCCTAATAAACTGGCTAACCTATAGTCTGCTTCCATCTCCACACTGCTTTCCCTTTTGTAATTCAACAGGGTTATTCCTGTCAATATATTTTTTCCTATAAAAAGAGTTGATTATTTTCCACCAACTCTGTACTTGACGTCACCTTTCCTGATGCAACCTTAAAATTAATGGGATACTACATGTATCAGCTGAATTTTAAATTTAAAGCCAGGCCTCGTGTTTAATGACTCCACCAGACCAGTGTCATAGATGTAACTGGTAGAGTTGCTTTTTACAGATTTTTGGCTGGTTTTAACTTTTAGATATGTGTTGTTAAAAGATAACCATTAACTGAGAAATATAAAATATAGTTTTACCATGATATAGATGTGCAGTACCATTTTTTGTGGGCTTGTGGGAAAGCAAATAACCAGAACTCACCTCTAATTGCAGTAGATTGTCAACATAAAAATCAAGCCTTGCTTAGCTGCCTTTCATCATGGCCTGGTGTGCAACAATCTGCAAAGCTTTTGTCCTGCAAAGGCTAAGGGAGAAGTAATTCTAATATATAAGGCACAGATGCTTTCATTATCATTAGCAAGCATGCCAGATTATTCATGAAAGTACCACTTAGAGAGATAAGCAGGCATTTACCATTTATTCCTTAGTGTAATTTAACTCAACATGTCACTTTTCATGTTAACTTTGTGGAAGGTATTTTGATCTTAATTGGCTTTTTTATTAGCACATTACTAAAACTCTGTATCCATTTGCACCTACCCATCCAGCACTGGGTTGCAGAGCCATCCATCAGGGACCAAAATACATTCCTTTAGTATGGAAAGTCTTGCTAAGATTAGGTAAATGGGAAGTCTGGATTTAGGTGGAAGTGTTTTGAGAGAACAGGCTCTGTCAGGCCACCCCCCTTCAGTAGAGAGTAAGGAGACTCTTGACATCCAGCTTGCAAACATTGCTCCAGATGGAAGAGCGGAAGTGGCTGGAAAAGAGTGTGTTATAGGAAAGGAAGTGTTATTGTTAGGCACCCTTTGTTTAACAGCTCTCCTCTTCCTTCTTTCTTGCCACTACTTGGAAAGTTTCAGCACAGAGCTGTGTCCTGCTGCTGCTTCTCTTAAGTCATTGCTCTGTATGGTGCCACGGTTCCCCACTGTGCATACAGGGGAGGATGAGCAAGGGCACTCCTTGACGTGTCAAAGGATGGCAAAATTTGCCTCCCTGTACTGTGATCTCCCCTCCAAAGAAAAGGTTGAACAAACTGAACATAGGTGTGTAGTCACCTATGTGTTTTTGCTTAGGCATGGTCAGGTTATCACATCAGTGAGTGTTCAGCTGAAGACTAAGTAAAAGGAACACTTCCTAGCAAACTTGTCTTGCTTATTTGTATGGGAAGAGGAAAGTACAGAAATTATAGAAAAAAATTGTTTCCATAGTTTTTTATGCTAAAGGGGCAAAAATATATTCACATATGGCTACCTCTCCCAATTATGAGTGAGGTAGTGGTAAAATGAACTGTTATCTATTCTTGAAATGTGGTGTTTTGTGGCAACTCAGGTAGAAGTGGGTAATTTCTGTTTTGAAAAATTAGAGGAAAGCTCACTCGGTTGACTTGCGTTTGTCTTTGACTACGCAACTGAATGTAGTTTTATGTCTGGGGGTTTTATATTCATATGTAATGACATCTCAATTTTTAAAAAAAGCACTAAACTTTACACTCTTAAACTGAAAATAATCAACTGAAATGGCCTGCCTAGCACCTTTAACGGGTGTATTCTTCAAGATGGTTGGCTGTGGGTGTTTTTTCAGCTCTCTATTTCTAAAGAAGTAAAATAAAACATCATAGAATTTGCTCTAACAAAACATTTATTCCCACTAAAAAGTCACCTTATTTCGATGTGATTTTTATGTGTATTATACATTGCAATTCTCTATGGAACTATATAGTATGTACAAAAATAACACCACAGGGATTTTTAAAATAGTTTATTATTCCATGGAGATTTTTCATAAAATGATTTATTTTTTACTAATTTCCTCTTGCTTCACCTCTTTTTGGGTGTTTTGCCTGCTCCTATATGTCTTTACTATTCTAATAAATGACAGTCATATCAAAAAGCCAGATAAATCAATTAAATCATTGATTTAGAGAAGAAGAAATAATGGTGCTATAGAAACACACCTCAACAAGAGACAGTGAAAGTTTGATTAGGTTGTTGCAAAGGGGAGAGCAGCATCTTGGAGCTGGAGCTTCATCTATTAAGTAAAATGATCTCTGTACAACAGCCTCATTTTCTTCAGTTCCTATTCTTCCTTGTCCTGGCTCCTGTGCTGAAACTGTTATTGTGGCTGTAACAGACATTTATGCTGTTTATGCTATCACCTAAATGTGAGCCATGATTAGTGTGCTTGCAACATGACAATATTGCAGAGTTGTTTATGGCAACCACTGGCTGAGAAAGTGAATGGAAGGGAGGGACACCCTGCACTGCATTACAGCTCACACTGAAGCTGAACAAGCTGCTCTGTTCCTCCTTCATGGGGAACACATCAGTTGCTTTTTCTCTCAGCTTGTACCTCTCTGAGCTTCCTTTTGGATTTTGTTTGAAAGTCCAAGGAGGAGAAAACAAGGATCATTGAAGTGGCATATGTAATTATTTCATTTCAGCTTGAAATGATAAATGGTGTTTGCATGAATGTGAAGCAATAAATACACTCAGGCTGAACGTATGATAAATTCTATTGCACAGTGATGCAGGGAAACCAAGGCAGATTTTCTTGCTATTTCAAGTTTTTGAAAGGAATTATAGATATTTCCTATATCTGTTATGCCATCATTTTATATGGGGCAAAATTGGGCCTTCATCAATGGCAGCATTTCTGCTCAGCTGTGGATATTTTGACCTCTGCCAATACTTCTGAACATCTACAAATATAGTTAAAATATGCATTTCAGCCCAGCCACTAGGTGCAGGAGAAGAAAATTGTTTTGTTTTTTTTTTTATTTTTGCCCTCTGTACACCATCCTAATTTAAAAAAAAAATTAAAATTGTCTTTCTTTACAAGCTAGTCTTGCTTTAACACTGCACATCAGAGGTTTCAGGCTACTATTTTGTCTGGGAATGGTTTGTTTTTCTTTTATCCTTAGCAGTTTTGCATTATCAGTAAATAAAGGAACTTCATGAATGTTCTTGTTTTATTGAAATGGACACATAGAGATTGGATTGTCTGTATAAAGTACACCACAGAATGCAATAAATATTTTTCCTATGCATACTGTCTGATCTCACAGACAGGAAAAAGGCTTAAACAAAATGTCAGCTGAGAAATATGCTCGATTCTGTGTAGCCAATGAGCAACTACATACATGTTTAATTTTAAAGAAGTATTTTGACATATTCTCTGACATTTTAACCTTTTTATTATGGCACTGTCACCTTTTTAAAAAGCACTGTAGTGGCAATACGGATTTATCCAAGCAGCATTTCCAAACAACAGGCTGGTTTACTACTCTTCTACATAATGTGTCTTCTGGAAATCCTAAAGTAAGGGGACTAAATGCCTCTGTGCTGATGAGAGTAGATTACATCTGTGCTGAAATGAATAAACTCTGTATCTAAATGAACTCTCCCCCATTTTGACAGTTTATGATAGCTTTTTGTGTTCTTTTCTTCCAACAACCATATTTACAGAAATTGTACTCTGAGATTTAAAGCATCCTGTTACATTTTATAGAAAGTATAACAGCACAGTAACTATCAGCCTGAAGTCTGAGGGAGCAATTCTTTGGTATGACAATGGTTGTTGCTTTAATCTTCCATCTCCTTTGTTTATAACAAGTTGTGTCACAAGGAAAGTATCATGCACCACAGTGCATCTGGCCAGAAAGCAAAGCTGTTATTGCCAATACATGCTGAGGTAATAAATGTCCATGCTAAATGAAGGACTGCAACACCTTGGAGATCATTAGGTCATGTGCTTCTCAGTCCTTGCTCAGATTTTGTCTAGCTTATCCCTGCAGTCATATCACTTATCCAAATTTTTTATGATTATTTTATTGTCAGTTACACAAATATACACTGAAATGTACAAGAAGGGTGAATGGCAAGAAGCCCTGATGTACTTCTACCTTCCCTCATGAAATCTGTAGTTTTGTACTTCAGCGCTCCTTAGTTTCTAAGATTTAATATGAAAATGAGCATGAAAAGAAATCCATTTCCACAGGTATAATCAAGAGAGATGGCACTCAGCAGTTTCCTCAGAAAGTAAAGCTGCAGTGAAAGCACTCGACAGACTCAAGCCCTTGGAGACTTATTGCTAGTAGCAATACCACAGGCCTTCCCCTTGTATGCTGTCATCCTACTCTCACCTTTAATTGTGAAACGGTTGTTCATTCCCCTTGTTTTAACTCTTGCCCTCATTAAGGAGAGGAAAATGAATGGCTAGCATAGAAGTAGTGTTGTGGTACAAACATTATCCAGTATATATGTTTCTTCTCTAGCCAGTTTCACATGCAGGTTAATTTTGTTCTTCCAGCCATAAGAGACGTCTGTTCCCCCTTTGCAGGCAAGTTGGGGCTCATGCTGCATGTCCTCTGAGCATGGCAGAGGTAAAACAGCTCTATATCAAGGACTCTGTTTAATCTACACCCAAAATTTCTTATATCCAATAATGCTCAGAAAAAACTTCCCCTCTGGGAGGATTATTTCCACCTAGAGGAGAACTTGCATCCAAAAATGTAATATACAAATCCAGAGTTTCATAGTTCCTACATAGTTTTTGCTTTGCCATTGTTTCTTCTCAGTTTTCTTTTTCTTTCTTCATTTTATGTACTTTGCAAGAAACCTCCTCAGGCAGATCACTGTCAGAATACAAAAGGCAGGAAAAATAAAACATGTGTATATTCTGGAATGAGATTTTAGGGAAATCCTAAAGAAAATCAATATTTGTCCTAATTTACTTTGCAGTAGGAGTGTAATATTTATACAGGAGGAAATATTCCCCAGATTCCCTTGGTAAAGAGTGATGGACAATAACTCTGTGGAAGCCAGCATTTGTTTCCTGTCTTTTAGTCTCACCTTTTGTTCCCCATAAAATGGTTTGAGGTTGATTTGGAGGGTTAAAGTCTCTCCACAAAGCATGTGAAGCCACGTAGCACAGGTAGCCACAGCGCATGTGGTCACACCGGCCTGAGGGTGAAGGAACTATGGAGCACAGCCACAGCATTTGCCTCTACCTTGCTGTCCACCCCTATACTTCCTTCTCAGCTCATCTCTCACTCACTTCACAGCCCACACCACAGAGTTTGGCTACTTGGTTCATGTTTCCTGAGGTTCTGCGGGGTAATTTTAAAAGAAATGTGAAAGGTGCAAGGTAAATTCCACCCGTGATTGGTTGGAAGGCAGCTACAAGTGCATCTCTTGCAGAGTGGGCGAATCCTCTTCTTACTCAGTTGCTGCAGCCTCAGAACACTTTAGCTGGATCCAACAGAATTTCTCTGAATTTGTCATGGGGAGAAAAAAATAAACAGATTCTGACACAATGGAACAAAAGCAGCTAACTTAATACCTCTGCAAGAAGCTGTACTTTTAATTTTTTTAGTGCTTGACTTACAGGAAATATATGTGTAAACCACTTGACCCCACATTTGTCCCCAAAAATAAGAGGAAGGAAGTGGTTAGAGTTATTAACACCATCCACATTTGCTAAAATGTTTTTATAACCCTGAAGTTAACATAGCAATTAATGCTAGCTAACTAGCAAAAGAGACCCTCCCCCAAACAAAAAAAGCCCCCAAACTCATGAATGCAAATATTATATTGTAATGGGTTTATACTTTACCTGTGGAAATTATCTTTTACTAAGTAGACTTAACAAAAATAGCTCTAGTCACATAGGTCAATTTACCCTGAAATAGCTGAAGTAGTATTTATTCTGAAGACATTTATCTATAGCCCATGAGCCAAGCAAATTAACATGCTCTGGAATTATGTACCTACCAAAATTTTTTTTTTTTGAGAAGGATCAAGAACAAATGCTTCTCTCTAACCAGATGTGCTCTATCAGTTATAGCTATCTCCTCTGTGTGGTTCTGCTCCAGGACACAGAATCCTTGATTTTTTGTGATAGCAGCAAAATATTAGAATGTTGGCAGACAAATACATAAAGCATAGAGCTAAATATTCTTATTGTCAAGCTGCAGAAAGAGGTCCTAAAGCTACATGAGAGTAACTACATTAAATTCAGTGGAATATTTGCATGTATCAAGATGACCTAGATAAAAGTCAGGAAGAAGCAGGGGATAGTTCTTGAAACCAACCTTCGGCTAACCAGAGAAACTGACAGATATTAATTCTCTGATAAAAATGGGCTTGACTTCTCTTATGACCTTAAACATGACTTAAATTGTCTTAAATGTGTTCCTCTTAAAATGAATAATAACATGTTACTCTTGTCTAGAGTCTATTGGTTGAGGATTTTAACTTGTCCTAACCACTCAGTTAAAGGCCAGACTGTCCTAGACATAGAGAGACAGGCAGTAGCCTGACAGAGACTCAAAGGAAATATGGTTTCTTCCTAAACCTTTATAGGCCAGCAATGTCACATGATTCTACATTCTCCCAAGCTCTATGAGGTAATCAAGTGCGCAATGGTACACAAAGGAGAGTTTCCCTTGACACTTACCCAGACTTAATTAAGTTTCTTTGGTCAAAATAAGGCACATAGGACAAAAATCTTTTCTTATACCCTGAAAGACACACAAATGTTGAAAGGCTAATTATAGTCAGGGCCCAAATTTAACTTACCTTGTGAAGTCAGTGAGAAGTATTATAGCTATTTTACAAGTGGTTCTGATTCATGTAAGTTAAGTGAAACTCTCAAAATTAAGTAAAAGATCAGTGACAAAGATGAAACTAACCCCACTGTCCTCACCATCAATCACCACATAGTCATTATTTCCATTTGTTTCATTTACTTTACAGTGAAAAGCAGAAAATATTTTTAAACACAGTGGAAAAAACAGACCTCAGCCAGCAGAACAGACAGCCCACTTTAAGAGTGAACATCATTAGCCTTAGGTGGTTGATTCATGTTACACACAAATTTTTACAGGACAGACAGGGTCAAAATCGAATATATATTAAAGATCAGGAGACGAGAAGTGAGAGACATAATCAGCTAGGCATATACTAAGCTCTCCAAAATATTCTTTGTATCACTCTTTTAAATTGCAGTACAGGGAAAAAGATAACACCATTAAGTGGTGATGATTTCAGATTAAGCATTTACCCTAAGACAGGCTGCAACATCATACACAGACAAGAGACTGCTATTTTTGAATGGCATCAAATTGTGAATTGAAGCACAGTGGGTAGGAAAATACTGCAAAGGGGGTTGAAAATGATTGCTCATCTGTGTAGTAAAATATATCCTCTTTAAAGACCTGCTGTGACCAGTATAAAATGATCAGGGATGAGAGTCTGCATGTGGTCTGCCAACGTGTAGGAAACAGAAGGAGAATCATTGTCCAGGGTAGGGCTGCACATTACAATTACATGAATAAGGCAATACCAAAGGTGATAGAAAGTTATCCTACAAGTTAAACTTTTCTGAAATCAAGGTGGCTGTGATTTAAAGTTTTGTCTGATTAGAATAGAGGCTAGCAATTTTCAAACAAGGAGTGTCAGAACTGTAGTTTTCTTTTTCAAATTAGAAGAAAAGTGTGATAGCAGGAGCTTGGTAGAAGCTCAGCAAGAGCAAAGAGGGGTTTTTCCCGTCAAGAGATAAGATGTTGCTAATTAGCTGAGTGGTGGTATCTTACCTCTGTAGCAGGCAGGCAGAGCTCTCTGCTTCTGCTGCTCCTGGTACCACAGGGAGCAGTGAGCTGGCCCTTTGCTCAGATGTCTCCCTTGGGGTGCAACATCCTGCAATACCTGCAACACCCCTCTACCTGCTATTCAAACGGGCCTGCTTGCTGACTTGTGTATTGCCTCATGAGTCCTTGATTTTTCCAGTCAATATTTGATGTGATTAATCTGCTTGTGTTGTCAGTGACATCCTCTTTATGTATGGATGACATGCAATGACAGAAAAATGTGTGCTGGAAGCTATATGTTCATTTCTCTGAGGGAGTTCCCCAATGGTTGCTCTACATGGACGTGAGAGGTTTGGAGAGTCATAGCACAGGGCATCAGGTTTGCCCCCAGCTTTAAGGTTTTTGTTAGCACCCATGTCAGGAATCCACCTAGGAACTGTGAAATTTAATATTCCAGGATTTTTTTACATGAACCATGCCCTGGAAAAATTGTCAGGATCCAAGTTAAAGGCAAAAAAATGCTGCTCTGCAGAGTAATGGACTTGCACAAAGTGTTCCCTCAGTTGTCAACTGCACCTGTCCTATACCTGGACCCCCTTGCAGGGCAAGAGGGGATAGCCCGTAAACAGAAAAGAATGCAACTTCCAAAGGTTATTTTTGTATTTTCAGTCACACCTTATTTCTGAACATTCTATTCAAGCTCTAAACCCCTGTTTTTATATTGAAGAGAGTATCTGTTAAAGCTTCAGCTTAAATTATTTTCTTTAGTTTTCAAGTGTTTACTTTTCCTCAGACAAGTGTGGGATCTTCTTGGACTCCTCTTGCAGTGAATTCACAGGATATACATAAAAAGATATTTATGCAGCTGTAAAGGCAGATACATATTAAATAAGAATGGAGTTCTCATAACGATTTTATCAAGCTACCAATGACAAGGTATCCTATCATCTTGCTACTTCAATCATGCAGACATTTGTGAATTTTCAGGTTTTTAGATGCTGCTCATCTTCAACCAGCTGCCACAAGTGAAGCCAAAATCTATTTCAAAGGAGAGTGTGAATTACTGTGTGAACTACTTCAACAAAAGCACTGGAAAGCTCTAAGGGCTTCATATTCTATTGCATCAAATCTTTTAATTTTCACTATGCAAATTAAAAAAAAAAAGCTGTCATGGTTTGAGAGAAAGTTGTTTTCAATATAATATGATATAAATAATTACACCAGTGGAGAGCAACGCAAATGTGAACTTGGCTGCTTTCTGAAAAATTGTCCCTTTGAAAAATGAGAGAATTGGGAACAGCTGGCCATTGGCAGGGACATCTGTTTTTGTAGGCTCTGCTATCCCAGAGGACTATTTTGTCTCTGAATGCTGAGGCAAAGGGAATGTGGGATTAAGTTTAGGACAAAGCTAGATTCTCCTGAATTTCTGGCAGAATTATAAAGGGACAAGATCAATAATATTCTTTTTGTAGGTAGGTAATAGTTACAGTTCTAACTTCTGAGAATGAAAGTGGAAATCTGAACTATAATTTATGGGGGTGGTTGTAGGGGAATAAAAAAGTGCCACGAAATTGCTTTCAAAGCTATAGGAATGAGGATGGATTTGGGGATTTGAGGTTTGGAGGTTTTTTTTTAAGGAATTTTCTTGACAGGTGTTTTTGTTTTACTAGTTTTTTTGGGGGGGAGGGAGTTTGGTGGTATTTTTTTTGTTTTGTTTTGGTTTTTTTTTGTGGTGGAGAGCAACAAAATACTTTAAAACAGGTCTGTTCTGGCAATGTACAAACCTTCCTTGAAATTCAGCCTACACAGAAAATGTGAAAAAAGTGATGGTGAAATCTTGTCAGCAAGAAGGGAACCATGTATAGCATCCACTTCAGCCTGTCTGATGACTTTATTGTTTTAGACAGTAAACTATCTGCTGGCTTGCCCTTTCACCTTCTGTCCCAAACAAGTATTGCCGAAAGATATTGAAGTGGTTTTGCCTTGTGAGATAAAATTGAGCAGTGTGATTTTTTGGCAGAGGTTAAGTGTCCAACATCAAGTAACAGGGCATTTAGTCTGAAAAATGGCATCCAGTACTAGTAGACCTAATAAAAACTATGGTTTCTGCCCTAAGCATAGGTCAGTAAAAGACCCCTGAAGTCTACAGAGTTTGTACTAACGGAACTGGTCCAATAATTTAACTGTTTATCTTGACTCTTTTAAGCCTTGATGCTATCTAGTCATTTATACTGGTGCAAAGGGAGCAGAAAATGAAATTAAAACTCCATCTCTGGGGTTTTTTTATTTGTTTGTTTGTTTTTTGTTTTTGTTTGGGCAGGTTTTTTTTAAGCAGCAGCCCCACATTATTTAGTACAAGATCTGCACATGTCTGTCTTGCCTGACAAATCTGATCCAGATTTGGCCTGGGCACACAGCTGCACTATTGTCAAAGTAGCCAGAGAACACAATACAGTGGTTATACAAGCTCTAAGAAATGATACCTCACATGGAGGCTATTTCAATAAAATCTCTCCATTAAACGGTTTGAACAATAGAGACGGCTTATGCTGTTTAGCATTTTGTGTCATATGAATATGATATTTCCAAGTTCATATTAGCAGTAAAATCACATTTTCTGTCCTTTGGAACTTTGCGTCTTGTCCCTTGGTTTTACACAAAAGTTTGCGCAGCAACAAATGTTGAAACTGAGAGAAAATGCTATTGAAAAAAAGAACAATAATAGTGCAACAACAGGGCTTTGTCTGGGATTTCTACGACTGCTTTTTCCCTGGCAGTGGGGCAAGAAGTGAAGTTATTGTTTAGATTGATGATAAATAGTTGCATGTTTTATCCAATGTGCAGAAAAACATTAGGGTTACTGTGTTACAATCATTCCCTACTTCTACAGCCAACATAGTAAATATTGCCAAAATGTAAAGAAAGTAAATTCATCTACCTTTCAGCAGGAGGTACAATCTAGGCAGCATAAGACATAATTTTGGTTTGGGATTTTTTATTATTTGCCCTACCCTCCTCTCTTATTTAGTACACAGTGTGATACTCTCTCTGCAGTGCTTTTTCCAGCGGTTCTGTATTCATGTATTTTGATGAAAAGTCTGTGATCATTTCAGACAACTGAGGAAGTGTTTTCCTTTGACATTGTTTTCTTCTGTATTTGGTAGTAAGGTATTTTTCTCAGTTTCAGTTTCACCTCAGTGTTATTAGTTACACAGCTCTTCCTCTGGTGGGCGTTGATCCTGCAAGTTGTTTGATGTTGACACTGGCCAGCACAGGCCTCAGTGGAGCCACTGGTACAATCTATTGCCCACACAGAATAACCTGCAAAGTCAAGGCTTCGATTTGTTCAGTAAGTCACGGTTTGCAGTTCCCCTGCAGAACCTAAGTCATCGTCTTCTTGCTTCTTCTGCAGTCATTCTGCATTGCAATATGTATGTTTGGTATAAATTGCAATATTTAAGTTATCAAGGTAGCTTTTTGGCACATGTCCACCATCAGCGCAAGTAACAAGGTGTGAAGCACTGAGAGCTAAACTGAAGTTTACAGTCACTAACTCTGTCGAGAGCCTGACAGTGCAAGGATTTCAATTTTGTGAGTAATCTAGAGTGACACCATTATGCAGGAAGCCCTACCAGTCAAGTTCAGTCCTGCTAGGATGTGGTTTTTGCTGATTTTCATTTAATGCTTTAGGTTTATTTTCAGCATCAGAAGCATCCTTTGGTTTCAAGCAGGGTTGTTGGTTCCAGCAAGAGATGACTTTAAGGGGTGGAAGTGATCCTGCACTGATGGAGGAAAGGTTTATGCTTTCATTAGGATTTAATTTTTGATTCCCTAGTTCTTTGCAGTTAAAAAGGCTGGTGTAAATTCAACAATCTTTGCTGTACTGTGGGTAGTATGAAGAAGCAATGCAATTATCCCATGCAGTTATTCATATCAACTGTCTGGAGAATGAGCAGCCTTCGAGTTTTACCCTAACTCTGCCTTCAAAGATATTTCGTTGCTTGGGAATACAGTATGCTTTAGATCCTCTTCAGTCCCTCTGATTCTGAGCCTAAATTTAACTTCTCTGCCTGACACAGCCCTGCTTCCTAACAAGGTTAGCATGACAGCCCCAATTGCGTTTGGTGTACGCTCAGTCCTTTCCCTTGGTAAACTGTTATACTGAATGCCAATTGAAGATAACACAAAAAGAGCTTCTTGAAAACAAACCCTTTCTATCCATCAAAATGTACTCTGCGCAAAGACCTACAACAATAAATATTTGCATTTCTTCTTGCTTAGACTTTTGCCTTTCCTTGAAGATTTAGTAAATTCCTATCAACCTTGTTATTTCCCCCTGTGCACTGGGAGACTTTGACTGCTAGTTAGAACTTCTCCAGTAGAGAAGTTCTACTCCAGCTGCTGACAGGCATACTTCTTTTCTTCATCCTGGAGTTCTTCAATGATTTATTGTGGTCTTTGATCCCAAGCCTTGGCCTGGGTGTATCAAACCTTGCTAGCCCGATTACATCTGGTTAGATTGGATCTGGCTAGCAGAGGACGGATATTCTCCAATAGCTCCACTTGTTGTCCCCTTAGGAAGACTTAAGTCTGTCACAATTTAATTTCTTCTTTTCTTCCCCTCTCATCTCATCCTTACCCTTTTCCACTAAGTTAGAGACTCCTGATAAAGATTTCATATTTATAAGGTGCAATATAGGACATTATACGTAGGCGTTGGGGAGATAGCAGACAGGGAGACTTCAGAGCAACAAGCACATTGATTTGGAAAATATTGGGGAATAGTGGAAAGATATTAATAATCAAACTGCCATAATATGGAGGTGTTTCATATTAATTTTTCTCCTTCTACTACAGATGTGTGTTAAAAGCTGGGCTTCAGATGCTACTTTCCATATACCAGAATGAGCTGAATTATACAGTCAAGTACTTTGTTAGGTCGGTGTCTTGTTTTCTAATGGCTGAAGTCTGCATTGCTTTTTTGAGAATACTTTTATAGCTTGCCTGAAGCTTTCTGATACATTTATTATGAAGCACAGGTAGAGGTAGGCTAAAATTTTCAAGCCTGAGTAGATGCAGTTAGACACCCTAAATCCATATCTAGGCACTTTAGGAAATGTGATTTTCAGAGGTAGGGAGCATAGAAACAGATTCAAAATCATTTTGAAGCTAGTATTTTTGAGCATTAGATACCATTTTTATGCTTAAGTGTATTTTCAAGCTCTGAAAATTTTGAGTAAATGACAAAAGAGAGCTTTAGACTATATATCCATTATAAAATATTGCAGAGCTGGATGAAACTCTGATTATCTAATATATTTTTTTCCATTCTGACATAGGGCAGATTTCTAAACACCCATTTTCCAGCAATATCTTGTGTCTTAACATAAGACTAATCTAAAAATCAGCCTTTTTCCTTCCTGTGGTCTGCAGTACGACTGGCTATACAACAAAGTCTTGCCCAAGAAAAAGTGCTCTTCAAGACATATTTTTTGATAACTGCTCTTTAATAAAGTTCAGTGCTATACAAAGTCAAGGTTTTATTACTGAAAAAAGAAAGCAGGGGCTGTCATTGCATTTCCCTCCAAATCTAACAGAACATCGATTTTACAGACTCAGTACTCCGTTCTGAACTTATATAGGAGTTTGGGATTGCTTTCAGTTGAAAAGCAACCACAGACTAAACCCCCATAGTATTTGGTTCTTAAGGAAGCACAGAGAAAGGAACAACCTATGCAATTGAATTGCACAGAGCCAAGTTTTTCAAGTTCCCTGTTCACCATCTAGATTGTCATTGGTGGCAACCTGAGTCTACAGGTACCAATTTCTGTGACAGCAGGATCTTTCCTGCTATGTGTTACACTATGGAACATTAAAAATTTAACAAGGAAGAGCGTGACGAAACTCCTGTTGTGAGCAGCAAAATATTGTTCGTGAGAGATGCTCAAAGACTAATCTCTGAATTGAAAAGGTCGTTTAACTTCATTACAATGATTTGTTCAATACGAGCCTTATTCTGCAAACATTTATGCATGAGTAGCTTTATATAAGTGGGTAGTTCCACCAAGCTAGATTTTTGTGTATTACTTTGTTTAGATATTTGGACAAGGTCAAATATCCCTTGCACCTTCTCAGGGTTTTCCTTTCAATTCTGTGTAGCTTATAATGCTATTTGTTTAGTTCCCATCTTTGTGTCTCTGCTCCCAGCTTTGTATCTCTGTTTTGACTTCAAGCTCTTGAAGCTGAATCAGTCTTGCTTTGCACAGATCATTGTAAGGCTTTGTGCTGGTACCTTGTAGATGACTGCAGTTATTACAACAGAGGAAACACTAAATCCAACCCTGAAACAAATGATATTGAGTAGGCTAATGTAACTATCTAATCTGTATTAACTTTAGTTGTTTGGAGAATGATGGTGTAGGAATGAGTTATGCTGTTCAAATCCCAGACGGTGCCCTGCAATAATGCACAAGTAGTCTCAAAAGGATTGATTGAAGCTTCAAATACCAGAATTTATCTAACTACAAAAGAAGTAGAAAAAAAAACCTGGATTAAAAAAAAAGATTATTATCAAGTGAGCAAAATGCTTTACAAATTATTTGTCTTAATTCCTCTGTTGCCATACATACAAACCCAGTTTTCAGATGCCACGAATAAAAGGCTGGGTGTATGGATGCCATTAGTACTTTCTGGATTGGCAGCACCGGCCGGACGCGAGGTGTAGCGCTCCGACCTTCCTCCCTGACAAGACCAGGCATCCCTCATCGCCCACCCCCCAAAGTTTTGAGGCTGGAAGGCAGCTGGCCCGGCGGCTCCGAGAAACCTCTTGTTTACCTTCTAGGGAGATTCGGTTTTCAGCTCCGGGACAGGGAAGGGACTAGCGTTTCCCACCGGTCCTGTTGCCTTCTCCTGAGCCACAGTGCCCGGGGAGGTGCCGATGCGAAGCTTGCCCACCAGGGTCGAACTGGCGCCGGCCTCTTCGGGAACGACCCCAGCCTGGTCCGCCCGTCCCCTCGGTCCTCCCGCCACCACCTCCCAGCGCCCGGCAGTCGGTAGAGGCGGCCGCGGAGGCCGGGCTCCCTCTGGGCGGCAGGAGGTGAATGGCAAGCGCCGGCGTCTCCCTCCCACACCCCAGCGTCTCGCCTCCTCCAGCAGCAGCAGTAGCGGGTCACCTCTGCGCGGCTCAACCGAGCCGCGCCGCGCTGCCTGCCGGCCGCAGGGCGACCGGAGAGGCGGCTGGCGGCTACCCTCGCTACCTGCGGGGCCGCCGCCGGCTTGCGGTGACATTGGGAGGGGACTCCCGAGGGCGGCTCCGGGGGCAGGAGGGCCCGTGCCCAGAGCCAGCCGCACCTCTCCCTCCCGGCGGAGAGCAGGGCGGAGAGCGGCGGGCAGGCTCAGCTCCGGCTGCCCAGGCACGCAGCTCTTCATTTCCTCTCGCCGTCCGTCGCGCTGTTGGAGGCTCCGGACTATAAATAGCAGCTCGCCCGCCACCGAGCGTCTCCCGCACACCGAGGGGGAAAGTGCCGCGCCGGCCGCCCCGCCGGCGCCCTCCCCGCTNAGGGGTGCGGGGCTCTTGATGCTGGCCAGGGTTTTGTTTCCTTGTTTTCCCCTTGGGCTCCGGCGCGTCAGGAGAGATTAGAAGCCGAGAATCGGATCTGGCAAAGTCCCTCCCTTTTATTCCCTTACCAAGTTTCTTAAGGTCACAGCCCGCCGGGCGCGCAGCCCTGGCAGCGGAAGAAGGCGCGTTTGCCGGGAGCCGCGGTCGCCGCTGGGTGAGAGGTGATCCGGGCTGGAGTGCGACGAGGGCGGTTGCCGCTTTCCCGCCCGCTCAGGGCCGGCGCTGAGGGAGGGACGGTGGCCCGGCCGACCCAGAGACCCCTGCCCGGCCCGCCCTCCCGCGCTCCGGGGATCACCGGGAGTGCGGAGGGAGACGAACTGCCAGGGCAGCTTCTAGCTAGGACGTGCCGGGGATCTCCCCTAGTTTCCGACAGCGGCGGCGTTGCCCGCCGGGAGCCTGGATGCCGCCTTGGCCGCGGTGCCGGTCCCCCGGTGCAGCTGTGATCGTGGCCCTTCTGAAGGGGTATCGGGGCGTCTCGAGGACCTTATCCGCAAAGGTTTTGTGTCGCGTTCGAAAGTTGGGAATACTCGGGTGAGGGCAGCGACTTTTGTGGGTGACGCTAAGGGTTAATCTGGTGGAGTAATTGAGCTATAGGATCCCCATCTTGCAAAGAGCAGCGTCTGCCGAGATGTAATGGAAACCACAAGAAAGGCATTACAGATAATGAAGTTAAGCAGAGTTGTAACTTGAAATTGCATCAGTCAGAAGAGGGGGGGCGGGGGATGATGTTCAATTTCTGATCTACAATCGAGAGCTCTGTTTTCTTTTTCTGAAATGACACAGAGAATTTGAAGCGTGGATGGCAGAGCTTGGGAGTCCTACCTTGGTCCTCAAAACTAACCCGGTACCTTATCCAAAATAGAAATAATAGGATCAAGTCTTTGTGGAGCTGTGTTTTCATCTGATGCCTTATTATGTTTCCATTTATCTTCCTTGCCAGACGAAATTTACTTGTTTATTTACCCATTAATGATGTGTTAAATAGATATACTAAAATCAGGCCATACGTATTCCATTTAAATCTGACTTTCAGTCTCAAAGATGAGAATATTTTTAGTCTTTACTGGCTTACAGGCACTCTCTGTATGTAAATGATGCCTACGTAGCAAGAATGATGGAGAGAATGTCTTTTTCTCGGTCTGTATCAAAGAAAAAGTATGTAAATAATTGGTTACTAACAAAACTTCTGTTTGGATAAGTATTTGCAAATGTGATAGAAGTCTTTAAAAAGGCAGTTTTCTAGTCACTTTATTTTCAATGTTGTTTTTATTTTACTTGATTAAATTTGAGCTAGCTTTAAAGCCCTGCAGTATCTCACATTTTTTGCTCTGTGAACCTGTATATTGGGTGGCGTTTGTGTACGTAAGCCCTCATTACTGTATCTATCCATGCAGGACTGAATGCTGTTTACTTCACACATATTGATAATTCCATCAAAATTAGGATACAAGTCACAAGATGAATATGAGCAGCAATTACTCCTGTGAGATTTTTACAGCCCTGATGGCGTTAGTGGCAGTGTTACTACTTCAGAGCCCTATTTTTGCTTTTTTTTCCCCTTCTGCTTTCTGACAGTTTCTACAGCACTCAAGATAAGATTAAATCTTTCTTGAAAATACTTCTTTTCTTTTACTGGCTTTCTTGGACTGACTGAAGCTTCAAGTTCCTGTTCTCCATGGGTTCCTCAAACCTTGCAAGTGTGGCTGATCCTTCGTTTGCTCAGGTTTTTCTTTCTGTGGAGAGACTTATCTGTGAGGCTGCTTTAGTTTTTTTGATCAAAGAATTCTGTCTTCCTCAGCCTAAGGTATATCCGTTTGAGCAGGTGTATCCAAGTGCCTCTTACATATACTCTTTTATGATCTATAGTCTCCTTATCTTCTAATCTGACAGAAAGATTTCACATTAGGTGAAGGTTTTGTGAACCAAAAATGCAAAATTAATACTCTGCTTAGTGCCTAGAAGTCTACTGTACTGTAAGAGAAAAAAAAAAAAAAAAACCCAAAAAAACCAACCCAACACCTAACAAAAACCACAGGAGTGGAAGACCTGCATCGAAGTCAGCCTGTAGAGGACAGTGCTGCTAGCTGACAGTAATGAGTGGAGGCTGTGAGAGAGTCTGCAGGTGAAGTAATTGTTTGAATAGGCCTAGGCTTAAATTCACTGTGAGTTTTTGGAGGCAAAGTAGTGGGATTGATAGGTATGCTGAATTATTTAGCTTGTTATGGAGATATATTTTTAGCATATGACTTCTGCAGAGAAATATGAAAACAATACTTTTTGAATTTATTTAACAGATTTACATGAGGAAGTAAGATAATTTACCAAGACAAATCCGAAGGTAGACAGTTACTCCCAACACTAAAGTTTCTTCAAAACTTCTGATGACTTGAGGCCTCATGCTTAAACACTTGGATAAACAGCTTAAACACTGTGTAGCTAACACAGCTACATATCTCTCCCTAACTTATATTTTCATAACTCTTCCTGTATGTCAGATACTCTGACTGATGAAAATTTTTAGGAAGGGCTAGTTTTCCTTGGCTTATTAAATATCTTGTATTACACTAATATTTTATTGTTATTATTGATGAATGGTGAATGTTATTTATTACATTTTTGAGAAAGGATTCTTTCTTTGAAGTAATCTGGGCTGATATAACTCAAATTCTATGAAATACTTTTCCCTGGATTATTTAATTTACTTGTAAATCTCACTTTGATTGTCAAAAAAAGCTGGATGGAAGACTGAAATGTTATTTGGGATGAGTTGGCAGTCCTGGCCTCATCAGGCCTTGGGTCTTGTCTACTACTTACCCTGGGTTTAGGGGCCCTCCCCACTCTTCCTGATTTCACCTACAAACCTGGCAGTCTCACTACAAATTTGTCCTGACTTCTCCATATCTTTATCCAGCACCAGTCACAGCTGATTTTGCTCTTTTAAGGTGGTTGTTTTTTTTTTTTTAAGGGAATTCCTAATTCTTCCTTAGCTGGGTAAAGGATCTGGTCAATTAGCTTCTCAGGCTCTAGCTGGACTGCACAAGGTTTGAGTGTGGTGCTGGACTTCAGCTCAGAGATGTCTTCACAGTCACACAGGATTTTAATTAAAAAGACTTTCTTGTCTTCATACAAAATCCATGCTGACAATTCTAAAGAGGGCTTGGATTTCAGTTTCCTGCTGTTTGGAGAGCTGTGCTTTTACGGCTTGCTAGAAGACGAAAAAAAAAGTATGAACTACTGATGTAGAATTCTCTAGTCCATTTTCTCCATAATCTGCAAAGGAAGATTCAGTCGATTTGGCCAGGTCAGTAGCAGGTCTTTTTGGGGAAGATTTTTCCCCATTTTTTTTTGTCATCATAAATTAATTAAATATGGACAGAATCTCAAAGAGCAAATCAGATTTAAGCAATCCATTCTACTATGAAAATTGCTGTTAGGAGACAGGATACGTTGTCTGTCTTCCAATCTTGTGTACCTTTTTGGCAAGGCATACTGAAATAACATACTGAAAAGTGAGGTGAGCATCTTATGCTGTACATGGTATGATTATTAATTTGTCTTGAGCGGGAGTGAATAGAACAAACTGTATCTGCTTATTCTGTGGGGTTTTCAAGTTTACAATGATAAAGTTTGCTTACCTATTTCAGTAATGGGTTTTGAATTCTTTGATGTCCGTGTAGTTGGTGTGACTTCTAAGAAATGTAGAATTATTTCTGCTTCTCAAGTGTTATAGATCCAAGGTTTAAAGAACTTGCCACCCTTCAGAAGCCAAAGAGACTGGGCTGGAGTGTTCTTTTTACAGTCGCTTCAGCTCTGTCTCTGCACAGGAGGTTTAAAATTTTGTTTGGATGTTAAAAGCCTTTTTATCTCAGTCTGGCAAACTAAGTGTCTTCCTATTTGTCAGTGAATTTGCCCCACAGGTTCCTTTAGATTGTTTTTAATGTTGAATGAGTCTCTATTAAATGAAAATACATAAGAAAACTCAAGCTAGAGGTGCTTACTTGACATAGTACCATGTCAAAGTGTTAAATGTGATGCTGTTTATCAAGGTCACTTTGGCAGGCTGAGTTTGTGCTCTATTACTGGGTGCCGTGGCATTAAAAATCAAATCCATCAGTGCTTTTTTGATGGATGTCTTTTGTTTTGTTTTGTATCCTGTTTCTATGAGATTTCATCCTGTGACCCCAGTGAAAATTTATCCGGAGTATGGCAGTAAAGTCAGTCTGGGGGGAACTTTCTCTTAAACTTAACATATATAAATAACTAAACCACTTTCCTTTGTATCAATTTCTTTCATTCTGTTATCTGTACTCTTGCCAATTGGAGTTTCTTGCTCCAAAAACACTATTTTGGCAAATAGAGTGAAATCTCTTAATATGAGGTGCTATGAAGACTCTTTTTTAACGTGACTGTAAGAGGTGGATGTGTAAAGGGCAATTAAGAGGAAGAAAGGCTTGGAGGGAATAAGCTTTTAGTGTATTTTGACAGCTGTTTATGTACCATCAAGTATGTGTATTGTTTGTTTAGTTATCAAGTGTGATCTTAGTGTATTATAGCAATGCTGGTAAGATGTACTAAACCTACAGTGCATATTTCTGTTATGAAAATGGCTCAGAAGCATGCAAATGGGTGTAAAATCTAGGTGTTAAATGTGGATTGGTATCTTGTGCATTTGTGGAGCTGGAGCATTAAGCAGAATGCATCAGCTCTGGTGTTGTACGGTGTTTCTGTAGCAGCAGTAACAGGTTCTGTTTGCTTTGTGTTTGTGTAAGTGACTAAAGAAAACAGCTGTCAGTAAATACAAATTTTCTAAGATGAAATAACTTTCTTTGCTATAGAAATGTAATTTTGGAATAATATCTTTATTGGGTTATTCCATATTGTTCTGTAAATGAGAACAGGGTTTGGTACACAGAGTAGGAGATACTGCATTTGATGTTCACAATAACTTCAGTCTGCTATTTTTATAGTTTTAAAAATATAGCATAAATGNTAAAAATATATAGCACTTTCAATTGATGATAATTAATTTCAATTGTTTTTTAATTAATAGTCTAGAAATTGTAGTGTCCAAGAAGTGCCTTTTTGCTTTAGCCAAATAAGAGTGTAAGGTGGGTATTATTTTTCCCCCTTCAAAAGGCAGCTATAGAGCTCTGCTGTATCTGGAATTTCTGTATTACAGCCTGTCATGACACAGAACTTGGTGGCTTTTGTAGAACGACCATGGGGTGTAGCCTCTCTGGGTTAGCTGGAAATGAGAATTCCACGATATTGCCTCTGTGTGGAAAGTGGATTGTAAAGCAAACTCCTCTGCAGTCCTGCACAGCAGGTCTTTCCACAGGTGTACTGTGACAAGGATCATCAGATGGTGACCCAGCCATTGAACCTTGCAATAAAGACAGAGGATGTAAATGAGGAAGAAACACCTGGTGAAAAAAAAAGTAAATATTGAAGTAAATGTTCTGACCTGCAATTGAGAAATATTGTTCAATTTGTTCTGTAGTTTCTATACAAGCACAGATGCTTAACTTGCATTAATTTTCACTCAGTGAATCTACATTAAACATTTTTCCAAGTGATTCATATTTGGTAATTGTTTAGCCATAGAGTTACAACAGTTAGGAATTACATATTTTTAACTCTAGGAAATTTTTTTTACTTTCCTGCTGTCAGTGTCAGATTACTTTAAGTTCTGCTATTTTGTTTCAGCTGGCTCGCTGAATCGACATTTTCTACTAGGAACTGAGAGTTTCCAGGTAAAACAAACAAAAGTGATGACTGCTGTTTTTATAGAAGTTGTTTTGGTTTTGGATACTGCAGGTGGCAATGGTCGGAAGCTTGGAATATATCAATACAGCCTACACTAGGTGGCAGTGTAAAATATGAAGAAGCCTAAAAACATTTGGAATTCTTTATGAACCCAATAGAAGCTGCCATATTTATAGCTCATTTTGTAGATAAGACTATTTTTACTGGATAGTTTCCTCTTAGATATGAGGTCACTTACTTTTCACGGTCCTAATTTTTCTTGACTTTACCTTGTTTGAGTCAGGGAATATGTTTGGGCACCTACTTACTGTAAGATAGCTGGTATACTGAAAATTCAGTCTACACTTTTATTGTGGTTAGCTGGCTTGTGTTTGTAGTTAGTTATTGGTTAAGAAAACCACACAGAGTTGAAAATGTCATGTGAGATGTATATTTTTAACTGTGGGACAGAAGCTGTCAACTGATGAAATGATGGGTGAGACTTCATTTAAACCTTTTATAGCTGTATTACAGCCGTTTATAATTTATCTAGGATGATCTGGTATGCATATATTGTTTTTAAAACAAAAATACTGGAATTGTACATAATCTGATGTCAAATTGCATGTACTGTTGGAGTTTACTGTCTTTCACTTAGAGAATGTGAGAATGTGTCTATGTGTGAAAGCTCAAATGCATCTTAATGATCTTTAAGCATTGCAAGGAAGCTTAAGTGACAGTGGGAGTTAGGACAGTTGTCGTGAGCAAAGTACATCCTTTGTTAGTAAAGTTTGGAGTCCTTTCAAAATTTTTTTTCAGCAATGCCTGATTATACAAAAATTCTAATCAAGGTGGAGAAAATAACATTTGCAGAAACCTTTAAATCAGTTTCTGTGCCATCAAGATGCAACAGCCTAGAGATAGATTTCCCTACTAAAGCATAAAAAGCAAGAGGGAACAGAGGACCCAGCCTGTAAAGGTTGTGTGCAGAGTTCCTGAACTGCTTTGTTATGTGAAATGAGAAAGCAGTTTGATGTAACACCATGAAAGCTTTATGTTTTTATAAATTGAATTTTCTCTCTCTGACAAAAATGAAAAGCCTGGTCACAGTAGCTTCTTTGGAGCTGTGTACTACAAAAAGCCAAGCTGTCCACATGCTGAGGTTATTAAATGAATTTAGGCTATCAAAATATACATGGAAATATATTTAGTACCTTGCACTAAAATTGATCAGTAATTAATCTGATGGTAAATGAAGAAGACTGTACATATATAAAGTACAAGTCAGGATATGCTGAATATGTTTGAAGAATGAACATTTTATAAAAACCCAACTTTTGATAATGACTTCTTTTAAGCAGAAGACACAAAAATACTATGAAGCAGTGGGAGTATTTAGTGAGAAAACACTTCCCCCTCCTTGCTTTTTGTTCATACTATTATGCTTTTCACAGAAGAAAATGTTCAGTACCATTGATATCTGTCATATCGGTATTTGAGATAATGTGAAAGATTTACCAGCATAAAATGTAGATGGTCAAGTAAACGTGTGCTTGCAGACTTACTGAATGTATCTATGAATGCCCTGGAGGGGCACCATAAGTAGTGACCCTCTGTGTTCATGTAATCTTTGGGAAATTTGGCCTAAACTTTTATCATTCATAGTTTCAGCAAAGGAAACCTGGCATAAATTCTCCTTGGCAGCTCTGAATTTTAGCTGTTGCTTGAACTCCAGCTGTAAATTGAGATACCATGTCTCAGTTTGGATTGTTTTGGTTCAGCATTCACAACTATTTTTGTTTGTTTGTTTTTACTGGTGTTGATTGAATAGCCAACTGTGGTAATCTTGCACAAAAGTAAAAGCATGCTAACCACCAGTTTATCAAAAAAGAAGGATTGTGGATGGCAGTATTAATGTTAATAGGAGTTGTCCTACGATTTGCAACTGAAGATTGATCTAAAGATGTGTGGGAACCTGACAGAGCAGATCCCTGACAAAAGCAGAATGTGAAAAGACACTGACTGAGTCACAGGGTGAAAGGAATAGAGACACTGAAGCAAGATTAAATGGTAGCTTATTTTAGACCTGTATAAAAAGTATTCCAGAAATAAACTGTCTGATCTGATGTCCAAAGATCTCACTGCCAACCATGATTATAAGGAATATTAAATCTTTTGGTCCAGTTTGGTGTTTTATAACCCATGGGTGAAAAGTGAAGGAATTACTGGTGCTGATCTGGGAAGCAAAGTGGTGAACCCCAGCCTAAGCAAAGCAAACAGTCTCCAGAGGTTCTGGGAACAAGTCACTTCTTACCTGAGCAGTGGGGACAAAAGGAAGTCAACCCATCTGGAATTCTTCACTTGTTTTGTCTACTAGAACGAAACCTTGAAGCCTTCTTCCAGGTGGTAGCATTCGTTGGCTACCATATTTAAATAAATCTGATATTTCACTAGAAAACATGCTACAATTGTTTCCATGTTACTCTGAGAATATACATTTATAACAATTATTTTAAACACCTAATTCAGCACATAGTCTGCTTGTTGAACAGCATGTTAATGAGATGTCCTGGAGTTATCGATGAATATTTATTAAGATTTATATCAAGAGTAAAATATAGAAAAACTGTACTCTTTTTCAAAAGAAAAATGATGATTGCTCTGAAATTACCTTAACAATCAATTTTGGTATGTTAAAATAATTACATGCTTTTGAATTTTACCTGAAGCAGAGATCTGATGTTTATGGCTTCTCTTTGTTTTTTGGGGCTTTTTTTTTACCCTTTTAGAAAAAAGAAGAGCTACCTTTATCCTCATGAACTGTTCCAGACTGGGGGGAGGGCCAAAACACTGTAAAACATAAACATAAAACATTTTGCCCATTTTAAATAAAATACTGATGAAGATCTAGCCCATGTCTGTGGGAATTTTTCTTGACATTTCCTAAGTTCTGAAAAACATCAGCTTTGAGAATCTATTTTGTGTTCTGGAAGAGCAATGTCTCTCACTGAAGTTTGAAGGTTAAGGTAGAAATACTTTTCTGGAAATTGAACTATGAAGTGCAAGAAGAGATATTTTTAAGCAATTTTAAAAGACAATACCAGCCTGTCAGTTTTGACCCTAGTTTTTCATTTCTGCATTTGGAACTTTGTTGCAGCTTTAAACACAGATGATTTGTTAGTTCTGCTGTAGTAAATAATTCAAAAGAGCCTTTGTTGTATAGTCAGCAATGTCACACATCTCTCACCTCCTCAAAGTGATGGGAGCAGATTCTGACCCCATTTGCAGTGCTGTAGGTTTGCTGCAGCTCAAGGAAGCACTTTAGAAGATCTTGGCTTTTGGGTTTTGTTTTCTAAAAATAAATAAAATCTTCACTTAAAAATGAAATTTTAAAACTTAGCAGTAATTTAGCCTCTCATATGTTGATTCTGAAAACGCACAGAAGGGACAAGATGGTAAGAGAAACCAAGTGTGCTGGTATTTTGGTAGGAAGTGTAGGCTTCATCTTGGAAACACTTATTGGGCTGAGTGTCAGACTGTAATTTTGAATCCTTGAACAGGCGAGGTAAGATGTGGCTCTGTTGAATGGCAATGTGGAACTGGAGGAAAGCTGGTGTCTGCAGAGCAGGGCACCTCTGGGAAGCCATAAGAACATCGGGGCTAATAGAAATTTGCCTACCAGCTGGCAAAAGCTCAGTCTCAGTGCTGCAGCTTTCCTGAATCTTTAACAATGAAGATAAGTCTTTTTGCGCTTGGCTGCTTTACATCTTACCTGAAAGTTTGTTTTGTTCCTGTTTGTGTTTAGAGAATTTCTGTGTCTATGAAGAGATAAGCCGGCTGCCTCTTTTGACTACCGTAAATTCTGTTTTTACATACTGTTGAGCAATCTCGGTTTTGTTTTTTAATGAAAGGTGCATATACTTGTTTTTTTTGGAATTTAATGAGAAGTGTTTGTTAATATCAAAAACTAGTAAAGTCTCTGTCATACTAGAGCCGGCTTGCCCACTTGTCAGCAGAACTGGATTTTCCTTTTTCTTCATGGATGGTTACCTTTCAGCTTGTTCTATTTCTGTCCAGATAGTGTTGCTCCCATTCTAGCCCAGTGAAGGATATTCATAGCTTTCAGACCTAGTTCTCATCACAGCCAGACCACTAACAGAATCAGACAATGTTGAGGTGGGAGGTGCACGGAACTTGCCATGCTCTTCTCAGTAGAATTTTCTGCATCTGACAGGTGATGCAACCAAACAAATAAACAAAATTCAGATCCTGTGATGTCTGTAGGCAGCAGGTGTTTGTACAGGCCATAGACTGCAGTGGCTCAGGTAACTGAAAAAATAAACAAAATAATTTATACTGTCTTGAAAATAGACACTGCCTTAATCCATCAACTTAAGAGTCATCATATGTGAAGGAGAGGACAATGTAAGGTAGTTCGTAAGACTGGACTGAGAGAGACAGATGATTCTTCTTGTCTGCTGTGCCACATTGAAAAAAAATAAGAAAAAAAGCCTTAAAAGAATTACCAGGCAATGAGGAGATAATTATACCATCAAGCACAGGGTATTTCACTGCCGTTGTGGGTAAACAACTCTGGCTGCTCCAGGCAAGGGACCAACTTAATTAAAAACAATGACAAAAAAAAAAGGCCAAACCCAAAATTCTAATTTATTTAACCCATTTACGAAAGAAAAATATTGAAAGCCCATTAGTTTTTCTACAGAAACTAACATTTTGTCTATAAATGCAACATTTAGAAACTTCCTAAACTTTCTCTGGCTTTGCTTTAAAAATGTACAAATGGCATGAGTTCCAAAATGTGTGAGTTTAAAATATATTTAATGCCAATTTTCTGATACTGTTTTTTCATATTGAAATATTTAATTTTTCACTTCTAAGTGAGGGGAAAGCTGAGCTCTGTAGCAGGAATTGCATTTTTTTTCTATTGATTGGAATATCCTTAGGGCAGAGAGAAGGGTGCAGAGGAAGCCAACCATACCATGGCTGCATCCAGAGCCCTGTGGGCAGCAGGTCAAGGGAAGGGATTCTGCCTCTCTACTCTGCTGAGACTCTGCCTGCAGTGCTGCATGAGCTCTGGGGTCTCAGGATAAGAGGAATGTGGACCTGTTGGAACAAGTCCAGAGGAGGCCACAAAGATGGTGAGAGGGCTGGAGCACCTCTCCTATGAAGACAGGCTGAGAAAGGTGGGGTTGTTTAGCCTTGAGAAGAGAAGGCTTCCAGGGAGACCTTTACAGCAACCTAAAGGTGCTGCAAGAGAGCTGGAGCAGGACCCTTGGGGCATGGAGTGGCAGGACAAGGGGTTTTAAGTTAACACAACACTGAAAGTGGGCAAGTGTAGATTAGGAAAAAATTCTTTACTGTGAGGGTGGTGAGATGCTAGAATAGGTTGCCCAGAAAATCTGTGGATACCTCATCCCTGGAAGTTTTCAAGGCCAGATTGCATGGGACTTTGAGCCACCTGGTCTAAAGAAAGGTACTCCTGCCCATGGCACGGGGATTGGAAGGAGATGATCTTTGAGGTCACTTCTAACCTAAACCTTTCTGTGATTCTGTGACTATCATGTGCAATGAAGCAAACTCTGTTTGATCAGGTTATGCAGCCTATGGTAGTGTGTTTGCTGTCCTAGCCTGTAAGCTTTGCCTTGTCTGTAATTGAACCATTGTGGCTACAGCATTACCAGTTTAACATTTCATTACATGGGAAACATAAGGAATTAGAAACTTTTGGGCTGGATTGCCCAGGGAAGCGCTTAATGGCTCAAGTAAAGATGGGTGTTTGCATGAGCTTGAGACTGTGTTGTACCTTTAGCTGCCAAATCTAAAACTTTAAAGTCAATGTCAACCTAAAAATTCAGAATGAATCTATATAATAATTTCAACCTTCAGTTTTCAAGAACATTTTTATTTGTACTTGGTATGCTAAATTGTTACAGAATATGGTGTGGGAATGGAACTGGCTGGGATGAATAGTGGTTTAGCCTCAGTGGTATATACAGGAGGCATCAACCTGAGACCATGGGAAGTGGGATACTGAAAGGGAGATAGCTGGTCAGGTCATGGAGAGAAGAGTGTAGCCATGGGAGTTGGTATGTTAATGGTACGTTAATAGAATTACTCTGTAATAGGTCATGTTTCTGGTTCTTCTTCTCAGTTGGTTCGTGACCTGTCACGTATAAGGTCACGTTCCTAGTTTGTGCTTGTGGTTGGACCCTTGCCCTCAGAATACCCCTCTACATTGTTGTTTGCCACACCCCTTCCTCTTTGGATCTTGCCCCTCAGATTGTGTGGTTTCTGTGTTTGTTATTTTGCTATTAAAGTTCTTTATTCTTCAGACAACTCCGTTGTTCCTTTCCCTTTATATTTACCACATTCCCCCCGGCTGGACCGGGCTCAGGGGTCACAGCAAGCCGGACTGCAACAATATGGTATTTGAAAATAGCAGCATTACTTCACAAATTACTGCCATTCTTACTCGCCTATGTACATGCATTAGTTACATTACTGAAGTCGGGGGGGAAAAGCCTAGAACTGAGTGCTTTTGTATAAATGGACATATATAAAATTGTGCCAAAAGGGCAGCAAGGGAGAAAACATGTGGAAACCAAAAGGCAGAAATAAGGATTCTTATAGAAGTTTCTGCTGCTGTTTTTATAAAGAATGAACACTTTTTCTGTTGTGTCCAATTGAGCTACCTTGTGCCTCTCTGACATCGGTTTGGAAATGTCACAAATGGAAATGTTTTTGAGTCAGAGTATGTGTATCCCTGCTAGCTCAGTGGGACAGTGATTCCTGGTAATAGAAAGTGAATTCAACTTCAAGTTCATATTGTTACAGGGCATAATTCTCTAACAGTTTTTGCAAGTAATTTTCCAATCTTACTTTTAGTTGTGGATTTAATATTTAACATGCGAGGATTCTTAATGTTAAGAGTAACATTAAGGAATATTAATATTTAATTTGATGTCATAAGAAATAGCTTACAGTCATTTTTGCAGATGAAAAAGGTAAGATATCTCTCATAGTTCCTTTGGAATTTTGGTGCTTCTTAATCACTCTGCTTAAGAGATATGGCATAAAATCTTCCTTTGTATGTGACTGCCAGAAGTTAGGTTACATTGGAACTAAATAAACACTGAGTTGGAAGGAATTTAGATTAACATCCATATTTGTAGATTTTGAAATTACCTTAATCTGGAAAAACAAAGCTTGAAAGTTGGCATCTGTGTCAGCACTACGTTAAGCTCTGCATTGGCACAGTTCTTACTTCTGTGCTGCTCTGAGCTGGAACTTGGTGTTTTGCAGCTCTATTTTTCATTCATGGAAGTAGGACATAGTGGAAGAGCTGTCTCCTTGGATGTGCTTTAAATTTCACTCTGCAGGGCAGATCACTGGTTAGAGATGGTGATTTCACTGGAACAGAAGGTTCAGATCAGATCAAGAAATTAACCTCAGTTAAGGTCTTCAGTATTAAATCTGCATTATTATTAAAACCAGAACACATTGGTGATTTTATTAAAAGTCTTGCTTTGAGTTATGGTTTGAATTTCAATTCTTCTTTTAAAGAATTTTTTGCAAGATTTCTTCTGGTTCCCCTTTGCCTCTGTCCCTGAGTGCAGAGAAGCTTTTGTGTGCAGGTAACTGCTCACCAGCTCAGTTTCCTATTCTTCAGCTTAGTTGTAGTACCCTATCATTAGGAATTACTTAATGGTCTGGTTAGGACTATGTATTGCCATATACTGCAATATTTCTTCCTCTTCATTCTTGTAGTGGTAGTTTTCTGCCTTAATCTAAAATGCAGTGTTATTCTTCACACTGAATGCAAGAGGTTTAATTACTTTCTTTACAACTAAAAATATGGCGTTTCTGGCTGAAATAAGGTTGTTGATGTCTGGGGTTTTTTGGGGTTTTTTGTTTGTTTATTTCGTTTTAAATAGTGGGATAGATTAAACTATTTAAGAGTATTTTAGGGAATGTCTGCCTCAAACATGGTAAGATGCTGGGAAACTGGGAAAGATTTGGGAACAGAATGGTTTTGCTAGAGAGTGCTAATGTTGGAAATGGTGGAAATTAGTTTTGTGGGAAGAAAGACTAGGTAATTCCTGTAATGACAGCGAGGTATAATTGAAGTAGGAGGTAGGTATGAGGGATTAAGATGAGAATATTTTACAAGGATTAGAAGGATGGTCACTGGAGGTGAGGTGACAATCTCTTGGTTCATTTTGCTGTCTACATGGATTTCTTCCTCAGTTTTTGAGGCTTTTCTGTTAACAAGTTCTATGCAATTTATTTTGGGTAGCCTACAAATTAATTGCATGGCTATCAAAAATCTTGTGCAAGTCATAGTAAAAAAAAAATTAAATAAATTCAGTCTCTCCTTCCCATGTGACTGTAATTTTTCAGTCTAACACAGGAATAAATAATCTTAATTAAGCAATATGACAGAAAAAGACAGGCAGAAGAGCATGCATAGAGGAGAAGAGCATACTACTGCAAGGTAGTATTGAGTTCCACCACATGAAAAAGAATGATGAGTATTCTGTAATCAGTTGGTACAGGATAAGAGTGTATATTCTACTGGATGACTTGTCATCCAATAAAGTTTTCTGAATGCTCTCACTGAAACACCTAACTTAGCATCAACAACAAAAGTCACATTGCTCCCAAGTGCAGTGCTGAGCTGGAATCTATGTCCATCTGCCAGCAATCACTGCTGGGCTGGTGTTCTTCACACCTTGAAGCACAGGTCAGCAGACCCTACCAAGGAAGGGGGCAGAATTGGTACTATGGGATTGAGTCCTCTGATGACATAAAACGAGGCAAATTATACTTTTCTAGCCAATGATCTAGGGGTCAGAACTTACTGTTGTATTTCTTTAACCATTTTTATTTAGCTTTCTTCCTTTAGTTAAAAATGCAACTTGCTAGACAAATATATTAATTGTTTTCTCAGCATCCGTGGAAATGTAATAAAATGGCAGAGAATGCCGCTGTCAGTGGGAGCTGTGCTTATTTAATGACTGTGAAATTTGACCTCAGGCTAGGCCTCCTTGTATTTCCTTTCCTATGGATAAGGGATTTGATGGAAGTATTTTAGTATGATAGCATTTCAAAATTTTGACATATATTTAAATAAATGCTTGAATCTCTACTTAGCCTTTCACTTAACCTGAAGACTTGCAAATGAAAACAAAACAAATGAACAAAAGCATTTTCTAAAATCATCTTGAATGATGCCTGCCATGTGAGGAAAACAGCAAAGCAGCTGCCAGACAGTATCAGACCTAAAAAGAGACAACCACATCTCTGGCTGGGTACGGCAAAGAGTTATAGTAAAACGTGGTTACTGCTGAGCAGATATTAGGAGGTAAACTATCCTTTTCTTCTTTTTTTTGTGTTTTAAATGCTCTGCCGTAGAGTAAATAGACAGCATAAATGTTACTGATATGTCTTAAGATGTATGAAATGTCCTAGAACAATGTTCCTGGTCTGTGGTACATGGCAGCTGGTGACACAGTTGTCTTCTGTGACAAGTTGGCCTGGCACTGCTGCAGGCAGGCCGCATCACTGTGAAACCTGAGATACGTTTTGTCTGCAGGGCTCTTTTCCTCATTGCTAAATATTATGTCCCACCACTGATCATCCTCTCTGGAGTGCAAGACCAGAAGTACTCTACTGGATTTTGGGACAGTGGAAGATGAATCTGTTATGTTTCTCCCTTCAGGCTCAATTGGCATTGCTCTAATTTATGTCAGTTTTGAGCTGATGCCTCAATCTCTGTGCTGTTCAGATCAGTCCAAGCATAAGGTGCTTTGGGTAAATTGCTTCTCTCATGTTCAGATTGCCTTCCAGCACCTCCCTCCCTGGGGTGAATGTAGGACCATTTTGTTGCTGAGATGAGAATTTAAATTACTACCAGACACATTATGGATTGTTTTAAGGATTAGCCCAAAATAGAGAAGTGAAATATTTAATTTTGATACTACTCCCCTCCTTCTCCCTTCTCTTTGAAATGGTTCCAAACACTGTGCAACCAGATACGTGAACTATACACTGGTACGTGCCAGTTTTTCTGTTGCTGGATTTTTTTCTTTATCTTTACTATGTTTGGGGTAGAATGCAGAAGGCATTTAACAGAACTACATAGCCACCATTAAGGACAAAGAGAAGAACAGTATCTATCTGAAACTGCACAGGAAGTTCTAGGTATGTGTCTGGGAGTTAGGTTTCGTCCAGGATGCCATAATTAATGCCCTTAGTGGAAGGCAAGTCTCCATTACTTACATGCCCGCTGTCTTCCATGTTCATCCCAATGTCAGAGGGCGCTGTGCCCCTATAAAACCAGCAGTTTTCACCTTTTTCCTGGAGCTCAAGGTACCCAGAAGCCCTTTCTATCTTAGCACAGTGATGAGCTCCATGAAGGCTCTTGGACTGCTTGTGTTGTGTGTGTTTGATCTCCTTACTTCTGAGAATAAATAATACACTACCCAATACATTCCTCAGATTTTGCTGCAGCAGTGGACAAAATACTTAACTCATGATTGTGGTTTTAAATATTTTTTCAAATGTATGTGAAATTGTCACTCGTCTCAACATTAATACTCTATTCAGAATGTTAATTCAGCTAGAAAATGTTCTCAGAATTAAACATCCACTTTTTCTTCAGATGATATTTTTAAATTAAATTTGGCTGATTCCTCACAGTGTTTTTTCTGTCCTCTATCAATAATACATTGATGTAAGATTTTTTTTTCTGAAGGAAATTTCATGAAGTGGATCAGTTGTTGCTTTCTGCTCCTTCATGCATCCAGCTCAGCTTGATTTTTGTTGGTAGCAGCAGTGGAGTGTAAGGAGCAGAAAAATGAATTACTGGTGCTGCCTGTCTCTTTACCAGAAGTGTTTGTTAGCTACTCCATTCTTCATATCCTTCCAGTCAGGACAGCCTGTACAGAAATGGCTTTCTTCATCAAAGTGAGAGAACATACCACTTAGAGTACCATTTTCATCCTGGAAATGGAGAATTACTTTCCTTCTGGGAGGCATGGGTATTCAGACACACTAATGTCTTTGCAACTTTAAAACCACCTCACAGCTCCTTAGGAAAATAACAAGCTGCCAGGCCTATAATCTGTGTCCAAGAGTCTGAGTCTTCCAATGCTCAACATGTAGGACCAGAATTTTGTCCCTTTGAGATGAAAGTCCTGTGAGTAAGGAGAGTTCCCTGTTTCACAATTCATTAAGTAAATCATTGCCCTGTCTGATGAAAATGAAATGTTTAGTCTGAAATGTTTACTCTGCACATATACCATGCACTGGCTGATTCAACACAAAGACTCAGATAGGATTTGGGTTTTTTCTTTCTTTTCCTAGTTAACTAGCATGTTTATGGCAGAGAACTAGGGTGTAAGAGAAGCAAAAGTGAAGCTGTGCAGTCGTTGATGGAGTGAGCAGTCATTGAAAAGGAAAGCATTTGCAGGATCCCAGCACTAACATCCATCTGTGTGATTTCCAGGCCTGTTTTATTTACCAAGGTTTTTAGGAATACAGAGCCTCCTTGTAAAGAGCTCTCTGAGGAATGATTTATTTTTTTGCCAACAGGATGACACCAGTCTATAGTAAGCCATGTCTAGTCTGTAATCAGACTCAGTGGGGCAGATTAGGTGCTCTCATAAAGTGAACGTGGCTGGAGAAAATTGGCAGCAGAAAACAACACAGATACTGAAGCAGCTGGACTTAGATAATCAGTACTCCAGGAGGCTGGAGAAATTTGTTTTTGAATGCTTTGCTTAAATATTAGGTTAAGAAATAAGACTCTGCCATTCTCTAGACATAGCACCAAGTCCCTTCAGATTGTAGGAAATTGTTTATTTGCATACATTCATCTACTTGATTATGTGGTTTTTGTATTTGTTTAATGATGGTGATCAGCTATGCTATTGCAAGAACTAATCCCATCAGGAGCAGTCTTGCAAGTATGGAAAACCATAACCTTCAGGGATTATGATTCATCTGTGTTTAAAAGGAACATGATGACATTAAATCCAAGTTATATGACTGAGCATCCTGAGATCCCTGTCCCCTGGCTTTGTACAGCAGAATGGAAAGCAAGAGTAGAAGGCAGATGACGAGCTTTGCTGTGTGTTGCTGAAGTTGCTGGGGAAGTTACTCTCCCTCACTGGGTTGTTGTGGTATTAGTGCTGGGCAGCAGAAACAAATTATGTTCTGGCTGTTACTGGTCCCAGCCAGGTGTTCTACTTTGTGTTGATACCGGTGCTCATTTGTGTTGAGCAGCAGGTGTTGAGAATTAGCATATCTTTTTCTTTGTCCTCTTGCCATGGGGGAGGTGTCTTCCCCAAGGAAGGAGGAGTGGCAACCAGAAGTACAGCAGTTTTAGACTGTTACTGCTACATTCAATGCTGTCTGTTGGAGAGAGTAAGATTTGCAGAAAATTGAAAATTTCAGGGAAGAGGGGAAAAAATCAGAAGCAATGAACGTGAGTTTTTTGAAGAGAGTGTCCTGATACACTAAGCTCAAGTAAGGTAGTTGGGTTGTAATTGTTTTTCCTTTAGAAGTAATTCTTGACAATTATGTGTTATATATGTATGTATTGTTTTTGTTTCTGTGCTTAGCCTGGTCCTGGCTCACAAAGATATCTGAAAGCTGTTTGACCTTACGGAGTAAGCATTGTAATGTAGGCTTTATGTTGCATGTAGTAGCTCAAAGGGAATTATGAAAAATATATGTGGTCCCCTATTACATGAAAAATTTGCTCTTTAGGCTGAAGCTAGCTCTACAGAGACTGTTAATAGTGTTAATATTAGTTCTTCATTGAAACAAAACATTTTGAAATAACTGTAGATTTCTATTTGTCCTAGATCAGGGTAAATTTGGAAGAGAATTCCCAAAGGGGTTCCTTTAGGAAGCAGATTCAATCGGCCTCTCCGCCCAGTCGGTTCGGGATAAAATATCTCCTTGGAGAAAAGTGGAAAAAAACTGTTTATTAAACAAGAAACAAAAAAACAAAAAAAAAAATTGAAGAATAAGACTTCTTGCCACTCTAAAAGAGAGACAAACTTAGGAAAAAAAGAAAAATCCCCCCCTGGGCTGCAGCCTGGCTCACTCAGTCTCTTATCAGTCCCTCTGGCGCTGGAAATGCTGTGGCCCAGGCCGGGCCCGGTGGCCACAGGTGCGAGCTGCCGGTGCTCTCTTAGGTGTTCAGTCCAGAGCAGGTTTGAACAGGTCCAAAGAAATGGAAAAAAACCACAGTCCGGGGAACTTCTTTGCCTCAGCTAGCTAAAACTAACTAAAAGCAAAGGAGAGCTCTGTCTCGCAGTCTGTCTGTCCGCAGACAACACAGTCCAGGAGCAGGAATGTGGAGGAGGGAGTGCAGTTCCTGAAAACAAAGTGCCCGCTTCTTCCTTCCCCCCTTCACTGTCAGGACAAGTCTTAAAGGTGCAAAACTTATTATTCAGCATAAAACAGAGCAGACGATTGGGGATAAAAGCATCATACAGTCAACCCAGGACACTATTGCAGCATTATGTCAGATTTATTTGTTAGATGTTTTGGTAACACGGTGCTTGGTAGCTTAGAGTTTCCCCTATGATGTCTTCTTTTTCTTCTTTCTTTGTGTAAAACATAGAGCCCAACAAGAGTGAACCCCACAATATGCAGGTTTTGGTCCTAACTGCATCTACAGAGATTTGCTGTGAAAGAAATCTTGAGCTATCTGTGTCTTCTTGATGAGTTTCATAAGTTAGAAACTATGGATTTGTATTTTAGTAAATAAAATTTGCGTTGTTTCTGTTCTTTTTATTTGTCTTAGCAGCTTTTTGGTTTGGTGTCCCTATGAGAGCACTGCATTAGTCTTTTCTTATCTATTATTTTGCGATTAGCTTGCCTTTTTCTTTTCCTCCTCAATAGCAGAACTTGATGCCTCAGTATTTCCTGTCGTCTGAGGGTATACCATTCTCTTATCTAGAGGCTGCTGTAGAAATTGCTGTAATACGTAAAAAAACTGCTAATGTGATTAGTAAATGTAAAAGTTTTACCAAATTTCCTTATTAGTTTCCATTCAAGAATGCACATCTAGACTCCCTATTTTCTCTATTTGGCCCAAGGGCCTTTTGCAGTTGAATAGGCTGTTCAGTGTTTTTTAAAATTTGTAAAAGTCATAATAAGAAAGTTGTGCATTGTTACAAATTGGTTCCTATTATGTCTGAAAAAATACAGATGCAGTGAGGCATACTAAGAGTTACCTGCTGTCTGATCCCAGGCTAAAATGAGAATTATGTTCTCAGTCATTTACCTAATGCTACCTTGAAGTCCTATCAGTGAGCTGGTCTCTTTATCCCAGATGGATTAGTTTAGGTATCACGTGTTTATATATCCCACATCTTTTATATGATCAATCTTACTTCAGGTTTTCAGGAAGCAGTTTTCCCTTTAATTCCATCAATTCATGCATGCAGCTTCTTTACAGGCTAGCACTTAGCTTTCTTGTACCTGCATAATGTCTATGTTGAACTTCCATCTTTTCATCATTTTTATGAAATACAAATTGCCAAGTTTATCTTCAAAGTAATCTCAAAGTTGCAGCTGGGTTAAAAAAAGGTACTTGAATATTAAAGAAAATGAATAAATAATAAAGAAAAGATAGACAAAGACAGGCCAGAAGTTTGCTGACCTGTCTATTATAAATATAGCCAGTATGTGGAATATCAAGCTGGATTAAAAATGACAAGAAGTGAGGTTGGTAATATGGAGGGATGTATGTGTTCAGGTGGATGTGGTAAGTCTGAGCTCTGTCATTTGTTTAAAAATAATCTGGAAACTAATTGTAAATTACTAGTAGGATTATTATTTTGACTTTAAAAAAAATATAGTGTGTATCAAACCTGCTCTTCTTGTTTTATTGGATGCATCTGAATATGTGTTTTAGGCAAGTTACCAGAGGCTTACACTGTGCCTGAAATTAAATAGCTTCTGGAGAAGGGAGGTTGAATAGACAAGAAATAGGGTTAGGTTAATGCTTGCAGGAGGGCCAGACTTCCTTCATAGAGTCAGTTGATGTCCATGAAATGCCCTGGGAGAGTAAGTGTTGTGCACTTTTAGAAGATGTGGTAGAAGCTGTGTTCCCTCTTGTGTTTGTAGCAGTTACTGCATTTCTGAACTGCTCATGAGAGAAATGGGGACAGTTGCATTTCATATATGAGGATGTCTGGCCTTTCTGGTTTTCTTCTGTAAAATAAATGAAGTTGTGTTCTGTGAATCGATGGATGGCTCTTAGATGCTATGATATAGATGGAGATAATCAATATTGGCATTTTTAGTACTTCAAAAGATACACTTGTAACTTTGGGGTGAGGGTCTTAGGCTTCTGTGATTTGGTCTGAACTGAGAGAACAGGCTCAGTATTTCCAATAGTCCAGTTAAAAGCTTTTAAAGAAAGGTATCTGCGTATTTTAATCTTTCTGGTGAAAATATGAGGCTTAATCTGGTGTAATGCTAAAGTAATTGTGCCCGTAAACTTTGGATTCTGTACAAAAATACATTTGGTTTTGAATTCATGTACTGTTTTGATAATGTTCCTGTTTGCATCTTCTCTGTAGAGAAAGTCAAGTGCTGATAAAAACAAACTTCATGGTTGTATGCAACTGCTACTTTACTTGCCCTCCCCCCATTTTTTAGCATGATATATTAGTAGAAAGAAGCAAAGTATACCAGCTACTGCTCCATCTCTTTTCCATTATGAATAGGATAAGGAGCTCAATGGAAAAGAGAAAGATGCTGTGTTTCTTTAGGAGTCACACAATGTTATTACAAGCTATGTTACTAAGATTGAGAGAGCATGTAAAATGAGTAAAAATATTTGTAGTTACTTAAGTATGTGTGAATAACATCTGTGCCTAACAGTGAAAACATGAAGACCAAACATCTTCAGAAAATATGTGCTAAAAGATTTGTTGTTCTTATAGAAGGAAATACATAATTTCATACTTATGCCAAATAGAATTAGTGTTCCATCATAACTTTCTGAACTCTACATCTAGCCTCTTGTAAATAGTTTAATCACAAAGGAATTAAGTGTTACCTGGACTATTTAGAAACCTTTCTTAAAGATCCAGAACAGAGTTGCTATATTAACTTTTTCTGTTCTATGATGTGAGAAACTGCAACTTTTTGTCTTTGCTGCTTGTATTCTGCATGTATTTTTTTTCCATTTCACATTCTCTTTTAGAAAGCAGAGCTTGTTTCTCTATCAGTATCTTCTAGTGACAGGGATAGTGCTACCTATTGTTTCTTATTTTAAATTACTTCTGACTTCATTTTACAATTGAAGAGAATGGAAATACTGATTTGTGGCTACTGCTTTCACGTTTTGTCATAATTTTCTTTATTGTTGCTTAAAAAAACTGACAAGCTACCATTTGAGATTCAGAGCTTTCTTACTATGGTAGTACCCTTAAGTTTTATCAGCTGAGACTGCTTTGCTGTGCTGTGAGGAGAGAACAAGTGTCACATCCTCTTCTGTGGCTTTGAAAGTTAACTGCCTTAAATTTCTAGTTGGATACTTGGATTTTTGGTATCTAGAGGAGTATGACTGCTAACTTTTAAAAAGAGAATATTCAGAAATCATCCCTGTATTTTTCTGTGAGATTCCCCACCCCTGTTACTCATGGTTAGAAAATTAGTCACTAGAAGCTTCATGTAACTCATGCTGGTGATGGTCATAGCCCATTTTACTTTGGGAGTGGGGGAAGGTGAAAGAAATGTTAAGTTGCTATGAACCTCTTTTCCAAGCCTGCTAGCCTCTTCTGTTTATTTTATTGCTTTGTCATGGAGAGACCAAAAGCTTACAGGCTCAAGGTCACTTAAGACTTTGGCATAGTGGCATTTATGTAGATAAAGGCATGTAAATGTAGAGATAGGCATATGCAAAATTCTAAGTCTACAGATGAACTGGACAAAATGGTAACTCTGCTGGTAAATCAATATGACCTGTCTATTCAATAAGCTTGAGGTGCTAAAAAACAAGGCTGAAGAGAAATCTGGCTAATGAAGGGTAAGATGTTTATGACTGCAGACAGCAGAGATATTGGAGATTTCTTTTGGGAGAGTGCAGTGGGGTTGGAAAAGCTGCATGGCATATGTGCAGGCTTACTTGGCATTGAACAGAGTTCTCCTAGGCCTCGGAACAAAGATGTAACAGGATAACAGAGATGTATCACTTGAGACCTTTTGCTACAGAGAGGATTTGAAAATTTTGACCATTTAAAATGCATTTCCTGGAAGAGGAGTCTTTGAAAATATGAGATCAAACTGCATTCTCCAGAGGGATGGCTTGCTTGCATTGAGAATTTATGCTGTTGCTGTAGAAGAACTTGAAATTGAGAAATGTGATAGATTTGCATAATGCCTATTTTTTTTTTTTTTTAGTGTACATAAAAAGAGGTAGAAATCCAAGGATACCATAGCAGATAAAGTGATGTAACTGTACAGAACAACAGATAATTATTAGAATAAAAGTGCAGTAAATATTTCTGAGAATAGTAGTCAGGTATGTAACTACCAGTTATGACTACACCAGATTTCAGTGCAGTTAAGATTGTGTATTAGCTGAAGTGCAAGCAAAGCTGAAACACTTTTGTGCAAATACCAAGAGCTTGGGGTATAAAAAGGAATAATTTGAATTGCAAAATATTAGACTGGATATTGCAACCATAAGGTAATAGCATAGCAGGCATAGCAGAACATGAATATTGCAGGATACAACTGAAACCTAGAAATAGACATTATTGAGTGGCATTATAATACATGATACTATAATGTTATTAGAGTGTTGCTGTAAGAACTTAGAGGAAATGCTAGCGAAGCAGAAACCACTTGGACTGATGTCAGTTCAGTGAAAGGTGCTAAGTCTTCTGAGGCAGTGGTGGAGTTCTGCAGTGCTGAATCTGGAAACAGGTAATTGTAATGGGGTAAAGATCAAAATTACTGGGCACAACACAAGGGAAACCATCTTTGTGAATATCAATTGGAGAACAAGTGCTGCTGATACTGGTAGGTAGAGCTATGATAGTGTGGTTTAAATACATACGTTTTTTAAATTTGAAAATAAATCATGGAACCAAACCAGGTGAGACTGGTTTTGAGTCATGTAGTTTCAACTCAAACTTGTATATTTTGAGGATTTATATTGGTTTGGTCTTACATGTTTTCCTGAGAGATGGGTTCAGGGAAGGATTATGAGAACTGGAAAGCATTTCCTACAGGGGATAAATTAAGGAATGAAAACAACCCCAAAACTTGGCTTCCTTTATCACTTCCAGTAATGGAAAAAAAGAGAATATACATGTAAGATAAAGGTCAGTGTTGGCATAATAATTTGGATAATTTGGACATTTAAGACATTTACTTTGAAAATTGCAGAAGGTTCTTGACATTAAACCAGTCAGCTTCTGGAACAACACTCCTCTGGGAATATAGAGACAAAGCTATCTAGCTACTTTTAGGCTTGAGCTAAATTATATGTTGTGGAAAGTATTAGATTTTGATGTTGCGTGTTGTAGTAGGTCTGATAATTCAGAGGGCTCTTTCTGTTTGGTGTTTTTTAATGTTGTTGGACTAATCATGTCCCCAGCATGTGATTTCTGGGGTCAATTTGGTTGAAGCCAGTTAGTCTTTTTCTTTGCTGAGATAGTTCAGGCTTTACAAGGAGTAACTGTGTTAACAGTTTCTTCTGAGAATTATATCCAATTAAGTTGAAATGTTAGGTTTAGGGCACTACACAAAAAAAGTTGCCCTAAACCTTTCATTCCCACATCAAGAGAAAGTACTGAATGTGAAGTTTAAAGGACTTCATGTCTTCAAAACTGACAATGCTGTAGCTGACTGGTTTCTGACCCTTGGTAATTTTTTTGTGCTTGAAAGGTAATCATAGGAACAGTCTTTCATTCCCACACATTTCAAAAGCAGCAGCACAGAAAAACACGGTGACAACAATTCCCCTCCTTCACCTGCCACCCTTTTAGACTTCACACCTCTTACATCCACCTGCAGAAAGAGTCTGATGTGACTGGTCTTGATATTCGTGCTAATGGCAAGGGAGTTGTCTATGCATCTCCATACATAGTGATTCTTAAATGAATGTTAGACTCTTTTGCTAGAGCAAAATAAAGGTTGAATCTTCTTATTTTGGTAGAGCAGGAGAAATCAAAGGATACATCCATAGACTAATATAGTAAAGCTAGATTTGAGGAAGAAAATAAACAAAAAGCAGCTAAATAAAGAAGTTGTGTGGGTCTGTGTTACTGCTGGGAGGTGGGGAAAAATATTTTAAAACAAAAGATAAATGTTGGGCAGAAGTTAAAACTTTGGCCATATTTCCTGTGAATGATCAAAGAAAGTGGCAACATAGTGGCATTTCAAGCAAAATGTCAGTCTTCTTTTGATTTATTTATTTTAAAATTTTATTTGTTTTAAAAATGTGTTTAAAATACTATTTTATAAATGCTGGGAAAGGAAGGAGACAGGTAAGTTTGAGAAACTGCACAGAGCCGAGTTTCTCTGGTTGTATCTTCTAACTAACATATTCCTAATTGCCCAACTGCCTTAAGGAAATCAAGAAATCAGTTTTTGAATAATTTATGAATGTTTTTTGTCACCCTTGTAAGGTGCTAATATGCCATAGTGAATTGAGGAGGGGGTGGGTAGCCACAACAACCTGTAGTGGATAAAATGAGTGGAATGCTTTTATAAGATACTGTTTGTGGGCACGTGTGTGTGCTTGCAGTCTGAAAATTTAAAGATGTTCTCAGAAGAATGCAAAAGCTACTTATCAGGAGAATTTAAGTTTCTTAAACTTTTTTATGTAAACTCTTGCACAAGTTGCTTTTCTGCCTTGAAATAAGATGAATAAAATTGTTTAGGCTAACATCTGAAAAGTCAAGAACAGGAGAGGAAAGAAGTCCTGAAGCCAATGGTGTTCTATTTGGGATAAGAGTTTTAAGGCTGTTATACATCAGTTGCAGAAAGTGTGCCCCTCTCCCAGCTGCAGAAGAGCTGTTGGTCCCCAGAGCCAGCCACCTTAGCTGGGCTTGTTTAGAGAGCTGGAAGAAGCTGTGCATGAGTCTTAAAAACTGACTCCCTTCTGACCTGGACCCTGAAGTTTTAGTGTGCTCTCTTTTTCCCTTCTAGGCCTACTCACAGAGGACTCTTTCCACAATCCTTCTCATATGTTCTCTACTAAGTGTTCCCAGCAACTCTAATGACTCTTCTCAGGCCATGCTCAGTCGCTATTTGTTACAGATATGTCTCTCATATTTAAAGTGTGTTGCTATATTTGGTCCTTTCCTTTCTGTCCCCAAACTTTCCTTCTTTTTGTGGTGTCCTATTTTAATTGACTTTCTGGTGGCTCTTTCCACAAAGTCTGCAGTGTTAAAGCTGACTTTGAGAAGTATGTCCTGAAACTGCATTTCTCTAGAAAATGCTTTCTTGAGAAACACTTTCATTTCATAAGTTAGGTAATCCTGATTATTCAATGTGAAAGGAAGCATTCATTCTGAAAGATTTAGATCTTAAGAGATTCACATCTTTTAATGTATGCAAATGCATTTAAGATCAAAATAACTGCATGTCTGCAGTGGTGCAATGGCATTGTAATGGAATGATGCAGTGAGGAGGAGGAGATAGTTCATGATGGTATTATTCAAATTTATTTTTGTGCTGAATTAATTGTACTTCATATAGTCACTCTGTCTGTATGGGTATGTTCTTCAATATCTGGCTCTATGTCATTAGTAACATTGATAATTGCTCCAGTGCTGACTGGGATGTAGTTTAATCCAGCCACTATTTTCACTTGGAGGGCATCCTCCTCGGACTGTGCTTACTGTGAGAAGCACTTCTCCATGGGCTGTGAGATCTTACTTCTTCATTTTTGCCTACTGCAAACACATCAGAGACTTAGTGGTACCCAGCCTGGTGAGAGAAGCTTGCTCCAAGCTCTGGCCAGGCTGTAGGTACTCTGCTTTAACACTGTGCTGGGATGACAGGAAAGCAAAGAACACAAGTGTGACCAAGGAACAGCCTGTTTGTAACCACCACTGCAGAGCTTTGCAAGCTGAAGTTCTGAGGGATATTCTTCTTTTTAGCCTTCTTAGAGTCAGATCTTTTGGTGCGTTGGGTTTGTTGGTCCCCTTCTAAGCTCTGATTCTCTGCTTCAGGCTGGTTTCCCTGTTAATTCTTGCCCAGAGGGTCTTCTAGAAGCTGAGAATCCTTCAAAGCATGTAGGTCTGATTAAAATGTAGGTGATAATCCCTCAGCTAGAGGTTGAGCAGCTATTCCAGGCTGGGCAATCAGATGCAATTTTACTACAGATGAAAAAGAGGCTGTTGCCAACCATTCACATCCTGAGGCAAGCTCAGTTTCTGTGTCAAGGGACTTGGCTTGTACTACTGTGCACCTTCAGTTTTCATCACAGAAACATTCAGCCCTGGAGTGCCTCTAGTAAAAATCATAGTTAGTTTCACATGTAATATAAAGCCATTAATTTAATTCAGACATACCTGTTTTGTAATAATTGCATCATACCACTGCAGTCATGGCCTTTTTACCCAACTAAGTCTGTACCTGAGGAGCATGAATATCTTACGAAATTAACTGTTGAATTTTGGTTATAGTGAATAACTGTGATAGCCTTATATTTATTAAGTTATTGTTGTGAGTTTTTTTCTTTGCATGGGGGTTTAATCTGCAAAACATGTACTTTTAGCAGGTTTTATGTAGCTGGGCTATTTATCAGTTTTAGCTTCTGAGACTATTTAGGTTTTAAAAAAAAAAAATTATAAAAACGTTTGCCCATGACCCTTTTAGTTGAAAAGGGCAGGGTGCAATACAGAGTAGATAACTGTATGCAGAAATCCAGCTAAGTGTTTGTCTCTATTGCCTAATTAATAACTTAATAAGATATAACTTATTTTTCAGGATTGTTTGTATTTCCTCACTGTTTCTATATAGTGAAAAGCTGCATATTAGTAAAAACAGGTAGTTAGTAATGGATAGGCATGAATAGGAAATTTAGGTTTACTTGAGTGAAGTGTTGCGCTTCCCAAAGTGCCTGTCTGCGTGGAAAGGTGTTAGTAGGTTTTGACTCCCAACAGATGGTGTCTCTGTTGCTTACAGGTTGTATTAGCAAGGAGTTCTGCAGCGACAAAACCAGCAGACACATTGGTCACTCTGGAACGAGCCATGGAGAAGAGCTTCAGTATGTGCACGTAGGCAGTTTGAGCTGTCCTAATCTTAATTGAAACAGGTATTTGGGAAGAGTTTGATCATCTTCTGGATCGTCCTTTGACCAGGGGTTCAAGCTGTGGTTCAAAGGTATCACCTCTTAGTTTCTTCTCAAGTGTTTTTAACTTTGGATGAATTTAGAGACATAGCAGCAACTTGGTTTAAAAAGGTTGTGAAGTTTGTTACTCTGCTTGATACATCTTATTTATCCTTTAAAATACATAAACTCTCTTCTTATCTTCTAATTGAAGATCTGTTGTTCAATTTAGGGTAAATGGTCAATGAATGACTTGTTATTGCTGCCTCATAAAGCAGAAACATTCTTAGTAGTCTTCATGATTAAAGAGCTTTGTTGCTATTTTCCCTGTATCTATTTTGCATCTATTCCAAATATTCCCTTCCCCAGATGAAGTAATAATTTCTTTGTAACTGAGACTTCTGTTGCACATAGAATTGAATCATTATTATTGAGACACTGGTAAAATGATTTATCATTCTTTCTTAGCATAACAGTACCAAGTCACCATTTCCTAGATTTACTTGTTCAACAAATATGTTCTTAACAGTGATACTCTCTTTTTAACTAGAAATGTAGGCAACCAGATAGTTGTGAATTTTCAGGAGCAGTAGATTTAAGTTGGGAATGCACATCTTATAATTATTTCCTCCCCCCGGTATTTCAGTTGAGTTTTAATTATTTATATTAAATATCATCATCAAATATTAACTCCCTTACTTTTCTATGCTTTCCTGCTGTCATTTTAGAGGTAAATGAGGGAAACCCAGTAACCTCCTTCCCATGGGAGGTGGAGGAGCAGGAGACCTCATGGTGTCATGGTTTAATTCCAGGCAGCCATGAAGCCTCAAGCACCAACTCTCTCCCTCCCCCACCATCAGGATCAGAAAGAGAATCAGAAGGGTAAAAGCCTGACTATTTGTGGGTTGAGATAAAGACAGTTTAACAGGGAAAGAAAAAGCCACACACACAAGCAAAGCAAAACAGGGAATGAATTCCCATGGGCAGGCAGCTGTTCAGCCATCTCTGGAGAGCAGGGCCCCATCACATGTGAAGACAAACACCATCACTCCAAATGTGCCCACTTTCCGTCTTCTCCTCACTTTATATACTGAGCATGGTGTCACATGGTCTGGAATATCCCTTTGGTCAATTTGGGTCACCTGTCTGGGTTGGGTCTCCTCCCAGGCACCCTCAGCTTCCTCACCAGTGTGACAGCACAAAAAGCAGAAAAGGCCTTGGCTCTGTGTAAGCCCTGCTCAGCAATAACAAAAGCATCTCTGTGTTATGAACCCTGTGTTCAGCACAAATCCAAAACACAGTCCCATACCAGCCACTCTGAATAAAATTAACTCTACCATAGCACACATGGTTTCCCCCTAAATATGGAATAGTAAAATCAAAGCCTCTGCTGGGTCTTCACAGGTGAGTTAGTTTCTGTGATAGTTCTGAATGTAAAATACTTTTGTTATTTTCATGAAGGTTGTATGGAGAAAGGACAACCAAAGCAGAATTAGTGCTATTAAAGAGAGTGGGATGAGTTCCTCCTTCCTGTTGTTACCAAAAGAAAAATGATGGTGAATTCCAGAACTGTTTGGAACTTAGCAAAGGGATTTTGTTCCAAGTACTTGATCTCTTTAATCTCAAAAGATGATACTATGTTGTATTTTGTTTTATGGGTGACTTGATTCAGTCACCTTTTAACTATAACATTTTGGAGCTCAAATGAACCCCAAATCTCTCAAATATGCTCTTAAAATTTTTTTATTATGTATAGTTTAGATATTCCTCGGATATAAGTTTAGGGAAAGGGGGAAGTAGAGAGAAACTGTGTTTTCTTAGCAATGTGACCTTTTTATATATATATATATATATAGGTGTTAAGACTGATGAAATTTTTTCATTTTAAGATATAATGCAAACCAAAATGGTTGAGAAATGCAAAGGTGTTGGGGACTTCAAACTTAAGATAAAATCCTGTATCTTAGAGAGTAAAAGCTGCGGTCTTAATACAGTAATTTGTGTGTTATAGTAGAAGTGGTCATTGAAACTGATGCTACAGCAATTTTGTGTTTTAAGTTTGCTTCTATCTTTTGCATGTTTATAGATATTGGAAGAGAGAGGAAATCAATGTTCTAGAGGCAAAAGTTCCAGCTATTGCCATTCAGATACTGTATCTTGCAGAATGGAGGAATATAGTGCAATATTTTTTGAAACTGGTTACTGTGTCCTACCTTCATTCCTTTCTTTAACAGATCGGTGTTCCCCGCAAACCGCCTCCCCTAGCCTGGTTTTACTATTGACTTGTGTAAAGGAGCTCCTGGTGAATTGAGCTGTGCCACACTCATTTACTTGGAATTTATGTTTTGTTTTGTTTGAAATGGCAGCTTACAAGTTCATGTATTTTTATTTCTGGAGATTAGAGAAAGAAATCTGCTGTGTAAATAAATTTGTAAGTAAGTAGTGACTGAAATGCTAATATCTAGTGGAGCTCCACCTGCTCTGAACCCATGGGGTCACAATAGAGGCTGAACTTGTCTTCACAGTTGTTTGCCTGTAGCAGATATCTTGAAACATTAGTTGATGCAGTCACTTTTGAATAGGGTTTTGAAAGACTGAGTTAACCTTCCAGTATTTGTTTTTAAGTGCTAGAGAAGATAATGTCCATTACACAGTTTCTTGCAGGCCCAAGAGAAAGTTATAGCCAGTGCAACAGCATGTCTGTGGCTGAGCAGACACGGGAGAAGGAGGAATATAGGCAGTGTTGCTTGAAAGTATAGTTGGAAAATTGAGTAAAGATCATGGATTAATTTGAATTTGCCATGAATCTTCTTGAGTGAGGACTATGTTTGAGGTCCTTCATATGGGAATTGTCGTAAAATGCACGTACATAATCATCCTAAGCTGACACATCTGCGGTCCTCTGCAGAAGGATTACCTATAGGGGCACACTTTTGCCCTCCATGTTGGGCTGGCACTGGCATTTCTGCAGCTGGGTAGATCAGGGAACAGCTTGGTTAGGTTTTCATCGAGGTCAGTTCCTTGAGCTGACCGTGTGGCTCCATCAGCACTGATGCTGCTGTGGGGAAGGAGAGCACCTGTACCTCTGTCGGGTCAGCAGGTGTTCAGGTGCAGCCCGAGGAAAGTTGCACTTCGAACACTTGGTGTCACGGTGTGGTGGCTGTGCTGAGCAAAGCAGTAAATTCTTGCTCAATCTCTGCCTAGTGTGGTGCACTGAAACCACAAGGAACAACTCCCACAACAGATAAATGACTTCCTTCTCATAGGGCAGGTTTTCAGCTGGGTCAGTATCAGTAGCTGGAAGTACATTGTTCAGTGGGTGTGTCAAGTGATACCTGTTGGCGGTAAGTGCTCATTTGTATTATCCCTTTTAGAGGAAACAAAAGGCAAGATTTTTTTTTTCCCTTTCCCCAGGAAGATCACGTCTGAATGTGATCTGGGAATGAATACTGGGAAACTGCATGAATCGTTTAGGAATTTGCTTGACAGACTGCTCTGTCAGCTGAAGGGAAGATGGAGCTGTTCTATTCGTTGCTATTTTTTTCAGCTGAAGGGAATACCTTCAAGGCAAGCCAGCATTTAATTTTTCATTATCTGTCTCCAAATAGAATAGCTCACCTAAGTGCCTTTATTCTCAGGGGATACTTTGCTTTTAAGGTCTTGTTTGGCTTAAGATTTTTAAAAGGGACTTGACAACAGCAGTGATAGTGGATGAGGGTGCTGGTTGGTTTATGTGGCGCACAATTACGCCATTGCTACGTCATGCATCCCTTGGAAGAAGTCTGGTTCTGGTTAGGGATTGCTGTGTCAGCTGGAGCTCCTATGGTGTTTTTCAGAGCATAGTGAGGTAAGGGTGACTGAACTGAAAACTTATAGGGTATAAAGTTATTACGATATGGTGTGTGTGATGCAGCATAAAACAAAACTGAAATAACACTGCTACTATTGTGAAAATGGGTAACTATTTAATGTTTCTGTTACCTTTCTTCTATACAAACAAATCAAAATTGTTTTCAATGCTCAGTAAAAGGTGTCCTAGGAAATGACATGACTTATTAACTTATTCAATATTGCAGGCCTGTAATTTTTGGATTCTAATTGTTTTTGAAAAGCTGATAAATTGTAGGAAGAAACATTTGAAGTAGTTAAGGATGGTAATCTGTTCAAATAGATTGCTATGGTACTTTCAGCCTACCAAAGTATAAGTGAAAACCTATAATTGTTAGTTATAGCTAGTTAGCCCTAGCTTTAACCTTGCTGGTAGAAAATAAGAGCCAGGAGACAAAGTGAGGAGACTGAGCAGCTAGAAAGAAACTGACATTTTCCCTGAGTATAATCAGTTAGCTTGACTGTGTGCAGCCAGCTGATAAGCATCTTTATATGGAAAGGGATGAATAACTTTGTAATGGCAATAGGTATCTTCTGTAGATAGCCTAGTACTTAGTGATACTTGGTATATAGGTCTTGCCTACCTTTCATCAGTGAGGAAAAAAGAAAAAGCCTAACCTAAAGAGAAGATTATTTTGTAAGATAATTTTTTCTACTGCTTTCTACTGTTTTCCCCCTTTATAGTAACGTTGCCTTTGCAGATCTCTGAAACCTTCTTTGGAATGCAGTCGCTGAATATAGGTCAGCCAAGAGTTTTCTTCCCTGCTGATCAGCTGTTAATGATTTTCAAGGTAAAACTTAAATATAGATTTAAATATACATTTTTGAAATTTTTACTTATATATATCCATATATCTGTCTATTTGAAACTTCTGCCTTGTATTAATTTTTTTTGCTGACTCTACCTTGTACTCTTATTTCCTCAGTCCAAGGCAGAAAACCTAGTGTTTTGTTTCAATGTGCAGGGATCAGGGAGAGTTTTAATGAGGGAGCATCATGTGTTATTCATATTTTATGACCTCATAAAGAGACAGTATGAGGAATGAGCAATATCTCTTTGCTTAAAAAGAATATAATTTTTGAAGACAAAATTATGGACTAATTTTGCAGCATTCCTTTTGAAGGCTGATTCATGTGCTGTGTGTTGCAAAGATTAGAGAAGTTCTTAATGCAAAATGATGTGAACTAAAAATACTGTACCTTTTCAAAGGAGGAAAATGGGAGTTTTGAATGTATTTGGTAGAGTCTCTGAGGACTTGAAGATGTGAGTTCTGGTATTTTTCTTTTTGAAATAGCTAAACTAGTGAAATTGGGCAGTCAATTTTATAGACTTTGCTTCAGAGGTTTAGGAGATTGCAGTATTTAAAAGCTTGTATTTTAACACTTTACCAAAATATCTAGAATTATATGCAGTACTAATGAAAGCTGCAAGGTATTGTGCACTTGTGCTTTGATGTTGATCTGGGCTTATGATCTGTAAGAAAACTTGGAACCTTAGTGACTGTGCTGAATGTGTTGTTTCAGGGTGGTACATGCAGCCATGAAGGTGCTTACTCCCTTTTGTACTTGCAGTAGTGACCTTCTGCACTTTCTGCTTTGGACAGGTACAGTGTGGTGATTGTCCAAAACTAATAAAATATGCTTTAGTAGCTGTTCTGCAGGGTTAAAGAGTTGAAGTTTTTCAATGGGTAGCTATTATTCATGCTAGCCTTTAAGTACTGAAGTCAATTTTGTGCAGGTTTTACATGATAAAACTTGCTTGTAATTAAAATTTCCTCCAACATGCTACTGGGTTTTTTGACTTCTAAAATTTATGTATAGGGTAAGAGGTGGGTTTGCATCTCGTCAAGTGATCTAAAATCACTAAGTACTTTTTGTCATTGTGTTAATCAGAGATATGCAACTTCAAGGCTGGTGCTTACAGTTACTATATGTTGCAGCTCTTTTTCTGTGTCACGTATATCAAATAATTCTGATTTTACCCTGTCCATAGAAAGTGATCATGAAAACTATAACTTCAAATGCAGGGAGACAGGGAATGTCTAGCAGAGAACTTGATAAATTTTGTGGTCTATGAGCTGTCAAAATGGTCATCTCTTCTAAAATTACTGCTTCCAAGGACATAGACTCCTCCACCTCTTTCTCTCCTGGCCACTCACAAAGTAATTGACTGTTCCTGTTTGTTTATAAATTATGGTTGTGGTGATTGTGTGTGGAAGAATGTTGAGAAAGACTTTGGACTCACATGTCTCTGTCTCTTTACCATGAGCATTAAATAATGCCTGTCTCTTGAACCACTGGTGTTAAATAACTGAAGATAATATCTTTTCTAGCTGAGTTCATGCTAGGAAAGAAATTATCTAGGACAAACATTTGAAGGCACTATATGACTAAGTAGTTTCCCTAACTGACAGTTTTAGTCTGAAATGGAGACAGAAGGGAAGTGGATTATTGAGCTAGAAAGTCTCTCTTGGTCCTTCAGGGAGACCCAGTCCTGCAGCTGAAGACAGACATGTCTTTTGGGGTGGTTTGCCTTTAATTTTATTGTTGTGATCACTGGTTGTGATAGCCTTTGGGTGGTCATTGAGTCTCTAAGTTAAACCAAAGTTTGAATCCCAAGATCTTTTGCATGTTTTAGGTCTGAATACTATTCAGACACTGTCAGGTTAGTTTAGCTTCTTTGGCAAACTTCCAGGGAACAGGCACCTTGATTATTATTGCTGTGGAATTACTGGCCCTGCTGCCTTGCATTTCCAGGTACTGGCTGATATGTACCAAATTGCGCTGTCTGAAGGATTTTACTGCTGTGTCCTGCTCTTATTGTCCCCCGTGATTTACATGTTATGGCTCCTATGCATAGCTAGTGGTGCACAGATGTGACAAAAGGAATTCAAGACTGTTACTACTTTACTGATAGATGAGTGCAAGATATGTACTATCTCCCCTGGAGGGGAAAATAACAACATCGACATGCACATCTCCTCCTGGAACTTTATTACTTCTAATAGCCTTTCCAGAAGCCCAGTATGTTCTGTTTACCTGGCATTGTTTTTCCTTTGCTAGAAAGCAAATGCTTTCTTAATAGCAGTTTACAATTTGTCACATCTCCTGACCTTCTGTGTTTTGCAGTTCTATGTGGAGTACAGATGTCTGGGCATTACAACAATTACTGCATTTAAGCATAATTAGTTTAGCCAGCAACCTTTATTTGCTTTGATAACTTAGGTTTTATTCAGTTATTGGCAGTTTTCAAGGCTTTTCCATCTGGGACCAGACTCATAGGTTCTGATTTTCTTTATACTACTCAAAGAGATTGAAGCAATCAAGAATAACTGTAAGTAGATGAAGATGCTCTTTAGGATAGATTTATAACGTGTTTATAAAAAGGACTGGAACTGATTGGCTCACAAACCAATAAGAATGGTTGGTTGCTGTTGGATTTCTAGAACATTGTTCTCTAAAACAAGAAGAGTGCCAATGAGCTGTGTGGAAGGTGTGCAAGAGATCTGTCTAAGAGGGAACCAGCCAAACCAAAACAGCGCACAGTTGGAGATCACAGAAATTGTTTAGCTTGCCAAACTTTGATGTTTTTCTTGAAAAATGGGCCTATTGCAAAGACTGTGTTCTCTGTTTTTAAAAATACAGTCTGTGGCTGTAAAACAAAATGAAGAAGTAATTCCATTCAGCATATGCAAACTGTTTGGAACTAGCAGTGCATGCATTCCTAAGTTTCTTCTGCAAGGGTCTCTTGTGGCTGGGTTTTGTGTGTTGTGCGGCCCAACCAGCATCTTTGAATGGATTTGATCTTCAGTGCTAAATATGCTCATAGTGTAAGATTACAGTGTATAATAAATATCCTATTTGTGAGTTCTGTATGAGTCATCTTTCCACAGCCGTAGTCTGTCAATTTACAAAACACTGGCAGCCAGCTGCACCTGCATGGTGGAGCCTCTGGTAGCTCATTTTGGGCACAACAGCATCCTTGTGCTGGAAATTGTAGGTCAGGTTTTGAGATGATCGTGAAGTTATAGGTTATTTCAAGAAGGTTATGAAGATGGGATAAAAAGTATAGCTGCTGATGCTCAAGGGAAAACAAGAAAGAACGTGTATATGTGGGAATGAACAGAAAAGTTGGAGCTGTACCTTCTATTGCTTAGATACATGTTGGGACTGTTTGCACATATTCTCTTGCTTGCCAGGGTATTTGTTAGTGGAAAGGGAACTAAAGAGCTTTTAGCTCTGTGCCAGTTCTGTAGAACCTCCCTAGGAAAATAAAATTACTTGGAGATTTGTCTTTGGAACATCATATTTTTGACTCAGCTATTTTTCACATGTACAAAGTAATAGTTAAGTTTGGTTTGCTTTCACTGACATAGAGCTATTGGAATTGGCTGTGGTATGGCTATATTGGAAATTACAGGACACAGCAGTGACCATTGCTTGAGGGATAAATTCAAAAAGAAAGTGAATGTAAAGGTAAAAGTAGGAATGTAAGGGCCCACAGAAAGATACAGTGCAGAAGATGTAGCTTCTCCTTCAGCTCAACAGTTGAGAGGAACTGGATCAGGAATTGTTAAGAGTTATAGTTCTCCACCAGAAAAAAGATGTCAGTGTTGCTCTCTGAAGAATAAAGGCTCCTGATTTAGAGACTGAAACTGGCTTCTGAAACCCATGTACTGAGGATTAGGCAGCTTTTTTTTTTTTCTTAGACTGCATAGGAGTATTAAAATCCAGCCGACAGGCTTCACTCACTTGCTTGATTGTGTAAGGGTCATGCCAAGAATTCTTTTTTGGAGAAAGGCCTTTACATAAGCACTGGATATTAAAAGCATAGAATATTGTGGGGATTAAAAAGAAGATCTCTAGAACTACTTTTCTGGCCTTATTTTCTCATCTTTGCAGCAGTATGAAATGGTGCTGTGTAAACTGCAATTTGGACAAAAATATTGTTTCCAAATATCCAGTGTTCAAGATTCCTATGGAACTTAATGTTGAAATAATTTCCAATAAACAGAGGATAGGTTTTGAGAAAGAAACAAAGATGTCTTATATGTGCCAAATATAATTTTTTTCATTAAATTCAGTATATGTATTTCCCAGAAATAAAAGCTGTTGGGTTGTTCTTGGTTTTTTTTTTTTTTAATGGGGGTTGGGGAGAGAGAGAAACACACAACTCATTTCCTGAAACCACAGAGGAAAATGTTCCAAAAGAACTGAAAACTGTTAGAACTGTGGATTTTTATAGTTAACGCTTGGTATTTTGTTAGAGCTATTGTTCCTGTGAAGGAGATAGAAATAAAAGGCAATCTACCCTCTTCCCCTTGCCTCTTAAATACATCTTGGAGCTTTCTAGTTATTTATATGTTTATAGCCAAAATATATTTTTATTTGTATTAATTAACTGTGGAAATGCTGCATAAAAATTACAGCTTCTGCATGAGATTCTAGAACAACTGAAAAGAAATGAAATTTTTCTTTCTCAAGAAATGTGAGGCGTTACCTAAGTGACTTTGGGTTTTTTTTTTCCTATTACTTATACTGCTCACATATTATGAAAAGAAAGTAGTGTTTGGAGTCCGTCCAATAGAATGGAAACCACAATAAACAATGGCATCTTTTTCAGGTTTTTTTTTTTTTAATATTTTAGGTGACCTTCACATCTGCTGTCTAGATTTTTCTCAGCATCAACAGATTAAGTAGCACCATCATTGTCCCCCTCCATCTCTTACTTCTCTTTATCCTCTTCCCTGGCAGCCCCATGAGATTCAATGCCAAAGATCTGGCATTGCTAGCCAGGTGCCCATCAGGTTGTTTTGACCAGGAAAGAAAACTGAAGATTGGCAGAGTGGTCGGGGATAAAAAATGAATAGGTATAAATGACTTGCATTGAAAACTACTCCTGGTTGCTGTGCATGCTTTGTGTAGTTGTTAGCTTGGTTTCACTAATCACTTTTTTGTTTTCTTCATTCCTGGTGCTTGACTGGCACTAAATACCTTTTTAAATAATGAAACTTAAAACTAGTTTGCTCAAGTTTCCTTTGTCATATACCTGAGACAGCGTACAAAGTCCTCAACATGATTTTTTTTTCCTGTAAAGAAAGACTGGTTTTCCTCTGCTAGTAACTAGTTACTGGTTGCCATGTTCTAAAAATTAGATATCCAGTTCCTCAGAATTTACCCCTCCCATCTCTAAAGACTGTGTTCTTTTATCAGTGTAGATTTTCCATTACTCACTTTACACCTCCTTTGCAGGTTTCTTCAGGCTTTTATGACCATATTTTAAATGTCTTTCAATTTCCAGTAAGCTTCAACAAATGTCTATTCCCTCAGTGGCTGTTAGAAAATAGCTCATTTAGTGGTAAAATCGGTCCTAACACAATAATTTCAGCAACAGCAAATGTTTTATCTTCACTTGTCCCAGTTGATCTTCATTGTGATTGTATTTACTTTTATTCTGTTAGAAGAAAATCCAAACAAGCTCAAACCCAGCACAGACTCAGTTATAAGGGGCAGAGCAAGTTCTTTGCCACAACTTCAGAATATTTTATATGTGTCCTGGTAAAACCACAACATGCATTTTCTAATGATAATTAGCCACAATTTCCTGTGAAAGGTGCAGCAACCTTATTGGGCAGGAGGCTTTAGGAAGTATTCACTTCTGTGTGCCTTGAGGTTCCTCACCAGATTTATGTACCCTGTGTACTCATTGTAGGCACCATATCAAGCCTTGCCTGATTGGTATGTGATGCTCTGAGGATGTTTTTGAATTTTCTGTTACTTATGGTTATGTTGAGTGCCATTACTGCTCATACTGTTAAAAATGTTATATTTACTGGAGGCATACCAAACATTTCTGCAGCCCAGTATTGTGGGCTATCTGTGCCAGGGTGTTCAGCAGATTCTAGGAAAGTGTTTATGGAGTTATGCATGATGTTCCTATTACTGAGTAAATCCTTCTGGCTCCCAGCAATCATATTATGTCCGTTGAGAAGAAGGGTCCTTTCTGTCAGGGCATGTTGGTCACAGTGTGTCCTGTTCACTGATAGGCTTGTCTTTGGATTTGCTTATTTTTCAGTGTACAAGGTAATGACTTTCCCAATCCTATAGAAAAATATCTTTTATCTGAAAAAGCTGCAGTGTGAATGTGATTCCTTCCTTCTGCTGCCCACAGGCTTCTGGGGAATGGAATTTAGTCTTAACAGCATCCTGTACTTCTACTCTAAAGCTACATACTTGGATCTGATAACTTTTAAGTTTTCAATTGGTGGATGTGCGTCAATTCATGTTACATTATCTTCTGTGTTGTCCTTGCACTAGTAGGTCTGAAAAGGTGCAGGAACTTAATTCCTTTTCTAATAAACCCCCCCAGGTTATTACTGAACACAGTTACTCTAAGTCCCAGTGCCTGTAAGTGTAAACCTCCCACTTGTGGGGAGAAAGGTACTCTGCTTTTTCAAATGTTGCCTATTTAAACATCTTAATTGAAATTATCAAGAGAAAAAGAGAATGTTTCTATCCTTCAGCTAAAATCTTAACTTTTTAAAATCATGATTCATTATTGTATTTATTTACTGCAGCTGTTGCCATGCCCTTCTCTGTGTCTGCTCGGTCACTCCCGACCAGCCCCAGCTCGGTGGATAGCGGGGGACACTCTCCAGTTCCTTGAGAGGTTAGGAGAGCGGCTAGGGTACAAAAACCCTGTAGCTGAGGAGACGGCAGCGACGTTGGCAGTTGCAACCTAAAAGATTCATGGCAAGAGACAGTAGTCAGTATGGGTTTAAGTCTGTCAGGGTGTGTCTCGTCCTAGTTTTGGTTCTCTCACAGGTAGGCTTTCCTTTGGTGATGTCTGTATTGTGTCCCCCCCTCCAACGATGTTAGAGCCCACCTTATTTTTGTCAGAGCGCAGGGAGGCACTGCGCTCGCCCTCTAGTTTTTTGAATTCCTCTTGCTTGGGGAGTCCTGTGCTTTCCCAGAGTCTTCTTTTTTTTTAAATTCTAAAAACCGTTGTTTAAGGGGACAGGTTGGCATCCAATGCCCCAATTTCCCACATAGATGGCAAGGTCTGTTAGGTTGAATTTGTCTCTTAGATTGTCCTGGGGTGCATTGCTGCTTGCTGGGTGCAGGTGGCTTGACGTCTGCTGCTGCAATTCTCCTCGGTGGGCGAGTCCTAGTGTCTGGGTCAGCTGGCATTATGGGGACTTTCTTTGCGCACACTTCCAGCATCAGCATGGCCTGCAGGGTAGGTGGTGGGTCGAGAGGGAGGCTCAGGATCGCGGTCCGGCATTTTTCATTAGCATTGGCCATGGCGATCTCTGTTAAAATGTCTTGCCTCCTTTCCTCGTTCCGAACCTGGAGTTCTACTGCCCTGAGCAGTCTATCTGCACATCTCAAGAAGGACTTGGAAGCAGATTGCATTATTTTTAGATAGTTTTGAACTGGAGCTTCCGGACGAAGCACTAGGAACACCTTCTCGGCAGCTTTGACACTTTCCCGGAGGGCCTCCCTTGGGATGCCCGCTGCCTGCCGAGACCTGTCAGCCCAATCTCCCTCCCCACAAAGGTGATCCACTGACAATATTAAATCATCCTCACCAGTTGCATTATCTGGGTCAGCCCAAAGGGTTGGGAGGACACTCCGTACCTCTTTTTTCCATGCGGCCTCCCACAGGAGAAATTCTGCAGGGGACAGAAGGCAGGTGAAGAGCTGCAGGAGGTCGGGAGGGGTTAGGTCTGAGGAGGAGAGGGAGGCCCTAAGAAGCCCACGGAAATATTCGCTTTCTTGTGTGAACTCCTTTTGTGCCTTGCACAACTTTTTGATGGTTTGGTGGGAAAGAGGAGTCCACTGGGCCTGCACCCTCCCTTCCTGTTGTGGCGTGTATGTTACCAGGGCAGCGGTCAGGATGGGTATTGAATCCTGGTTCCGATTCCTGGGCCCCTCCCCCCCGGAACCACAGGTGTGGGAACCGGAAGGTGGGGTGTGGGAACCATGGGAACCGGAAGTCAGGCGGAGGTGGGAGTGGCCAGGGCCTTAGGAGGGATCACTTGATGGACAGGTTTCTGAGAGGGTGGGACAAGGGATGGTACAAGGGGATGATGGTGGAGGGGGGGGAGTATGAGGGGAGACGCCGGAAGGGGAGGTCTCGAGGGACGGTTCAGGGGACAGGAAGGGGTTGGTTGATGGGCGAAAGGGGTTATGGGGAGAAGGAGGGCAAGTGGCAGGAACTGCCATGTGGCGTCTGCCATCTTGCACCTCCCGGGGGACATTTTGAGGGGAATCAGGGAGGGCAAAACTAACAGAGGGTTTGTGGGACAGAGTCTTTTCAACTGGGGAAACAGGGGAAAGGGTAGGATCCCAGGAAATCTGGCCAGGACTCCCCGGGCCGTCTGAGGGGAGCCAGGGAAACGGTAGCAACCCTGTGCTGAATGGCAGGTTGCTCCCCTTAGAATCCCCGGTCTAGGGAAGGAGAGTGAGGGAAGAGGGCTAGGGCTGGGGAAACTGGGGAACGGATTGTCACTTGGTGGTTGTTCTTTCACCCCTGAAATGGATTTTACGATATTTCTAATTTTAAAAGCCCAATAAAGGAGGTCTGATTGAGATGAATCTGCCTCTGATAGCACATGACAACTTTGTCCCAGAACGCTAAATCATAAATTTTTTCAGGGGACAGGTTGAGGAAGTGGAAGAACAACCATTGGACAAAACGTTTACTTCTCCCTTTAGAATAATAGATCCCTCTACCCATTAGGAGACCCACAACCTGGTGATAGACTCCCTTTTGGGGCGCAGACAGCTGGGCACCCATGGCTGCAGTTGACGAATCTGTGCTCTCAATCAAAAATCATCAGCCCAGGAAAAGGAAAAAGAGAAACCCCACAAACTGGCCGCCTGCCAACGAGAAAGCTGCGCAGGGAGTAGCACCTCTGCTACAGTAGCAGAGAAAGAGAGTTGGCTCCCTTCCCAGAAAGGAGACAATGACAGGCTCTCACCTACAGAGAGACCTGAAAAAACAAAAGCAGGCATCCCCACCCACTGAGGGGAGAGAGAAAACGGGGTATACTTACCAGGTCAGTTGGGGAACAGAAAGGATCCCAGATGGTGACCTCTGCTGGGGACTGACCCCTGCAGTGCCTCAGGAGCTACCAGTCCCGTCCCCAGGAGCGCCACCCATAAAATGGGGTCTGCTCCCACTGGGGTAGCTCACTGGCCAAGAGACAGGTGCAGGCAGACCAATGGGTAGTCCAGTAGAGAGTCTGGCTGCCTCCTCCATGGGGTCTGGCACTGACCTCAGGCCCCATGTTGGACGCCAAGCTGTCACCGTGCCCTTCTCTGTGTCTGCTCGGTCACTCCCAACCAGCCCTGGCTCGGTGGACGGTGGGGAACACTCTCCAGTTCCTTGGGAGGTTAGGAGCTCAGCTAGGGTACAAAAACCCTGTAGTTGAGGAGATGGCAGCGATGTTGGCAGAGGAAATGAGGAGTGGACTCAATGCTGGGGTACAATCCAAGATTTATTCCTGAGCTCGGAAGAGCTCTAAACCTCAGGGAAACCAGCAGCAGAGAGCCCCGAGAAGAACTGTGCAGCAACCTTTAACAGAGGGTGGTGACATGGGAGGGAACTGCCCAACAACCAATGGGGTGAACCGGGGGAGTGGAAACTGGATAGAGGGACAGGTGGGACATCAAATGGTGGGCAGCTGGGGGAGGGACCCCTGGCCCCCGGCCAATCACTCGATGTCCTTTATGGAAGCTTCCAGATTGGCAGGGGGGGGGGGGGGGCAAGTGATTGACAAGGCACCAGGGAGGAGACTGGGGGATGACAAAGCAGTTTAGGGGACTGAGGTGGAGAGAGGGTAGGATTGGCATCTGGGTAGGAGGGGAGAACGGGGAACAGGGCCGTTCTTTATTTAAGTTCTTCCTCTTTTAAGAAGTGATCTCTAAAGAGATCACACTTGTCTGTGAGATTTATATCTATGTATAATAGGTTTATGTATCTATATGTATCTACTCATACACCTATAAGTGTGTTTTTAAAAAGAAAAATAATGCAATATTAAAAATCATCTGTTTATGGGAGAATAACTTTTCAAAGTTTTTTGACCCACTCACTGACTGTGAAGTTGTGAAACATTCCCCATTCTCAAAAGTTTGTCTACATACCTGCATGTGTCTACAAACAAGAAGATGTTATTCCCACTGGTTAAGCACTTTTAAAAAGTGTAGCAAAATAGTAATAGCAAAGTGGCTGTAAATACTTAGGCCTCATTTTACTCCTTTTTTTTTAATCTTCTGAAAATTGTAAATTCAGATTAGTATGTTCTAATATAAGTGTAGTAGTGAATGTTTTTCTGTTTTAACATGGATTAGTTGTGACCTCCTGAAATGATGAGAGCAAAAGGTCTTCCATGCTAAAATGCCTTTTCTGCTCCCATGTGAGGAAGAGGGAGAAAAGCTGAGAAAAGAGTGTTGAGTGTGTGCTGCAGTCATCAATTCTCCTGGCTGCAGAGTAGAAGAAAACTTCTGGGAAGTTATTTAACATCTGACATAGGCAGCCACTAAGTTAGGCTGTCTTGTTTAGGTTGATAATGATTTTCTTTTCTGATCTTTATAACTAATTGACCTTTTTGAAAAGCATTTAGTGTGTGAAGAAAAAAGGTTGGTTTTATTAATCTCTTACCTCTTTGCATGCAGAACCGAGTGTAAGATGGTGCTGACTGAAAGGAAATCTGCTTTTTCTAATGAAAAATAAGGTAATTCATTTTCCTACTGCTTTTCTGGATGTGCTAGTCTAACGTGAGAACTTGAGTAATCCTTTTTAATGACAGGTATATTGGTATTGTGCTTTTAAAGACAGAAAATATGAATCACTATTATTAGAAGAGTAGAAATGAAAAAAATCCATTGTTTGCTGTCTGTAATTCTGGCTCTTCTTCATGATATCAACATCCTTTAGCTGAATCATAAATAGTCTATACCCAGGCTCTGCTCATAACATACACAGGTCTAAACCCAGAATTACTCCACCAAATCCACTGGAATAATGAAAACGAAATCTCACAGCTAAATGAGGCATTGTGGTTATATTCAAGATGCAATTTCAGACCCTGACTACCCTACCCTGAATACCCTACTATTTTCATTTGATTTTGTAACTAAATCTGTTATAAAGAATGTTATTTTCTCTTCCTTTGTAGTAAAAGGCAATTATATGCCTAATATGAAGGGCTTGTTCAAATAGGCTCTGACACTGACATGCGGTGGATAGCCTTGCACAAGCTGCTGAGTGCCCTCATCTGTCATTGGCTTTATTAGGAGTTGAGGCCACTCATCTTCTGCAATGAGCAAGCACTTAGTGTGGAACTGCCCTTTTTCTTACCCTGTCTGATACTATGGACATGCTTCCATAATTGCCTGAAAATAGCACTGGACTGGAAAGAATTGGGGATAGTGTGCAGCTTGAGATGCTCACCTGTTAACAGTAAGTACTTTATAATTGGCTTCCAGGATATTTTTCTACTGTATGGACCAGCAGTTGGATGGAAATGATTGCACTGCTGGGCAGACTGTGTATTTTGTTGGAAAGATTTTTCAATATGATATAGTGGCTTATCTTAATATAGTGATGAATGTGCACGTATGGTACATTTTTAAAGCAGTGTTTGCTTTCAAAGCACTGTTCCAGGAGCCTGTGAGATTTCTGTATGTTTGCAAACAAAAGGAGACAGTAGGATGTAAGGGGTTCTCTGGCTTGAGTTTCATCCAGCTGCATTCCCCTGGGTGGTAAATGGTCTGACAAGTTGAATGTGGGTAACAGCAGGCTCATGGCCACGCTTTTGTCACACCTTCATACATTATCATTCTGCTGTGTGACTTGCAGAAATTTTTAGTGAAGGGCTTTAAATTTGAAACTACTCTCTTCTACTCCATGTTCCTCCAAACGCCCTATTTTCATGGGAACCTTGGCATTTTGTGAAAGAGTTTAAGGAAATGTTTTGATCAACTTTGCAACAGTGAAGAAAGAAGTGGGTGAGTTTTGTGGAAATCAACTGTTAGGTCCACTTAAGCTTTTGAAATTCAAAGCTGCATTTTGAGAAACTTGGAGAGTGAGACACAAATTAATGGCTTGTTGCTGAAATGATTTAGGCTTGCAGGAAATAAATGGGAATTCCCCTTGAAATGCTGCAGTTTGATGAAACCAGTTAAATAGGTGGGTGATTTTCACTCTACATGCAGGTCAGTACTAGAAAACTGTATCTTATTCTCATTTGTTTAAACAAGTTTTCAAAATTTGCAGAAGTTAAGGAAGGAACCAGGAGATTTGACAAATTTTAGCTTATAAAAAGACTAGTGTCATGATTAATGTCAGTCTTTTCAAAAGGTGATTTTATCAGGTACTTTATTTAATTAGGGAAATCACAATAAGAGAGCAACTTGGAAATGGAAGCTAGACAAATGAATCTGATCACAGACCCAAGTGTGGTTAGATGTAGCAGGTGCTTAGTTTTAAAATATCACAAGGCACCAGACTCAATACAGAGACACGTGAGTGATTAAAGGGCAGTGTCTTATGATGGATCAAACTAAATGATGTAGCACTTCCTAGTCAGCTTATATCCCAGGAATTTGTAAAACAGTCACTTTCAGAGGCTTCATTTGTTGGGTACTACAAAGGATAGCTTCTTTGACAAAGGCAAATCTCTCTTGAATCTCATAACCATGTTTCAAGAGATGTAATTTATAGGCATACTAAGTAAAACCAAAGCAATTTGTGTGCTGTGAGGACAGAAGGGAGTGTACCCTGTATTTTTTTTTCTTCTTATGTCATCCTAGAAATGAATAGGTTTCCCATCTAAAGCAGATTGTTGACATACGAAATCATAGTTTAAATTTTGAGAGCTAGTTTGCCAGTATAAAAACAAAAAATAGTCTTATGATGAAATGTATTAAGCATCTTAATAAGCATGGTTGCCAGTTTTCTGCTCTTTGCTTGAATTAGCAAAGGTTTCAGTAGGCTGCTAATGCAGTGTGTGAAAGATATGTCCCAAACAGCACTAATGAAGACATGTTCCTGTTTTTGTTGTTAGAATCTGACTTGGCTTATGGCTTGACATGGAAGAAAAGTAACTTTGATGTTTTGGAAGATCATCTGAATGCTGAACAATTAACTCTGGAAGTCACTGCCATGAAGCAAAGACTCATTTGTTAGTATTTGTTAACTGCTCTCAGGGGCACGTGCATGTCTGTATATACAAATATTTATCGTTTAGTGGCAGACACTCAGTTCAGATGTTCATAAATTATGCTACTTGTATAAGAAGAATCTTCCCTATGAAATTGCAAAGAATGCCTCTCAACCTGTCTGTGCTGTAAATCTTAAGTTGTGTAGGAATAAATTTTCAGTGTAGGGAGAAAATATGGTTCAATCTTCCACTTTTTCATATTTTGATGCAGGATAATAAACTATTAGACATCTTAAGGACATTTATTTTCTTTTGTCTAGCAGTGTAGTTAGTTATTTTGAACTGAGACACAACCCAGCATTTGCTGGTGTTAGTGAAACTTTCTTCCTTCTGTAGACTTTGGTGTGGTTTTGTGTGGTGTGGGTAGGTAGGTGGTTCTTTTGTTGTTTTTTTTTTCCCCCCATTTTTTTCCCTACCATAGTGCATTGGTTATAGATAGCCAAGTTATAGCAGTGATGTATGAGGAAGATGTATTTAGGAAATGTATTAGGAATGTGTTTTGCTGTTTGTTACAGCAGGATGTATTTAGGAAAGAGAGGTATGAGAAATAGCTTTGCAAACACTGAAGTCAGAGGAGAGGATCTGCTGCAGGTGGAGGAGACTGTGCAGGGGCATGCAGATATACTCTGAATGGTGTGAAGCCCATGGCCAGTCCATGTTGGAGCTGGTTCTTTTGAAAGGAGCTGTAGCCCATGGAGAGGATCCACACTGGAGCAGATCTTTGATATCTGCACCCTGTAGGAGGGGCTCCATGCTGGAGCAGGGGAAAAGCATGAGGAGGAAGGAGTGGCAGAGAGGAATTGTTACGGACTGACTATAATCCCATTCACTATCTCCCTTGTGCCACTTAAGAGGTGTGGACAAGGAGGTTAAGTAGTGGAGAATGAAGGAGTGTGAAGCTGTACCTTGGGGAGAAGGGGATTGGAGAAAGCTGTTTTAGTTCTTGTCTTTGTTTCTTATTGTCTGTTTCTATTTTAATTGGCATAAACTTAAATTCATTATCTCTGGGTTGAACCTGTTTTGCCTGTGATGGTTATTGGCAAGTAACATCCCTGCCTTCATCTTAACCCATTAGCATTTAAATTTTATTTTCTCGCCCAGTCCTGCTAAGAGGAGGCCTGACCAACCATAGATACGATCCCCTGTGGGAAGCATATTTTGCTAATACTTCCATGTGTGAAGTCCTCAAACCTTGAGCTTGTGTGTGTGGGCTTTGTGTCCACTTCCTGGGAAGTGGCAGATGTGCACTTGCATCCTATGAACACACTCAGTGTAAGTTGCTTTTGAAGGCAGAGTTGGGAAAGGGGCTCCGTAAAGCTGTGGTCAGCAGTGTGACTGGGCTGAGGAACCTAGTGCACGACAGGGCTTCCAGAGAAAAATCTGGCATTGTGCTAATCTTGAACTAGTTCTTACGGATCTCAGTCCAAAATATTTCTTGTGGAATTTGGCAACTTTGTGACTCACCAGAAGTATCTGGCAGGTGGGTTATATGCTTAGTTTCTACTCAAGTCGAACCTGGGAGGTGCTTTCTTCCAGAACATGAGTGGGATACTGGGAGAATGATTATTCAACATCAGTTGTGGATATGTATGATAAGTATTAGAAATTTATGTACCTTTTTTTATTAGCATAGGAGGGGACTTCTGATTAGAAATTTTGGATCTCTTTGAGAGTATTGTGTACTAATTTTTGTTTTAATTGCAGATCACAATTTGTAGCAACAGTTTTCTTGAGGAAAACACCCCAACATAAACCAACAAAAAGCAAGAGAACAGAGCATATTTTTGTCATGCTGTTTCATTTCTTTTTTTTCTGTTCATAGGTTCTTCAGAATAATTTTGTGTTTTTCTTTTCACACATACAGCTTTGGCCTTTTCCAGTTTCTTAATGCTTATGCCAATTAAGGGCTGGATTTCGTCCTAAACTGTTATTTGCCATATATGTGTGAATTTGGATTAATTGCTAGTAATGTAAAGAAAGAAGGTACCTAACCCACCTATAGTTCATTTCCCCATATCCTAATATTCCCAAATAGTAGTGTTGATACTTAAGCAGGTTTGTAAATTACTTTGCAATCTAGACACAAAAAAGATACACTAAGTACAATTATGTTTTTGCATCTCAGTAATAGTTCCAGAGGGCCCATTACATTCTATTGAGTAAACATGTTGATATTGCTGCTTATTTTTGAGTACGTATTTAGGAATTTATTTAAAAACGGGTTATGGATCAATGGTCTGTAGTGGATTCTCTAGGAGAATCATTAGTGTCCATTGTGTAAATCTTGCGTAGCTTGTGGTTTAATGATCCTGTGGAGGTAACCATTCTAGTCTGTCAGGTCAGTTCATCCATGCAACAGGTCAATAAACTTATTCTGCTTTTGTGTAGGAAATGTTGCCTTTTAAGATTCTTGTGATGTATTGATTTTTAAAAATTATCATGTAGAAACAAAAAATATAGTTTACAGATGACAGTATTGAAAATTGAAATAAAAGCTGCTATGAGTGCTGAAAGTCTCTTGCATTAGAAGTCATATTCCACAAAATTATAAACATGTCCTTTTTTTTCTTCCTGTAATCTAAACAGTGTTGTGGTAGCAAACTTGTATGGCACATTCATACTGTAGTAAATCCATATGCTTGTTTCGTTACCCGCCCTAAACCTACAGGGATTTATATTGGTCAGGGCCAATCCATGGACTTAACTACACAGATGTAAATTAGAGTGCTGTAACAGACCTAATTCCAGAGCGAATTATGTAAAAGGAGGTGAATAATTTGAGACTCCTCTTGTAATGAATTAAATTTTGTTAAAACAAGTGCATTGTTGGGCTTGAGGTTCTGTAGACGAGTTTAAAGAGCAAATCTGAATGGTTATGCTGTCAATAAAAACAAGCTTTCCTGTAACGTATGTGGAAGCTTAACATAAATTGCATTGTTACAGCATTTATTGCAAGTGTAATGTGTTATTAACAGTTGGCGAAAACAGCCTGAAAGTAAGATTTCAGATTGACTCATAAATCAATAATCAGAGAACCACATGGAGGGTAGAAATAATAGAACAATGACATACTCCTGAATTTTGGATGTGAATTTCATTGTAATGCATCTGTGAAAATATTATTTGGGTTTTCATGGCATAGTTCTGAGTTCTGCCATAGAAATGTGTGAATGTATCGTAGAATCTTCTCTGCATCAGGCAGGCATACACAATGTGTTTTCACCATTTCATAGCTGTAGAGTTTTAGTATTTTTCTCTCCAGTTTGATATTTTTAAAATATTCTTACAGAATGAGATTGCTTTATATGTATTGAAGCTGCAGCGTCTTTTCTGATCTGTTAGAATATGAAGTTTCTGTGTGTGTGTGGTTTAGCATTCTCTAAGTCAGTGATCTCTCCAGGGCATCTTGAAATAAAAGTGTCTCTTCTGGCTAAGGATGTACTTATTGTAAATCATTTTTCAGCAGTCATTTTAATTTTCTAGAGCATGCTCTGTGTCAGTTTAAAGACTGAGCAGCTGAGTAAGTGCTGCTGCACGGTATAGCATAGCTTTGGGATTGAATGTCATTCCTCACTGTGGTTTTTCTCTGGCTATAAACTACATGTATGATACTAGTTATGAACACATTCTGCAAGCTGAGGAGCAGGTAAGTGAATCTATGTCCATTAAGTTTCAGTGAAGTATGTTGTTGCTGTGTTGGTAAGATTTTGATTTGCAGTAGGAAGTGTGCTAAATGGAGAAGAAAGTGGAAAAATTACAAAACTGTGGTACAGGTGGTTCTGAAAGCCTTATCACCCCTTCATGGTTCAGAAGTCCCAGTGTGTTTGAGTGTTTGCAGCTCCAGTGTCTGTGCTTCTGCTTGCACTTAACTGCGATGTGAGTTGTCCTCTGGCTGTTGGAATGTTAGGTATATAACAATATACACGTGCATATAAATTTATAGCTATCCAGAAATATGTAAATATCAGTCAGTGTTTAGTGAAGAACTCGAATTTGGTTGTGTTGAGAGAAGAGGTGTTGCCATGTAGGCTTTGAATCTGCCTTAGTGTTAGGTATTTTCCTGTTACTATAGTCATGCATTCAGGTCAGTGAGAGATCTTTAAAGTCCCTTACTTACATCTGGTCTTTTTTTTAAAGAACCAGTTTTGCTCCCCCTTATATTATGCTGTGAAGGCATTTCTGAATGTGTAGTGGTTTTGGTTTGCTAATTTGAAATTTTTGGTTAACGCACTAATTAATGTGGTGAGTTTAGTGCTGGCTAAACGCTAGTGCACTTATTAGAATATACTTCCTCATTTTCTCCTGTGAGATAGGAAAGGAGGAAGGCAAAGTGTTGCGGTGCGCATCCAGCCGTTGGTGATCTCTGACCTGGCCAGCAGCAGAATGGCTGGAGACGGGCCGGCAACAACACCCCTGAGGGATCTGTGGGGTGCACGGGGAAACCCTCTGGTCCTGGGAGGTCCACGATGGTGTGGTCATGTGGCATAGCAACAAGGAAGGGACGGGCACAACTGAACTGCCAAAACGGAAGATGTTTATTAAATAAATAAAAGGGCACAAACGAGGGTGCAAAACAAAACATAAAAAGGCTGCTTCAGAAGGCCCCAAAGTGGGGCTGACATATATATATATACACACACACATATATATATACATCTATCTATATATATACATATATACATATATATACACACACATCTATCTATCTATATACATNAGGTCCCAGAGTCCTTTGCTTCTCGCCATAAGTTGCCTGGATGTCATCGGTTGTGGCTTGTTATGATGTTGGTTGTCTGTTGTGTGGCTGTATGGCCAGCTCTTGGCCCATCCACTCCAGGACAAGCCCCTGCAGCATAGCAGGCTCAAAACTTGAAAAGAGTAAAAAGAAAGCTTTATTAATAGAAATTAAAATAATAAGAAAAATTAGGATAAATTTTTTAGAATATGTCTCTTTTTCCCCATAACTCTTTTTTTATTATTAACAATGTCTAGAAATAATTTAGTTAGTTTATTACTTTTAGAATAGTCTTTTTTTAGTTTACTTAGGGAGAGGAGTCTCTCTTGTCAATTTAGGAAGACTTCTCTATAAGAAAACAGTTTTTTCGTGGCTTTTAATTTTTACGAATAGCAGCTGCCTAGAAATCTTGCAATTGTGAAGTTTCTCTTATTTTTTACAGCTTTTATAGCTGTGTTTATGGGCTATGTTAACTTATGGAGTATTATTTTAAGGATGAGCTGTTTAAGAGTAAAGGGTTCTTTTATTTATCTCTGAGATCATCTTTATCTCTAGAAACAGAGGTTTTCTTCTCTCCCTGGGGCAAAGGGTCTTTATCATTCTTCTCTCTCTCTCTCTGTTCAAACTTCTTATGGGATCACAGCTACTTTAATATTGGTTTGCTTTAGCGTAGATACTTTTGTTCATATTGATAATTTGAATGCTTCATCTTTCATAAAAGTACAAGGAAAAAAGAGTCTGATGTATTCATTATATATTTTTATATCTTTATAACAGGATTTTAGCTTAGAATTGAGGCATCTCTTTAAATCTTCCTTATTTGGGACTTTTTCTTCACTGACTTTAGTGTTTTTAGGTTGTTCTTCTACCTGTTCTCACTCTGTCCTTTGTTCTCAGCCAAGAAAAGATTGAAGGTTTGTAAGTCTTATTTGTATACTAAAAGAATTAATATCTTTCTCAGGGCTTAGAGATAGCCATCTGACCCCAGCCGGGCTCAATAGTTTGCATCCAAAGCTGCAGCTGGGCTAGGGGTGGGGGAGCAGCTAAGATCTCAGCAGCCAAGCTAAGGCTTACTTGTAGTACACCAAGGGCGGATGGCGTCCCCTCCCCCTACCCGGCAGCCAATGGGGCTCAGCCCCGCAGCAGCGCCCACGTGGCCTGGCCCGGCTGAGACGAAGGTTCAGAATGGCCTTATTACTTGTTCTGAGGCCAGAAGAAAAAAAAGAATTCCTGAAATTTTTCATTCTTAACGTATGTGTTCTTAGAAGGGTGTTTGACTTTCTAGTAGTTTAACAAACTATCAATATTTAAAACGACTTGCTGATTAGTTTCATTAGACACTTCTAAGCTCTTAACAGCTCCTCTTAAAAAAATGCTGTAAACTCTAGCCTTAGAACCCTGCTGAGCATGATGTACATAATGCCAATGCAAAGCCCTGTGTCAGCAGAAGGCCACCTCTGCTTGGAGTAGCAAGGGCACACTGGGATTTTGTTCCCAGGGGTCTGTGCAGGATCAAGAAGGTCTGTGTGCTGACTGTTGCTGCAGTCTGCTTTCCAACAGTACTTGAAAATGCAATTTGTAACCAGCGAGGAATGAGAATAATCAATTGCTTCTATCTTTATTATGAACTTAAAGACTTTACATCTCTCATTTCCCTTCTTAACGGGATCCAGGCAAGCCCTATTGCCCTTTTGCCATCTGATTCCCTCCATTTTCTTGCTGCTTCTCCTTCTCCCCCCCAGATATGACTGACGTTCTGCACACGGTAAAGCCCTCTCTTCCCTGCCATTGCTGTTGGAGTCAGATCTTTCTTGTAATGTGTTCTCACTTAGATAATCGTTCTATCTCCTGGTTTTCCTCCGTGCCTGCTTTCATCTCTTGCTTAACTTGTCCCATGCCTTCCTTTCCTTTAGTTTTTTCATGGTGTAAGCAGGCTTTACTCCTTCCTCTTTTGTGTCTACTTGGCCTTGACCTGCCTGCTTCCTCAGCTGTGCCCACTACTTGATTTGAGATCTGAAGTATTGCTTTGTTTACAGTGTCCTCCATTGCATTTCCATCCCAGAATCCTCCCTGGTCCTCTTGCTATTCCTTGCACTCTACAGAACAGTCTTTTACTAATCACTGAATAAACTCTTCTAAATGAGAGCTAAGAAGCATCTCTTGTTCATGTGACTGACTAGGGGAGAAAGGAGCCACAGTCAGAGGGTGAGGTGGTGTTGGAAGCAACAGACATTCTCAACTTCTTCCATTGATTTTATTCTTTTGAGGGATTAATGCTGTGCTGTACCTAGAGTCAAAGCATATATGAAAAAGATGTAAGTTTAAACTGAATATTCTTCAGTACTAAGTTGCATCTAGACTTGCCTCAATACCTATTTGTCCAAACTGCACTTCCATCTTGCCTTTCAGAGATCTCTTCCTGTGCATTTAGCCACGAATTCAATTTTAGTGAGTGTCAAACAGCTGCTTAATCTTTTATGTCAAATTCTTTCTCCCATTGCTTTTGATGGCTGAAGCAAACCTCACTTCTCTTCCTACTGCTCATATAATTTTTAGCATTGCTTTCAACAGGGATGTGTTTCTAAGTATTTGTGTTCTGGCTATCTTTGTGTTTCACAGATTCTTTTTAAGATAGACAACTCTTTCCCGCTCTGTATCACCTAGAAGTCTGGACTGGGATAATCTAATTTTGCATTTTCATTTACTGAAACATCCTTCTCCTATTCTTGGTAAAGAAGGTTATATCCATTACACCTCTTGCAAAACCCATTTTCCTCTGTTTTATCTTTCTTTTGACCATCACTCTTTCCTTTGCATCAGATTGTTGTATCCTTCCTTATGTAAACTTTTTGTTTTTACTGTGAAGATTTTTTCCCAGTCTCCAGTACCCTTCTTCCCTGAAGTTTTCTTTAAAATTCTAATTCTGAGCTGTGTCCAGCATACAACAAATATGTTCATAGATCTGTCAAACCAGCAGGGAAGTACCAAAACAAAACACTTAATAAAAAAATGTAATCTCATTATCATACCCAAAGTTCTGCCTTTACAAATAATCTTTGGTATAATGCCTGCCAGAAATTCACAATGGTAATATTTTTAAATTTAATATTAGTTGGCTTTTGTGTAGTCTGATGCAGGCTTGCATGTCTGTGGTGTGTGAAAACTCTCCAGCTTTCTTGTTTATCATCTGTGTTCTGTATCTGTCAATGGTTAATATCATAGGGTCCTGTGATCCCTGACCTGCATTCGTAAACTCTTGGGTGATAAATATAAACTTTTAATCTTAGCAAATCCCTGAATTTGTGTTATCTAATAGAATTAGCTTAGTTTAAGTTTAAACAAATTGTTACGTTCTCTGCTATCCCTGAAGCAATTGCTGTATTATAATTGTGTAATATATATAATTGTATGTGTTACAATTACATAATTGATGGTAATCAAGTATTAGTCTCATTTGCACTAGATAATTGTCTAGATAACTGTATTTAACAACATTATTGAGCATCCCCATGTGGTTCTGTCTCAGTTCAGTGGCTCTTACTGGATTTGGTGCTGCTCCGTGGTGTTTCTCAGAGTGTGGGATCTGTCAGATGTTTTTGTTGAACAGCTTCTCACATGACTGCAGAGTCCTGGGAATGAGTGTGCATTCACTATTTGAGATAAATTTACAAGAACAGAACTTGATTAGCTTTCCATACTGTGCTGTTTTGGGGGACTTGGGTGGCAGTTCTTGAAATGCAAGCTGTGGTTTTTAGAGAGGACTCTAATAGCTATCTGGTTTGGGTTAGAGAAAACCTAATAGCTATATTGGAGACAAGAAAGGCTTTGAAGTGCTGTGCACAAGTCCTGTAGTGGAACAGACTTGTTCCACAACTATGTAACTATATAACTATATAAAGATATATATAACTGAGTAGATGGCAAGTGAAACACTTGGTATTTATCTTATTAAATATCAGCTTTTAACACATGAAAGAAACCTAGGGATGGAGGAAGGCTAATAATACCAGTGTGTTTACATTCTGCATTAAGAGATGGTTGCTACTGCAGTCCATGAATCCACATTGAAGGGAATGAGGGAAATGTTGTGGTTTGTGTTTTGAAGTTGGTATTGACTGTAGCTGGAAGAGCTTCTTGGCCTCTGAAACTTTTTTGCTTCACAATGCATGCCAGTGAAGGACCTCCTAAGAAAACAAAACTGTATCAAACCAAGCACAGAACTGGCCCTTTGGATTATGTTAATCTAAACTGGGATATTACTCTAAAAGAATATGCTGTCGAAGAGTTAGAGATTGATCTTGGCAGTAGTATACCTACATTTCTTTATTGCTGGGTGATTAGTAATCAAAGAAAGAAGCCCTCACACTTTATTAAGAAAATAAACCACCTCAAAAAACTTATGGCTTGCATCAGATTTCTTCTGTTTCAGGCAGTAAACTAGTTTGTGAGGATACTGTTGCTAAACTCTTCCTTCTCTGAGAGTGATCTGTGCCTGGTATGAAGTATTATTCATGTTTCATTATTCTGTTGTATGGATAGCGTAGTCTGGCTGCCAGTCTGTGCATGCTGGGCTTTTCTATTGCACCAATTTGTCTCATTTTAGACTCTAACCTCGGTTTAAGTTGCTTTAAATTTTGTTTATAAGGGAAGCTGTCAGTAGATGGCAGCAGTAATCTCCTCACATAATAGTTTTAGGTTACTAGCCAAATGAACATCTTACATTAATGTTAACTAATTCTAAGGAAAAACACTCTACTGAAGTAATTTAGTGCAGGCAAAATTTACTTTTATTCTTGGCCTAAAGCATGATTTTGAAGCCAGGGGCTGCTGATTAACCTCGATTTAGGCTTTCATGAGCTGGCTGATGAGCGAGGAAGGGAAGCCAAAGGAGTCTAGGTACAGCTAGAGACATCTTGCAGCTGCAAAGTGATTGATGGCAGCCAGCCCTAGGAACTGCTGGGTGGAGCCCAATGGACCATTAAAGATCTTCAGGCTAGGCTGCTTTCCCCACAATATACTCATTAGTGCAGGTTGTATTTAGCACAAGGGGGAGAGGGGCTATGCATATACATACACAGGCATTTCAGGGTGCTGCTCTTTATGTTGCATTAGTGATCCTAACTAGCTCTAGTGCTTGCACTGCAGTGGCTCCCAGGTCTGAGAGCAGGCTGATCTCAAGGGGCAGGGGGTCCAGCCTGCCATGCCCTCTGCCCCTTCAGGAAGTGAAGCATAAAGGGTTGTTTTGTTCTGTCCATATCCCTTCCTGAGAGGGGTTGACATAGGATGTGTTTTATGGCCGCTGGAAGGTGCCTCAGGGAGGGGCTGTTTTACTTCTCTCAAGGGCCCAGCTGTAACACAGATGCCATGGTCTGGATGCTGTAGGGATGATGAGACCTCTTTGAGTTGTCTTGGCACCAGCATGGGGATGTCATGAAACAGAGGAGATCAGCAGTGAAGAGCAGCCATGCTTCAGGCATCTGGTTGTGCCAAGAAGAAAAAGGCCAGGTGTTTTACCCATCTCTCACTCTGAGGTGAGATTTTCCTTTTTCCCCAAAGAAGTTGAATACCTCTGATTTATAAGAAAGGCTGTAGTGCTATCCTACCTTAACATTTGGGCAAAATGGTGCCCTCTCATTCAGTATCTCCACTGAGCACTATTTACTATTCCCATTCTTTTTCTGACCAGCCCTGAGAACTGACCTGAATTCTCCACAGTGCCACCAGAACTTATTTGCTGAGTGGTGAGAGCTAATTTTAAGTCCAGTGTTACAAAAGTAGTTGTGCTTTGACAAATGTGTACAGTTTGCACTCATCAGCACTGAATTTCATTTAATATTTGAACTTGGTGGGGATACTGAGAGCCTTTAGCTCTGCCTTCAGTAATCATCTTGCTATACACATTGTTGTACCTGGGCATCTATTGATAGAAGATATTTGCCTTTTATGACTTTGCAGTGCAATTTTTCCAACCAATTGGCCAAGGACCTTGTAAGCATTTTTTAAAAGGAAGTTAATTAATGCTACACCAGTGCTTCTGATTACTCTGCCAAGTTTGTGAAATGTGAGTTCTACAAAACCCATTAACTCTTTACCTTCCTATTATTTTTTTATGAATTTCTCTTATTTAACTCTGTATTATAATTTCCACCCATTAGTCCACCACAGCGGAGTTCCTCATTAGAAAGATTTGAAATCTGCTATTATGTGCCTGCTTGTAGAAGTTTAGCAATACTAGCCACTGGCAAGGATTAGCCAGGATATTAGCCAAACTAGCTTTTTAGAGTAAGTTAAATACTTTTTTTGACACGGAATTTTTTATTTAGATTAATCAAAAACTGGCATACCTAGAGCATTTTTCTAGCTATCTAATAGAAGTTCAGAAGAAGTGAAAGATGGGGAAAACCATCTGTAGCTGAAATCATACATGTTCTATTTTCCTTTGTAGCAAGAAGGAGACAATGGCAGATTTTATACATCAAAATAATTGCTTGGTTTGGGAGAGTTTGGTTATGTGGTCTTGTGGGTAATTTTGTTTTTTCTATTTTTTTAGCTAAATTTCTAAATTTAGTGTTAACATCTTAGTGGGGTTTTTTGGTAGTGTGTTTTCATTTTGTGGATTTTGGTCACTGTTTTTGTGTGTGTGCTGGTTTGTTGTTGTTTTGGTTTTTTTTAATCACATGCATCTGGCTTTTAGGCTTACTTAAGTTCTTAGACTTTGGCTCCCCTCAGCGTTTGAAATGTCTGCCTTTAGATTTTTGCCACTGACTTTTTCTTTAGAGCAATATTTATAAGACTAGAACAAAAGTGGATCACAAAAGTTCCTGAAATAAAAAAGGATATCTATGTACTGTTTCAGAAGGGTATAAAAGCCTTCCTAATATAAAACATTCTGAAGTATTCCCATGAGAGAAGATATGCCTGAGCATTAGCCCTGATGTCTCCTTTTTTCTCACAGCCTTACACTTGAGTGCTAATGGATCAGCTCTTTAGAGAATTGCAATTAATTCTATTTCTGTTAAGTGCATTGCCGATACCAGTGCAGCATGGCATGTGAGTGACAAGCTCCTATGTCCTACCCACCACAAGTGGTTTGATTTCATTGGAGTAGAGATCATGGGATGCAGCCATACTGCTTTTTTCCAGGAGTTATTTGGATGATGTAGGTTTCTTGATGTGCTACACAGCTGAAGTAGAAGGAGAAAATAATAAAATAAATTAAAATTTAAATAGCCAGGAACACACCACCATTTCAAAATTAGTTGGTGGAACTACTTTTAGCTGACACAGTCTTCGATTTTTATGGATATGTCCTAGATACATAGAAAGCTTAAATAAACAATTAAACTGTAATGGGACATTTTGATGATTAATGACAGTGTAATCCAAGATAATAATGGGATTCAGTGAGGTCAACCTGTTTGGCATTTTAGAGAAATAGAGTGTATCATCAGTTTTTACTGATGAGGTTTTCTGTATTTGAGAAGGAGTTTCTGATTGATAGTCTGGTGACTAATCAGTGTTACTTGGTCTGGGTTTTATCAAAGCTTTGGTAGCTTCAATGTTGCTGAATATGGTTTTAATACCATGTATGGCCATCTTGAGCAAAGCCAATTTATAAACTGATGAATTCTTTGGGATACATGCAGCAACAAGGAAACCTAATTTTCTTTTTTAAGAAATGAAAATAGTTGAAGAGAGACAATAAGATGGGAAGAAGCATTAGGGTGGTATAGGTTTTTCTGGATGTGTCCTTCTTCTTTTTATATGTATTGATACTAATTTTCTTCTATTTAGGAAGTTTTATATAGATTTTAAGGAGTTAGGACTGATGTCTGGAATGCTGGACACATGGCATCTACCTGAAGACAAATTATTGGTTAGAATACTCTTAAATTCCAGTGCACTTCTCTTTAATGAGCACAACAGCTTTGGTCAGGTGTGTGGGACGGACTTCTGTGTTCCCCAAGTTTTGTATTTGTTTCTACCCATCATTCTTTTCTGATCCATGGTGCCAACACTGACCCTGCAAATCCCCCTGAACACTTTAAAGACTCATCTTCTAAAAAGGCGGGTGTTGAACTGGTGGGTGCTGCTGCTTATTTTGCTCCCAACTAATCTCTCCTGTAGAAAAGCAAGCTGAGTTAAGCTTTAGGCAATGCAGTCAAACCCCACTCAATGCTCACTGCAACTGCTCAGCGATAGAGGCAAGAAAGGCTCTTTTTGCAAGGTTTTATTCCAGCGGAGTATATCACATGCAGCTGTGGTGAACCCAGCGAGGTAAAAGAGGCAGACCACGTGGAGGAGACAGCTTAAGAAGGGGAAGGGGTGGGGGGCGGAGCTAAGGGCGGGGACGAGAGGATTGGTCTCTAGGGGAAGTGGGGGTGGCTACCAGGGATAAACCAGTGAGGAGACAGGGAAAGAAGCCAGGGGAAGTTGCATCACAGAAGTTCATTTGGGAGTCTGTTTTTCGGCCCAGGAGGGCTGTGTCTATGGTAAGCAGTTACTGCCCTTGCCACGGCCGAGGGCTTGAGAATTGACTGAGGAGGCAGAGTTCATGGGATGCTACAATCTTCGAGTTTAAAAATGATTTTAAGGTACTGGTGCTTGCTGTGTTTTGTCTTGGAATCTTCTGTGGTCACCAGTGATCACAGTATGATTGTGTTGAAAAGGTGGGATCTTAAGCTTTTTCTGGTGCTGGTTGGAACAAATTGTGCTTTACTTATTTCAGTTTCAGTTAACTTATATGTGGGGAAAATATCATGTCTATTCTCTAAGTTATAAAATTAATGTTTTGAAATAATTTTATGGTTGAGAACTGTGCTGGGAAACTAGGACACAAAGAGAATTCCTGTGGCATAAAAATAATTAACACTTAAACAGTCACTATTGAAACTTAGGTGTTTAGCCCATTTAAAAAGATGTGAATTGAAGGGAAAAGAATGTTTTCATATATGTTACTACTAAAATCTTTAAAGAATTCTTTTAAATGCTCAGTATTCTATATTGGAGAAAATTGCATGTGGGAAGTGGTACGATAAGAGAAAAGGCCTCAAGTTGTGCCAGGGGAGGTTTAGATGGGATATTAGGGAAAATTTATTCACTTAAAGGGTACTAGCATTGGAACAGGCTGCCCAGGGAAGTGGTGGAGCTACCATCCCTGGAGGCATTTAGAAGATGTGTAAATGTGGTGCTTAGGGACAGGTTTTAGTGGTGTGCTTAGTGGAGACTGTCACCACATACCAGGATGTGGCTGCAGAGAAGATGGAAACTCCTATTTTTAAAAGGAGTCACATGGAAAAGAAAAAAACTAATGANAGGGATAAACCAGTGAGGAGACAGGGAAAGAAGCCAGGGGAAGTTGCATCACAGAAGTTCATTTGGGAGTCTGTTTTTCGGCCCAGGAGGGCTGTGTCTATGGTAAGCAGTTACTGCCCTTGCCACGGCCGAGGGCTTGAGAATTGACTGAGGAGGCAGAGTTCATGGGATGCTACAATCTTCGAGTTTAAAAATGATTTTAAGGTACTGGTGCTTGCTGTGTTTTGTCTTGGAATCTTCTGTGGTCACCAGTGATCACAGTATGATTGTGTTGAAAAGGTGGGATCTTAAGCTTTTTCTGGTGCTGGTTGGAACAAATTGTGCTTTACTTATTTCAGTTTCAGTTAACTTATATGTGGGGAAAATATCATGTCTATTCTCTAAGTTATAAAATTAATGTTTTGAAATAATTTTATGGTTGAGAACTGTGCTGGGAAACTAGGACACAAAGAGAATTCCTGTGGCATAAAAATAATTAACACTTAAACAGTCACTATTGAAACTTAGGTGTTTAGCCCATTTAAAAAGATGTGAATTGAAGGGAAAAGAATGTTTTCATATATGTTACTACTAAAATCTTTAAAGAATTCTTTTAAATGCTCAGTATTCTATATTGGAGAAAATTGCATGTGGGAAGTGGTACGATAAGAGAAAAGGCCTCAAGTTGTGCCAGGGGAGGTTTAGATGGGATATTAGGGAAAATTTATTCACTTAAAGGGTACTAGCATTGGAACAGGCTGCCCAGGGAAGTGGTGGAGCTACCATCCCTGGAGGCATTTAGAAGATGTGTAAATGTGGTGCTTAGGGACAGGTTTTAGTGGTGTGCTTAGTGGAGACTGTCACCACATACCAGGATGTGGCTGCAGAGAAGATGGAAACTCCTATTTTTAAAAGGAGTCACATGGAAAAGAAAAAAACTAATGAGTACAAGTTACTCCTGGGGAGATTGCTACTATGCACAAGAGGAGAATTTTTCACAATGAGATCAGTCAGTTGGAATAATCTCCCCAAGGAAGTGGTGGATTCTCCAAATCTGGATGCTTTTAAAATTCAACTGGACAGGTTGCTGAACTGTCTAGTCTAGATGGTGCTTTTGCCGAGAAAGATTGGACTTAATGATCCTTGGGGTCCTTTGCAACCTGGAATTCTGTGGTTCTAAAAAAGGCACTGTGAGTTCAGAATTTCTGTTCCTTCCCTGTTATGGAAGACTCAGTGCTCTACCCTGCCTACTCTGACATGAGTTAAAATGTGTTTGTTGAAAACAGACACAAAAACTTCGTATTTCACCTGAAAAACTTTCCTTGTTTTGATTATACAGGTAGCTACCAATCTGCTTGCTTGCTTTACACTGTTACATGCATTGATCTAATGCTAAACTTCAGAAAGATTCCATATAATAACTCTAAAAGATGTGCAGATGGGCCGTTCTGTTCCACTGGTGTATTGTATTTTTCTCTGTATTGGTGGGTTTAGTCTGACTGCTTTTTCATTACAAGGGGTCACATGCTGGTGTGAATCCATTCTGAAGTAGATTCATATCTGAAATGTTCTGAATGTCTCTGTTGGGAACAACAAATCTTTTTACTGTGTGAAGCAGTAGGTCATGTTCCCTTGTGCCTGCCCCTTCCTGCCCCTGATAAAATTGCAAACAAAAGAGTAAGATGAACTTTCATACTTTATTCATTATTCTGTCGTTTTTTATTCAGTGATACATTATTTTCAGTGTTCAACCAGGTTGAACGAACCCTTGAAGTGACATGAGACCAGGATCAACAGTATCATTGACAGGAATGTGTTGTTTGTCTTTTAAATTTTATTTTATTCACGGAGAGTCTGATTTTTGAATCTGTGCTCCCCCATGCCCCAGTTTCATAGCTGACACAAATATTTTTTTTGTCTAATCTGTGCACTGCCTATGCTTTTAGCCTCTATGTCACTGTCTTCACGTTTCAGAATTTAATTCAGACTTAATTCAGTTTGTGGGGAAATGTTTCCAGTTTGTTTCTGCTTGGTGGTGGAAATAAGCTGGTGTCCTGGTTTGGAATGGGAGGAAATTCAGGGAAGTGATGTGAAGTTTTTTTTGTGTAATTGACAATCTGTTGAACCACTGATAAGCTGGACATGCCTCTGTGAAACACACATGTTAAAGACAGAAAAGCCCGGGAACTGTCTCTTCCAGTCAGGAGCGAGGTAACACGACTGGGTGGGTGTTGGGTCTGGGGGTCGGCTTGACCCCAAGACAACAGAGAGTCTCTTTTTTCCCAGCCTGGCCAGCCAAAGAAGAAGTCAAGATGTGTCGATGAGCTTTTCAAGGTTGTTTATTTTTTCTTATCTATAACGTATTTTCTCTGACCTGCTAAGCTCTGCCCAGCAAGTCGGATCGTGGCAGACTGACCGCCCCTGAAGGTGGTGTTTACCTTTTATACTAAGAACTACGTGTACTTTATTTACAATAACTTACTAATACCTATCACTTATATTAAACAGTGTGTCTCTATTCTAAACCAATAAAGAAGTGTCTCTGTCACAGCAGAAATGGAGGACAAGAAGAAGGAGAAGAAGGACAGGACATGCCCAAATTCCTCCATCTTGCCCCCTGAACCCCCTATTCTAAAACCCCCTAAATTCTCCTTTTTTTCACCCTGTGTCAAACTTACTATAATTCTACTCAAATTCTTGTGCCTTGTAATTCCTCACACAAAGTTGGTAGTTTTTCCTATGGGCTAAAATCGAAGGCAGAAGTGTTTTTGACTCCGTGCCAGGGTCTCTGAGCCCCCTGCCAGGGTCTCAGGTCATCCAGGGCAGCCAGAGGGATGTCCTGGGTTCCGAGAGGTGGGCCCTGTCCTGGGCCGAGCCCACTGGGCCTGCCGCGGGGCTGCGCTCCACTTCCCCGGGCCGCCTGCCGAGACCCCCTACCTTCCCGCATCTGCTCCCTGGCAGGGACGGGGGGGGTCCCGGGTC
>VXBC01009842.1:977344-1107336 GCA_013399945.1 Ploceus nigricollis | reverse complement strand
GAGGAGAAGTGTTCTGAAGGGTTTGTTTTGATTCTTACTTTTTTTTCCCTCTAGTTACTTCTAATAAAATTTTCTTTATACCCTTTTGTTGCTATTCGACATGAAATAAACGACACGCACACTCTGAAATCTCCAAGGCAAAAAAGGCATGTATTTTTCCCGACCTCGATATTTATACAATTCCAAAAGTGACCATGGATTGGAGGATGAAATTGCTACCTCTCCAACCACACTGGTCAAACCAACAGTCAATCAGTTCTCTCCTCCTCCAGAAAAGAATGTAAACAATCAATATTTACCTGAAAAGTGTGTGAGAAACTCCATTACAAAAATGTAAACATCAGCAGGCTTAGAAGGACTTTAGAACAGGGCGACACCCTTTTAAAGTTTTGAGCCTGCTTTGCCTTTCTCCTAATCCTGTCTCACAGCAGGAAGCGAGTGTATTGGTGATTGGCCAGCACCAAACCTGCCACATTCTTTGGTGCATTGCCGGGAAAATCTCAAAATTGGGGAAATCTTAAATTGGCAAACCAAAACCACTACAGTCGGATAAATATCTGACCTATTAATGATTTTGTCCTCTTCCAAAACTTGAAAGGAACTGGAAATATTCTTCCAAGATGTCTCTTTAGCTGCCACATGAATAACAAGGAATCAAAGTCTTTTTTTGCAAATATGCAAGCTAATTTGAATGTTTTCAGCTCCATTCTGCAGTATTTTAAATGTGCGTTTTTGTTGAATGAAGGAGTGTTCTTCTAATTGTTTTTCAAAAGAGGTTTTGAGTACATTATTTAATTTATATAAAGTAGGTAAATTAAGAATGAGGAAAAACTACAATTATTTTCTTACTTGATTTCTTAATTGCATACTCAGTTATTTTTTAATTATATGCCCTGTTCTCGACAATCCTTTTAGAAGGTGATAATTTTTGAGTGTAAAGCTCAAAATTGAAAGTGTCTTTATCATTTCAATGCTCAGCTGGATTCTTAGAGCCAAGTATTTGTGGTTGCACATTTTAAAACATTGTTCCCTGCTCACTGTGTAGGGAAACATAACCTGAAAGCATGGCCTCGCTCCTGTGAAGGAAGCAGCATGATTTGTATGTAAACATCACAGGCTAAAAACCCTAATCAACAGGTGTGCTTATGCATGCTAGAAATTCTGGTTAAGGAGATGGAAGCTGTGCTTCCATGATCTTCATCTCTCTCTGGTTATCATGAATGAGGATTTTCTGGGTGACCCTGCTCTAACAGATTTATTGCTTCATATGCCTCTTCTGTCTCTCTTTATTTATGGAAAAGATCACTAAAGACAAGGAAGCTTTGCACTGAATTCTGCATTCCATCACTTTAATGTTGCTATTTCTATGTCTGTCCTTCTTGTCAGAAAGGAGTTCTCATCTCTGAAACAAGATGATAGTTGTTTTCTTTTTCCTGGTGTTAGACCTACCTAAATTGTGACTGCTGTCTTCTAGGGCAGTCCTGAAGATTTGCACTGAAACCTCACATCAAGGTCAGAATACCCTTTTACTGGAATGATAGAATCTTGCTGACATCAGCTTAGGATCTCTAGACTTTCTATACCTCTTTCCATTTGTATGGGAAAACTAGAATATCACTGTCCACCTTCCAGATATATTAAGACTTTTCCTACTTAAATTTAGGACCCTATACTGTTAAAGTCAGAAGTGACTTTTAGAATTGTGTAGCTAAAAGAAGAAAGGCCTGATACTGAGTCTTGTATGTGATTTTTGTGTATTGCTTTAAGTTGTACCCAGGGGGAATTTCTAAATCTTTTAGAACAACCAGTGAAATATGGAACTGTGTGAAATATCTCCTCAACAAAGTATTGCTCTTAAATGTTGCTGGCTGCTTCTCTTTTCTTTCCAGTTTTGCAGGAGTTCCAAAGCTGGAAATACTCAAACGTTCTGCTTGTACAGGAATATATATTTTCTGATCCAAAGTGGATAGAAAACTGTTAAAGGAAGCCAGCTCTTGCCTATTAAGTAAAATTTTTGTGGCTTGTAAAATGAGAAGATGGAATATGTGAAACTGGAGCATTCATTTTGATGTATTGCTGGCTGTTTCTCCTTTCAGAATTATGAAAGGCATACTTAAATATGAATTGGAGAATAATGTCAAGGGAAAAAATGTTACTTTTTGGCAATGGTTTAAAATAAGTTAAACTTTAGAAATGTTCAGTCAGGTGTTTCCATTTCATTTCCATTTCCATTCATTCCCTTGCATTAATATATCCTTAGTATTTTTTGTAGTAAATTACCTTTTCTATTTCAAATTAAAAAGACAAATTACAGGCCAAGCTTTTTCTTATTTTCTTCTTCCACTCTGAAACAGGAACATCTTCAAGTTCAGTAAGTAATCAAACATTTACAAATGGGGGAAGGAGTAGAAATTTAGAGTGAGATGTTCCATAAAACTGGAGTAAATTTAGTACTTTCAATTAAATAGTAACAAAAAAAAAAAACTTGATAGAATTTTATTTTTCTTTGAAGATCAGGTATATGCATGCATAGGTAGTGTTTGTGGTGTGTTTTGGCTTCTGTTGGGTGTGTTTGTTTATTTGCTTTTTGTCTCGGGTGGCTCTTTTTGCCTGTTTCTTGGAATGTGAGATCTGAAGGCAGTATATAGAGCTGCCTTTAGGCCAGGCCACTTTTCAGGTGCCATGGAGACCCTGGTTTCCAGCTAGGGCTTGCCAGACCATCTTAATGAAGTGCTTTGCGTTCTCCAGATCAGCAGGTTGTAAGAGAGCCTAAATTCTGTTTAGCTCTGTTGACGCATAACACACCTGTGCTTGTAGAAGGAGATTAAGGTGAGCTGCTTCTTAATAATTCCCCAGCTCTTCAACATAGCAGTGTATAAAATGAGCAGCATGATGGCCACTTCACTGTTCATTTGTGTGCATCAATGCAAACATTGATTAGAAATTGGAAGAAAGGTCAAGACTGTTCTCTCAACTACTCTCGCAACAATTTTACATAATTTGCCATTGTGGTGACAACTTCTGCCTCTGATTCCTCCATTAATTAAAAATAGAAAAGAAAAAGGTCTCGGTGAGAAGTCTTTAAGTGGGATATTACTTGTCAAGCACTAGCTAGCCATGTAGATACCTCAGTAACGTTCCTTAAATTCCTTCAGATTCTCAGTGAAGGAAGACGATGCATCCTTTGACTTCAATAATCAATTTGAGATTTTATTACTCTGTTGGTCAGGATGCCTCTAAAAGCTGGCTCAGAACAATATTTAGAAACTCTTCATTATTGGTGAAACCTTGATATTCTGAGACGTGGTGAAGTGAGATTCAAAAGTCCATAGGTATAAAGAAAAGAATTTTTTCTGTATTACCTCAACATTGCTTCATTCAAAAAGTGTCATTTGTACTTCACATAAGTCTTATCTTAAAAAATAAAAAATGCAGTTTTTATTTCTTCTTTAAAGATTGAATATGATTTTGGAATTCCATAATGCTGACTGTTTTGGTAGGCAAAGGGATCAATTATATTATAACTTAAAGATAATATTAAGTAAGCAAATTTATAATTTTCCAAGTTTAGTTCAGTTTAACTTTCTATTAAGCAAATGTTTGTGTTTAAGCACAGCTCTCAAAGGCATAATTTAAGCAACTTTATCTTGCAATCAGTGTCAATATACCTTTTTTCTTTGAAAATTTTAAGAGGAATGGTGAATGCTAATGAAATTCTTTCAAATTACAGAGTTTAATAAGAACCAAGTTCAGCAAATGTAGCTCATTGACTTTACTATGATCTCTATTTGGATTAGTACATGGTGCCAAAAATAACATTCCTTCCTGTTGATACCAATTACTGTATCATATGGCTGTCTTGTCATTTTTGTCCTTATTGGTGACATTAGATTTTGTGGTTGAGATGTATTTTAAATTGCAGCTTTGCTTGCATTCTTATTTAAGATGAAAGTTTTGTAGTACCGCTCACTCTGCTTTATTAGTTAAATTTTATGCCAAAGAATTTCTGTTTATTTAATAGCTTCATGTCAGCAATGCAGCAGCTTTCACTTTGTGTGCAATTCCTATTTCTCTACCAGTAATGTAGGTTAGAATAACTGAGAGGCATAGAAGTTATAAGGCTCCCCAAACTATTCCCAGATGCTATTGACTTCGACTTCACTGAGAGTGCTGTGAACTGAGGGTTTTTAAGGTTATGCCCTTAGTGTTGGACATATTTGAGATGAGAACTCAGATTTAAACTCAACATTGCTATGTGTTGCATTGACTTTGTAGATGAGTGAGGTGAGCACACTCTGCATGCAAACTAGTTATATTAAGTATTCTCTTCAGTGGAAAAAATGTCAAAATAGTACAAAATGTTAAAATTAGAGAACTAAATGAATGAAAGACAGTTTTCACATAATTAAAACACTTGTTTTCAGATGTCATAAAACTGATAAAATAATAGAATTGAGGTTATTTTTTCAAATAATAAAGCAGCGGAAGATGGAAAACAAAGTATGTGTTAAATATATTTATGGAGATGGAAAATATATACTTAGAGATAAATTGTGTGTTTTATTGCATCAAATGTATTGAGGATAAATGAGAGAGATGATTAATCAAAATAAGCCAAGAAGAACATGAGTATTGAAATTGTTAAGACGACAGGGTTTTAAGAAGATAACATTGAGCTAGGAATCTTGTATCTTTGGCTGGATAGGTTTGGAACATTTTGGTGGACTATTTCTAGATTTTCAGGATAGGTTTTTAGGCTTATTAGGGATAAGTTTACTTGTGTTCTTTGTGGGTTTTCTTGGTTGTGGGTTTGTTTTTTTTTGTTTGCTATTGATGTTTTGTTTGTTTGGTGGGGTTTTTGGGTTTTTTTTGAGGGAAAAGTATATTCTAAAGCATTGAAAATCCTGCTTTTTGATCTCACTACTTTGAAAAAAGCTTTTCAAGCTTTTCTTTCATTGTCATCTACCAATGGCAAGGTAGAGTAACATCCTTCAGGAAAAGAAACAAGTGTGAAATAGAACAGAGCTATCTTAAAAGTGCATAATTATATGATGGTTACAACAATACTAATGAAAGCATTATTTTAGATACTTGTTTCTGCAGGGAGAGAGGTTGTGGATTAATTAAGGATTACCACAGCACTGGAATGTGATACACTGTTCTTTAGTAAGTCTTGTTTTATCCCCTAGAGACCTCAGGAAGGCAGCAGTTTGACTGAGCCATTTCAGGTCTTGAAGTCTCTTTGTTCTTTTTGTTCTTGCTTATTTATAATAGACTCAGTTGTACTGTGTGTACTTCTGCTTTGCTTGTGCAACTGACTGAGAGCCGAACAACAGAATAGGTTTGTTTTTCAGGAACTGAAGGCTAATATTCAGCCCTCTTCCATGCTTATCATAGGATTCTACAAAGACATTATCTGGTACAGTAGCAGCAATTGATGGAAGTGCTCCTTCAGCAGCAGAGCGTCCCAGATGTGCACTGAATGTACTGCTAAATCATGCACTAACAGCATTCATGACAATTGGATACTTAGAAAATATTTTGTTTTGTTGGTAGGAACATGAATGGAGTAGTGCTGGTTAATGTAAAACATAGGGCAAGAGGATCAGTAAGGGTCAGGGGAAAAAGGTGCCTAGAGACAGCAGCAGCTTGAAAGGTGGTGAATATGGAAGAAAATCTCTAAATCCTTTTTATGGATTCTTTGCTTGCTGAAGGTGGAATTGGAATATATGTACAATTATGTCTCAAAGGGTGCTTTTTCAAATTGTACATCGTGTGCTGTACCTTCTATGGCTCTTTTCCCTCACTGGTAGCTTCTGTCTCTTGTAATAGCATTGCCTCCTGCATACTGACTTCTCTCAGGAAAAGTGAGGAAAAGTGAGTGACCTTTTCTACTTAAGAAACTGCAGAAATTGCAGCTGGGTTGGGTCTGATTTGGTGTAAGAGTCGTATTCTTTGTTTGCATCAGTTTGATTATGCTGTCCACAATCTGATATTCAGAGCTTTAGAGCAGTGACTGCTGTAATTATTTCTTCATTGTAGCATTCATTTAGGCCAGTCTTAAAAAAAAAATTGGGATTATGGCAGGTACTATATATTTTTGTGTCTCAGTTTCTTCCTGATTTCTCTAAGTGAGAGCTGGAAATGCAGTTTGCCCTGTGTGGAGTTGCTTCGATTAAATGAGGAAGAGATGCTTATAAAGTATCACCATTCCAGACCCCTGTGTCCAAGGTGCCTGAAGAGCTCCAAAGGAAATGTGCTTTCTATGTGGAAACCACTTGGCAGTATATGCAGCATTGGACTAATGATCCTTTTTTTCACATGCCAGGTTTGAGTGTTTCCTGAACACTCCAAACTGGATTTTTGTACCTTGGTACATAAATTATTTACCCTTTTTCTTGGGCGTCATTCATGTCAAATTGTTGCAGGGATAATATGTTTCAGCTTTTCTTTTAGTCTAGTTGTCTCATCTTGGTTTTAAGGTAGATTGGTTTAGTCAGCTCTGTTTTTTCTTTCAGTTTCATTCTTCTAAACTCTGTTAGTTTTCTTACCCTGTTTCTTGAGGAAGACTTAATTCTTTCTTCCAGTTATGTATGAAACCCCCAGTTCTCCATTGGCCTCCTCCTACTTTTTTTTTTTCCCTTTAGCATTTTGTCTTTGTATTTTGTTCAGTTTTTCCATTTTCATCCCAACACCTTTCCTGCATTAGCAGTAATAATTTCTCATTTTATAGTGGTGTTTTTTCTTGTCTTTCATGTGATCCATGTTTTAGAGGCTGCATAATTTCAGTGTTACCAGGCATATCAATATTATGTTGCATTTTCAAGAAGCCATTAAACCTGACATATTTTGTGACTCCTACTCCTGTGTTATAATTAACCCTAACTATTAATCAAGACAGACTAGTAACTAATATAATAAACTAATTCCTTGCCACAATATTAAAGTAAGTTATTATTTATTTTTTATTTTTTATGTGGGAAATATTTTATGTATGTTAGAAAGGATGTTGTAAGGATGGAAAACATTAAAATGGTTCAGTTAACAAACTGTGATTGCTTTTTCCATCTACTGAAGAGCCTGGTTGTTCAAGAGATTGAATGACTTCAACACCCACTCATTGTTCACCATGCAATAAGAAATACTGTGCCTCCTAAATCAATTTTTAACAATCTGCTCCTAATTCAACACCCATTTAACCTTTTGAGCCTGATTATTTTCCAGTAAACCAGCAAAATCGGTAGCTTAGCTTATTATGTCAGCCAATTTTCACCTTTAGATAGAGCATTTCTTAATATTTGAAACTGAGGGTTTATTAGACTTACAGCTGCAAAACTACTGTAGTTTTTCTTGCTGCTTATAGAATGAAAATAGGTTGTATATAATTGTGTGCTTGTGACGTTGCTGCTACAATTTGTATGGCTTGTGTTGACTTATTGACAGCGAGCTCTTGAGTTTCCTTTAGTTTAAACACAGGGCATGGCATGGAATTAAATCTGTACTTTTTACTAATAACTGTAAAGCTGATAGACCTCAAACTTAGTGGAGTCCTAAATTTAATTTTTAATAAAAGTTGTTAAAAAAATTAAAACTATTGTTATTTCAAAATGAATTACAGCACTGTGTTAAAATTCTGCTTGTATTTGCCACAAAATTCAAGGAGCTGGAGCTTCCTGCAGTATAAATGCAATTGTGTTCTGCTTGTACTGTGTTGTCCTAATTTGTTTTGCTTCCATAGAGGCTGGGTGAGAATCACAGAGGAATGCTAGAATTATACTTTGTTCATGACCAGAAGGCGAGTCCTGCAGAGAAAGAGTGTGGGGTTTTTCCAGTTTACCTTTCTTTTTTTTTCTTCCCCCTGTGGTTCCCCAACCGAAAAATTTAAAGGTAGATGTAGAATTGGGCTTATCCATCTTATTCTATTAGTTCCACAATTTAAAGTTTCATGAATGTTATCCAGGAAAGGTCTTTGCACTAAGATCAATCCAAACAAGCTGTGCAGGAGGAGGATTGCTTGGATTTTGCTCTCTGGGAGAAAGGCAAAACTTTGCTTTGAGGTCATCTGTGGTGTTGGATCATGTCTCCTGAGGTTTCCCTGTGGTGGGGCTGGGTTGAAAGTGGGCTGAGCAGATGGGAGGCCTCTGATGCACTAGCCCTCCTGCACATCTTTGGAAGACCCATCCTTGCTCTGGATCCTGGTGAATAGCAATCTCTTGGTTATATGAAGGTTGAGCTGTTGACCTGTTTTTCTAATTACGCAGAGGCAAATTGGTCCTCCTCTGCCTCTGTTGGAGCATGGATTTTCTTGCCTTGATCAGTTCTCTTTGGAAAAAAAATACAGGAAATAAATTTTTGTTTTTAGCTAACCATTAGAAATATCATGATACAAATCTGTCTTCATGTAAACACTGGTCAAAATAAGGAACTGGTTACAAAACCTTTTCAACTGCTCACAAAAATATGGATCAGAGTAATAAATTGATCTAATTTGGGAAATAACAGGTAGCGTGTAGCCATGGATGGCTAGGAAGGTAACAGGCTGCAGCCGCCATAGATGAGATATATGTTGCAGAAGAAACTCTAGGAAAAACAAAGCAATTTCCTGTCAACAGTTCTATGAGGAATTATGTACACATTTAATGAATGAAGAAATGCTGCTGCATGTCTATTACTCACCTTCTCCTTCTGTTTTTGGGTGGGTTGTTCTGATTTTGTTTTTTTAAAAGCCCCTTTCTATATTTTGTCTGAACCATTTAGGACAGAAGCATTAGTTGTTGGCAATACAGGAAATTTGGCAGCTGCTCTCAGGAATAATTTTGTAGATGTAGGTCTCTTCAACTGTACTTATTTTTGATTCTGCTGTCTAATTTGATGTATTTTGATTTGGGAATATTCTGTGGAAGGCGAAATTCATGCTCTAATCTTGCCATGAATAAGTAGATATTATATATAACTTGGTTACTCCTAAATAAACCACTCTTTAATTATTAGTATGTAGCTATGATGTGAAAGAAAATACAAGGAGAAGCCAGTAAATCAAATGTACTGTTGTTTGTGGACACAGACAAAAAAGTCTTTACATGACGAAAAAAAAATTTGGAATGGAAAACTGCATCTACCTAAAGTATTCTAGATAGAGAAATAATAGTGAAGGATTAAGCAAAAGGTCGATTCCTGGATTGATGGCAGTATTTTGTTCAGTTGGAGGATTGAACAGCAGGCTTGGCACACCTACACTGATATTGACAGGTGGTGTTTTTCTTGAAGGTCAGCAGCTACACCAGGTGAAAAATTCCATGGTCAGGCAGGAGACACTTTGACTAGTGATAACAGCATCAAAAAATTGGTTTATTTATTTTGCTAAGGATTCTAAAAAAATAATTATAGTATATTGTGCTTTATTAGTTTTAGTTTTATTATTTTGTAAGCTTAGCAGTAACAGGATGATGCCTCCATCTTGCTTATCCTCTGTACAAAGTTTAACAAGGGCAGGTGCCAGATTTTGCATCTGGGATGGGGCAACCCTGGATGTACGGACAGACTGGGGAATGAGAGGCTGAAGAGCAGCGCTGTGCAAAGGGCCCTGGGGGTCCTGGTCGATGGAAAGTTGAATGTGAGTCAGCAGTGCCCTGACAGCCAGGAGGGCAACTGTGTCCTGGGGGGCATCAGGCACAGCATGGCCAGCTGGGCAAAGGAGGGGATTGTCCTGCTCTGCTCTGCTCTGCACTGGGGCGGCCTCACCTCCAGTGCTGGGGGCAGTTTGGGGTGCCACAATATAAAAAAGACATGAAGCCATTAGAGAGTGTCCAAAGGAGGGCCACGAGGATGGTGAAGGGCCTTGAGGGGAAGTTGTATGAGGAGTGGCTGAGGTCACTTGGTCTGTTCAGCCTGGAGGAGACTGATGAGAGACCTCATTGCAAACTACAATTCCATAATTCCCTTGTGAGGGAAGCGGAGGGGCAGGCACTGAAATCTTCTCTGTGGTGACCAGTGACAGGACCAGAGGGAATGGCTTGAAGTTGTGTCAGGGGAAGTTTAGGTTGGATATCAGGAAAAGGTTCTTCACTCAACAGACTCCCCAGGGATGGGTGAGGTTAATTTGTTTCCTTTGAGCAATGTTTGAGCTGGTAGTCTTAACATTTGGTGTAAAAGTGATTTGCACAGGACAGAGGTGGGACTGAGTAGCTTTCATATTCTCATCTGTAGTATCCTTAGTATAATGAGCAAGTCAAACTAATCTTACAATTTCTCACAGTCTCTGTTCTGCTCTGTTGTACTTTCTAATTTTTGGCCCCAAAGAGCTGCTCTAGATCCCCTGGTCTTTAGACTGTAACGTTATTCCTATCTGCTCCATTGCACAAAGCGTTGCTTCATCAGCAAAGAAGCAGGATGTAGTGAGTGAAAACATAGGAGAAATCTTTGTTTTAAATTGAAATACTGATTTGGATAGATACGTCAGTGGATGAGGTTTGTTCTGCTGGCAAGTACCCCAGCAACACTGCGCTCTAAGCACCATGCTGATTGCATTAGAGAGAGAATCATTATCTTTGCTCTAAGTGGTTTGAGATGATTTGCCCTAGATCAGCTAGTCCATGAGGTTCTGCAAGCATGCAGCACACTCCTTTCCCTTTATGTACTAAATGGTTGCCTGAAAAAATAAATGTGGCATCTCAGTGTGTTGCTTTTTTAGTCAGATATTTGAATTTATGTGTGTACATGTGCAAGCACAACTGTGTGTAGCTGGAAGGACAGGAGGTGTGGGAAGCAGTGATAAACACTTGAGAAGGCATTGCAAACTGTATGTTCAAACTGCCAGAATTATTGCTGCAGGGAAACAATGTGTAGTGCATGTTGCACAGCAGTAAGTTTCTGTTCCTCTCTTCAGCATGTGAGGAAATGCCACAGTTCCCCATTTCTGGGATCCAGAAAAGTGTACTAGCCCAGCACATAGCTCATCCTCTGCTGCCAGTCTTTACTATTTTTCAAAACATATCCTAAAAAGCTAAATTGACTATTTTTCTTTATTCCATGTTCATAAATGGCTTAAAATAATCTATTTAAGGTCAAGACTGTTAGCATGTGCTACAAGTTATAAATACTTTTTTACTCCAGTCTGAATTTTTTAGTTTTTGTTTGTGTGTCCCTCAGGGTGGTGTGCAGATAAACTACAGTCATTGTAGTTCTTAGGGCATCATGGTGTAAGGGGTTCTGTGTTCTTCTACATCTAGAGATTGAGACATCTAAAATGCTGATGGAAAATGCTGCTTAGAGTCAGTTTTCTGAAAGGTCTTTTCTTTGTAAATTGACTGAGAGCAGATTTGGGATATATTTTTTTAACCCTCTGTAAATTTTTATTAAAGCGTTTTCAGATTGCCCTATTTCTTAAAGCACCTTCATGATTTACTGGCAAAGTTAATTTCTTTAACATGAATAGTTATCCTGCCTCTTTCTCCTAAGAACTGGCAATTAACTGAAATTCTCATATTTCACCTGCTACATATACCATGTATAACGTGTTTAACATGAATGTTTTCCCATGTAAACTATCTGAAGTATTTATCTATGCAAAATATCTAAATACTTTGGGTCATGTTGAATACCAAAGGTGTAGAGTTGTTCATTGCTTGAAATAATGTGTAGTCCTTATTGTGCTTTGCTTTCTGATAGAGGACACTTGGGTTTTAGTTGTATATCAGCAGGTGGTATTTGCCTTGCACTAAGGAAAACCCTTCTGGATATAAAGTAGTTCACTTGTCTGAATCCCTCATTTGTATCAGCCTCCTCTTCTTCATGTAAATGAGCTGATACACTAGGGAGCAAGGGAGTGATTTGTGTCAAGGGTAGGGCTTTGCATGGCGGTATTTCCCACCAATTTCTGTTTCATGTAGCTGTGTTCAGCTTTCCTTGGAGTTGAGTAGCTCAGATCAAGAAGGTGATGCTAGAGTAGGTGAACAGGAGAGAAGAACATGTATTGAGTGAAAAATCATCCTGTTTGTGAGGGCTGTGGGAAGGATGGAGACGTGGTTTCCTGTTTTCAGATTCTGCAAATGTGTGTGTCCTCTGTACTGTTCACTGGACTGTAAAGTAAAAAATGGTTAGCTACAAATTTTATAGTAGCTATGCCGTTTTTGAAGCCTGGTATATTTTACCTTCAGAGGTGTGGGGGGTTTTTTGTTGGTTTTTTTGTTGGTTCTTTTTTTTTTCCCCCTCTCTTTTTTTTTTCTTTTTTTTCTTTTCTTCTGTTTCTCCTGGAGTCAATATCTTGTAGAATTAAAATGTGATTCTAAAAATTATCAAGTAGAAATGGCAGCAGACGCCCAGCCACGGATTAAATCTCAATCTCTTCTGGGGGGAATTATTCTCTCAACATTTAGATAACAGCAGAAAATTAAAAGGGGGATGGTTTACTATGAGTTGTTACACTCCTGCTCTCAATGTGCAAGCAGACTTGTTTTTTTCAGGTTACCTTTAAAAGGATGTTCACTAATTATGTCTGTGGGCTTTGCATGTGAAGAATGGATGGAAAATTTTAAAGAGAAATAGAGAGCAGTCTGAGTAGTTACAGATTTAGCTAGGATACGAAAAGATAATTTTTCTTTGTAAAGAGATAATAGAAATATTATAGCAGGCTTTAGGAATCAGCTCTTCACATGATTTGGCTGTCTGAATTCGTAAGAATATTGCTATGCTAGTAGACCTACACTGTAGTGAAGAAAGACGGTTTCTAATGGCCTTGACAATAGCTGGGAAATCACCTCTGGAAATCTACATATACAGATCAAATAATGCCCTGGCACATAGGACTGAATTGCTGATCCCAGAGCCATTTCTATCAGTTTTAGTACTAAACCAGCAAAACCTGGTGCAGTGAAAAGACTTCTGCTCAAATATATGCCCCAATGTAATTGCAGTCAGTTCTTCCTTCCTCCAGCCTGCCCCTGTGGCATTCAGCTGAGCTGTGCCCCTTGTCTTCCTTGTGCAGATAAATAAGGCTAATAATTCTCAATGTAATGAAAATGTGCAGTAGGCCTAATATGCAATATATGCTATAATTAAGAATACTTTTACTATTATGTACTTCACATTTTTAGGTCCCCAAAAGCACCTAAATATCCCTTTCTTCTATTCCTCTAATTAAGCCACTGCTAAAGTGAGAGAATAAATAATTTAAGTAGAATGGAAACTGTATTCTAACAGAAAAATGTTGCTTTTCACACTTACTTGTCCAACAGTGGTATGAACTCTGTTCCAAGTTCAGGCCAAGGGAGGAATATAGGGTTTTCTCCTTTTTTTTAAGATAGTGCAGATAATTGTGATAAAAGTGCAAGCTCTGCAGGCTGTTTTTAGTGTATTTATTATGTTTCCTTGTAAAATCATTACCAAATTCTTATGTTACTTTTTTGTAAACTCTGATCATTTAGGATAAGGTTGGTCTTGGAACTGGCAAATGGAAACCTTGATCTATTTATTTAACCAGAGCAATTAATTAAAAATTCAGGCTTGTTTATCCAAGAACAGCTATTTGAAGAAAAGGGTAATATTCTTTTTTCAGCACTGGAAGAGTTAGTACCTCATGAGAAAAATCTGTCTCCAGAAGAGGGAAGGGTGCACATGGCTAGAAAAAAACCTGCTTCAGGCTAGTAGAACTTTTTTTTTTCCTCTGTATGGAAAGGAAAATTAAAAAGTAGTTCTGCTGCATTCAACAGTACTAAGCCTTAAGGGAAATCCAAGTGAAACAAATGAGCTTTGGTTCATTTTTTATAACTTCTGTGAATGTGAAAATACTTCTTCACTGTATCAGTCCCAAAATAGTATGCTCTGTCTTGCCCTTGGTGGTCTGTCAAAATGGGGAGCCATTAGAGTAAGTAACATCTTCACAACTACCTGAAAGGAGGGTGTCAGTCCCTTCTCCCTAACAGCAAGGGTGAGGACAAGAAGAGACAGTCTCAAGTTGTGCTGGGGTGGTTTAGATGAGATATTAGGAAAAATTTACTCACCAAAAGTGGTAGAGTCACCATCCCTGGAAGGATTTAAAAGATGTGTAGATGTGGCACCCAGGGACATGGTTTAGCGGTGGGCTTGGGAGTGCTGGGTTAATGGTTGGACTTCATGGTCTTAAAGGTCTTTTCCAACCTAAATGATTCTGTAGTTCTTATTCTGTTTAGTTTTTCTGGTCTGGATCAGGGTAGTATCCACATCTGTCTTGCAAAGTGTTGTAAATTACACAGAAATTTCTTTCAGAAGTGATTAATTTCTCACTGTTAGTTTATGTATGTAATTCCATTTTAAAGAAAGAATTACCTTGTGTTTCTTTCTACGTCTGTTAGTGGAGAGTTCAAAAGCACAAAATAGTTTTCAAATGGGATTGCTTACTGAAACTTCATCTCTGTTTTCAAGCTGTTGGTTAAATAAATGCATGGTTGCCTAATGTATTTGCTGCATTGGTTTTAGGAATCTGGATGTGACTGCCTCTCCCTGATGCCAGATACTGCTGCTTGCTATTTCAGCTTTTCTGTAATGCAGCTGTTATAGATGGAATTGGGACCAAACCAAATTCATAATTAATAACAGAAATTTATTCCACGATCGCAATAAAAATTTAGAATCCGAAATCGTCCCGACTGCAACTTGGTCGTAACAGCCATCAGTCTAGGAAACAGAGCTGTCCCGGGGATCCACTCTGGGTGAAACAGAGGTCCGACAGCGTCAGAGTCCTCGTCTGGTTTCACACCAGTGTCCCGGTGCAGTGGGTTTTTATAGTTTTTATTTAGCCCCCAGCAAAAGTCTTTACTGTGGACTGCATATTCATGCAGTCCTCCTTCACAGAGAAACTATTCCCGGCAGTTGGAGTTTCCTGGTGGCCGATCATTGCTCGATATATCGCCCAGGTGTTCTCTGAAAAGAAGAACGATATCTGCAGTGTCTGCATTCCCCACTTGTGAGCTATGCATGTTTTCCCAGGGCTTCATCCATCTCTCCGCTCTGGTGCTAGGGCCAGCTGGTGAGTCCTGGTATCTGGGACATCTCATCTGGGAGTTTCCCAGTGTTCGGTTTCATGGCTATTGTCTCTCGCTGGCTCAGTTTATTGGAATGCTAATTAGGTGCTTTTCTCAGTTCCTCGCCACCTAAGTTAGCAAATTCCTTCAGTTCGGCTCTTATGCCTCTATAATTCCTAAAAACATCTACAACTACAACTTATTACATGCACACTAAAATTGCACGAATTATACCCATATATAACAGAGCTTTCTGCAACACTTGAAAATTACAAAGTGAAATAACAGAAATTAAAATTAGAATTGCTGTACAGAAGAGAGCAAAACATAAAGTGCTTGATAATGTCAATTTTGCTTATTAAAAAAATCTGTTTTAAAAATCCCCAAAGCTTTTAAGAACACATACCAGATGACTGAGACTGTTATTAAAGAATGTTTTTGGAGTCTATAGAGCTACATTTTTGTTATGATTGTGTTACTCCCCAGATCAAAGCTACAAAATAGACTACTAGAAAGATTTCAGCTGTCTGAGAGCTTTAAAAGACAGACAGGCAGTCACTGATGCTGTGAAATTTCTTCATTAAACACAGTAGGAGTATAATATTCTAAGTGAAGCAAGAAATTTAAATCATTTAATTGTGGAGTAATGCCAAATTTCTTGTAGCTGCTCTTTTTTTGTACTACAAATGGTTATAAGGATATTACTGGTTGTTTTTCAGGATTTTAGCTGCAGTAAATCTGCTATTTCAGATTTTTGTTCTCCTTTGAAGACTTGACACCTTCAGACAGGAGAGTGTTAAAAACTCTGAGTAAGTTTTTTTTGCGGGCAAAGCTAACTGTTGCCTCTGTGTCTGCCTGCTCCATTTTGAGAAAATCCCCAAGTTTCAGCATGTTGGGATTCACAAGGAGGCTGAAGTATACATGTTAAGGAAGCTCCAGAACTGAATGTGATGGGGCAGAAAAAGCTTGACTTGTGCAATAAATATGCAAAATTTGAATCATGGGACACACCAGACATGTTCTTGAATCCTTGCCCTGCCAGCTGTGCAGGCATAACTAATACAATAATTTTATTTGACTTTTCAGAGATGGTGAGCTAATGAGAAGCAGAAACTCGGGGAGAAATTGTGGCTATTGGTTGAGATGAGATCTTCTTCCATTGTCCTCTGTGACCAGGCAGTTCTTAAGGTCAGACTTCACATGAGGTAATCAAGTGTGAGATTAAATCATTAGAAGCAGTGGTAGAGGAGGTGAGATAAATGTTCTTTCCCTCTCTATGCAACATCAAGTTCACTGTGAAATCGTTCACGAGGACCTCGCTGATTCGAAAGAGCTGTTACTGGTCAATAACCTGTTCATTTGGCAGTAACTCCAGTGTTCTGCTTGTCTGCCTTCAGCTTTCATAGAGGCAGGAGCTGAGTGATGTTTTTGAGTGTGAGTAAGTGGCATGGTGGCTGCTATAGATAAAGATTCAGTAAAGCCAATTTCATAATTAATAACAAAAAATTATTTCGCGATCACTAACAAAAATTTAAAGTCCGAAATTTCATGACCGAAGCTTGGTCGAGAATAGCCACAATCAAAGGAACAGAGCTGACCCCGGGTGTTCACTGGGTGAACAGCGACCTGACAGCGTCAGATTCCCCCTCTGTTCACACCAGTGTCTCTGTGCTGTGGGTTTTTATACTTTTTATTTTGCCCTGAGCAAAGTCTCTTTTGTTTCTTTACGTTGGTGTACATATTCATGCGGTCTCCTTTTCTGCACTGGGCTGGACAAAAACTGTTTCTGGTAACCGATGATCACCGGTGGTGGTCGATCATAGCTCCGAGTACCGTCCAGGTGTCCCCTGAAAGATGGACGATCACCGTAGTGGCCCTGCTCTTTCGCTTGTAAATGAAGTGGATCTGTCCGCAGTTTCACCATCGTATGAATTCATCCGTTCCTTGGCGGTGGTGCTGAGCAAAGCCTGCTTTTGGAAAGTGATGAATTTCTGCGTTGGGACACTTCTCTCCCCACCACTTAATGGCTTGGGTGTTTCCTGATTGCCGGTCAAAGAGCCATTTTCTTCTGCTGGCGGAGCCTGTTGGAATGCTAATTGGATGCCCCTTTCAGCTCCCTGTCCGCTTTCTGCAACCTGGTGAAGCAGTTCTTCCCAGCTTCGGTTTTATGTTTCTATAATTTTAAGAATCTCCTGTATACCCAGTTTATCACATATGTATATATATCTATATGTATTCCGAAAACGCACAAATTACACCAAACATATATTACAGTGGCCTTTCAAGTGCAGTAGGGACAGTACCATTGCATGCTTTGGAAAGTTTACTTTCTGTCTCCATCCTACAAGAATTTTTACAGCAAAATGTGAATCTGTGTTGTATCAGTGGTTCTACTGAATGTGCAGGTTGTGGCTTTGTACAAAATTTGACCTGTGAAATGGAACTTGTTCTTAGTGTAATTCCTGAGTCGCTGATGAATTGCAAGGGACGACATTTGACCTACAGAGGTGGAGCTGGCAGCTGAAAAACCTGGAATAAGCCATCATATTTCTCAGTATACCTTAAGATTTTTTACTTCTTAATTCACCCTCTTGGTGTTTGGTTTTTTTTTGGTTGTTGTTGTCTTGTGGGTGTTTTTGATTGGTTGGCTTTTTTTTTTTTAAATTTTTAAAGCATTTTCAAAGTTCAATGTCAGTGCAGAATTCAGCCTAGTAGACATGGTTTCTCATTCATCATTGAGTTTATAAGGAGTGTAACTCTCTATAAATACAATTTTTAATGTAAAGGAGAAATTGTTTATATTCTCAAACAAATGTGGTCTAAACCCATATTTTGGAACAAGTCATTATGGAAGTGTTGAAACCGATTTTCTTCTTTTGATTTTGCTTCTTTTTCTCTCTCTAAATGCTACCTTCATAAAAAACATGAAAAGTGAAGGCTTGGTTTCTTATTTTTAACTGCACCAGAGCTGTATGGGAGTGTAGTAAATGCATTTAAGCAAAGAAGCAGGAAGGCAGATTTCCCAGAGTTAGAGGCATGTGGGAAGAAGATTTGAAATCACCATTCTGAACTTACTTTCTTAGTCTGTTTCTCGAAGTAGCCTTGAAGCTTTTTGATGGGCTTAATTTCAGTTACATGAAATCAAAACCTGGGGCTGAGGCAAGAGATGCCATCTTAAAAAATGTGAAGATTTCTAGATGATTTGTTTATCTGCAGTCACACCCCTTTAGCATTTGTAGTTTTCAAAGGTTTTATGGTATTTTATGTGATAAGTCTTACTTAAGTTTTAGTGCAAGACTGGCTCTTGTATTACAATGTGACAGCAGTGGCACGGCACTAGGAATTTGAAGTTTTTGGAACTGTACAGTGAACTGTACCAATGAGATGATGAGATCTGATGTGAACTGTACCAATGATGAGAACATACAGTGAACTGTACCAATGAGATGATGAGATCTGATGTNCGAAGTAGCCTTGAAGCTTTTTGATGGGCTTAATTTCAGTTACATGAAATCAAAACCTGGGGCTGAGGCAAGAGATGCCATCTTAAAAAATGTGAAGATTTCTAGATGATTTGTTTATCTGCAGTCACACCCCTTTAGCATTTGTAGTTTTCAAAGGTTTTATGGTATTTTATGTGATAAGTCTTACTTAAGTTTTAGTGCAAGACTGGCTCTTGTATTACAATGTGACAGCAGTGGCACGGCACTAGGAATTTGAAGTTTTTGGAACTGTACAGTGAACTGTACCAATGAGATGATGAGATCTGATGTGAACTGTACCAATGATGAGAACATACAGTGAACTGTACCAATGAGATGATGAGATCTGATGTGAACTGTACCAATGATGAGAACAATCGTTCTCATCAATTAGTACTTTTGAAACGCAGATATAAAAAATCAAACAACTTGTAAAAAGTTGTAAAAGCCGGTATGTTTATTGCAGTGCTGGGCGCATGTGGGGATCGTTCCCCTTCAAAGGGCATGCGCACCCCTGAGAACTTCTGATCCCTTTTTATTTCCCCTTATAGTTTACATATGTATAGAGTTTCACAATAGGTTCATGCATATTCATTCCGCTGATTTCATGTTACACTTGCAGCTAGTTACACTTGCAGCTAGTTTTTTATCAGAAAGTACAGAAAGAACTCCTAGGTCACCCTACCCTGTCTGTTTCAACGTTCGAGGGACCTCTCTTACCTCTTCAGCTTGGAAATTCGCATTCTTTCTCCTCAGTTGGGGCAGTTTTACTAGTGCTGCAGAGCTACCAGACTAAACAGCATATTTTACCTATATCCAAATGGATTTCTACCCTGTTAAATTTTCACTCTGTTTCACTTTGAATGCGCAAATCTTTTTAAAATGAGAATTACAAAACTTGAGTCTTCTAGTCAAATACATTCTTTCCCTTTTAGTTTCTTGTTCTTAATATTTGGATTCTTCTATAGGTGTGCCAAGCATATTTTAGCACAAGTAATTTACCTTTCATCAAATTTTTAAAAGGTTCCATGCTGTATATTCCAAAGGTTCTGATTATTTTCCAGTTTTGGAGATGGGGTGCTGCTCACCCAGAACTGAGGGCTGATTTTCCAATTATGCTTTTAGAAAAGGAAAGGAAATTTGCTTGGTGTGGCAAGAAATGCTTAATGATATTATGATTATTGTGGAGACTTCAGTCCACTTTACAGTCCAATGTCACTGTGTTTCTAGTACCTTTCAGACTTACAGTTTTTTTTAAGTATAAAAAGATCTTTAAAGAGTAGCCTAAAATCCATCATAAAAGTGGTGAATATATTCTTAGTCTAATTTAAAAGGCTGTATGAAAAAGAATTAAAAATAAGTTTAAGTATGCCTTAGGGTATTTTAGATGTAGTTTTCAGGTAATTTTCGGTAGTATTTCAATGTAAAGGACTTGACTATAATTATAAGACTTTTTTTTTCCCCCAGGGGAAAAAAATATGGTCATAAAGTTCAAGAACTTTAGAAAGATTCTCACTTTTCTTTCAAATTGTTTGAATTAGGCTTTTTGACTGATTTTTGTTCTGTGAGTCGCTGGATAATCATCTAGGGTTCATTCATGGATGTTCTATTTACTTCTCCTTTTTAGTTTTTGTCTTATTGAGTGTCTTGATGATTTTTGAAGCAGTTCCCATCTCAGCTCTGATGGGCTGATGATCTTTTAAGAGAAAGGAAAGAACAGTATATTTTGGGCCAGGAGAAGAGGGAGATGAAGTGAAAAGATTCCTTTAAATAGTAGGAAAGCAGTAAAAGGAATAAAATGGAACACTACATGAATGGTCAAAAATGATTTTTCTGGGGCAGAGAGCTGCTTTAAGGGGCATGAAAGGAAAGTTTCACTACTCTTACAGCCGTGAAGAGTGATAAATGTCCCGCTTACCTATCATCAAAAACATCATACAAATCATTCAAGCTTCCATAATAGTGCAGCACATTTAATACGTGTATTTGAATTCTTGCCATTATTCATAATCTTTAAACAATAGTTCTCACCAAGTACATTTATATTTTATGCTCTATTCCCACAGGTGTGTTTTCCTATTTGTATTCAAGCTGGATTTCATTTTATTTCTGGTCCATGCACCTTACCTCTTTAATTTCAGCTGAACTTTTTTTCTCAGCCTCTTGTGTTGGAAGTAGTGATCCTACTTTTATTCTGTATTAGCTCACTTACGGCTTTGAAGGAAATAAATTTCTCAAACGTCTGTCACTTTCTTCATGTCAGAGATGAAAACTTTGCAAGTTTCACTATCATCTTTGTATCCCAAGGTAAAGTCCTCTGTAAAGGTGAGGTTTTAGTCTGAAATGATATAAAAATGTACCAGTCATATGTTGACAACAAAAAAAAGCAAAGGGAAGTGGAGGTGGGACACAGTAAAAGTGGTGAATTGTGATGTCACTGTTGATACTACGAACACATGTTTTTCTTTATTAGAAGTAGTATGGTGATCAGGTTGGCAGGAAAAGCCATTTGTTTGAGCACTCAGTGTATAGTTGTTAGATTACTTGGTATATCTTTTCCAGCTCTTTTCACCAAAGGGGCTAGCAGAGTATTAAGGACCTCTAAGCAGGTCTCTTCCCATACAAACAGCAGTTGTCTGCTTAGGAAATCCGTGTGATCCATGTGATCCGGCACTGCATGTGAGAATAGAGAATGCAGGAAATGCTTTACAAAGCTCTAGCACTAACATAGCTACTTGGTTAGAATTGAATTCCCTGATTTTCTGCCCACCGTGCAATGGAATAATCTTGTCAAATTATGTAGGGAGCTTGGTAGCCACAGTGTCACAGCAGGCTAGTGGCAGAATTAGGTCAAATTTCCAATGTTTGACTATTTAGGAATTTTATACATATTGTTCAGGACTTCTGTGGCTGACTGTGCAGAAATTGACAATTTTTATTAACAAAACACCATTACAACAGTTTGAGTCTTACTTTTTTTTTCATTTTTTTGTTTGGTTTTGTGATGACCAGCAAGACTGTTTCACTGTTCACCTACTTCATGTGTGCACCCTTGTTCTGATTCAGGAAAAAGCCCTTGAACAGTACTTTTACTCTGTGTGTGTGTCTCAGTTGTTTTCCTGTTCAATTTGAATGTGAATTAATTGGTAGCCTATATTAATACTTGCTTGCATAAGAAATGCATGATTTTGATATGCTTCTAGATGGATTTGCTAGCTATCTGTTGGATTAAATATTTGATATGTTAATTTCTGGCTGCAGTTGAGTATCGTCCCAGATCAGTGCAGCTTCTCTGAGTTGTAGGTCTGTCTAGAGATTATCCCTTTCTTAAAATTATTGGTATTCTTTTAATGTCTGTTGTGTTCTTTGTGACATTATTCTGCAAGAAGAGATTTCGCTGTGCATCACAGAAAACTCTTTGTATCAAGTTACATAAAACTAGCTGAAAAGTTTATCTGTATCTGTACCCAGGCTCAAAAAGTGCTACTAGGGAATCTCAGTATTTTCAGCTAAAGAAGGATCTGGAAGTAATTTACAACAATGGGTGAGTAGCCTTTCACACCAGTTTTTGCAGATGGGAGATCTATATTGGACTTCAAATTGGGATGCCCAAGCCATGTCAACAGCATTTTACCTCGTAAAGCTGCCAGCAAAACNCAAAAAAACCACCAAAACCCAAACCGTTAGAATAGCATTATGGGATAACTGAATTTATTATTGGTAAGATACGAGGCTAAGTTCTTTGTGTTCTAGATATGTGGATATACTTATCAATTGCTTTTTATTATGATTAAAACCTTAATTACTTGAGTCCTGACTACTTCTTGTCAGTAATGTCTCTGAAGTCTTGCCTTGGAAAGTGGAGTTCTAACACTCTAACACAAAATGCTGAAACAAATTTGCTATGCCTCTCCAAAAGATCATTAGACAGAGCAGACCTTAGGATTGAATGTCTATAGGTATATGTTCATAGTCAGTTTGTTTTAGGATTAACTTCTATTAAGTTTGAATTGCAGGACTTGACCATATTTGTCTTTTTTTTTCCCCCAAATTTCTCATTCATTTGAAAATGTTATGCTTCCTGGAAGATAGAATCCATATTGGCTGGCTTCACATGTTTTGCTCAGGATTATTGGATATACTTTAGAGAAGCCTCTTAGTTGATACTGTACTGAGCTCAAAAGTATCTTATTGAGTTGTTAAACTGGGACATGGGGAAACATTAGATGCTTATTTACAAAAATAGGCCATAGTTCCTTGTGTTTTCAGGCCCATTTTCAGGGCTGGTTTATTCGTAGCATTACCACCATGTGCTACGTGTTGGCTGGAGTCACACTGCAACTGGGAAAGGATTTTCTCTTTTTATTAAACTTTTAAGTTGTTTTTTATTGTTCACATAAGTATTAGTTACAATTATTTGAAAGACTGAGATCAAATACAGGAAAGAAAAGCAGCAGTGTTTTTTCTTCTTTTTTCCGTTTGCTTATCAGAAGTTAAGGTGAACTGTCATGTACCTACTTCTCCTTCAGAGCTAGAAGCATCCTCAGTTTTGTGTGGTTCCCTGCCTGAGGAGGGTGGGAATATTTACAGTGGTGCTGAACTAAATTTATGAACTAATGAGACACCTGCAGTTCATTCAATTTTGCCTTCCTGTGTACTTGTTGTGGGGTACTATTGTCAAATATTCTGTAATTTGGAGTGCCCTCTTTATAGGTGTGCTCCATTCATTTTTGAGGCTTGCAATGTTTGCAAAAATATAATCAAATTGTTATGCTAAACCTCAATAGATTATGTAAAATTCACAAGGGCTTGTAGAGACATAAGAGGCTTCCCCCAGTTATGTGAAAACAGCCCAGTTTGTGAGAAGATTAGGCCTTGTTGCTTTGGGCTGAAAAGGAGTTATATCAGTTATCAACTGAGATAAAGTTTATTCTTCTTTTGAAAGCATCAGCTGGATTTTTAAAATAATTCTTGTTTTTTTAATTCTAAAAAGAGATGCTGTTTTCCCAAATTCTGCTTTCTGCTGTGAACTTGAGTTGTAAATGAACATTTTTCCCCTCTTGTGAACCTATCAAAATAAAAATTAAAAAGACGAAAGAATGGAATGCCTTATCTCAACTTCTCAAACAACAGCTCCCACTCCATGGTTTTCAAATTCTTAAGTGTTTCAAAAACCTTCTTTAGATTTTAAACCTTTATTGGTCCAAGTGTCTCTAGAAGGAGAGCTTCTCTTTAGGCTACTATGGGATATCACTTGGATCCCTCTAAAGGAGTGGCAGTGATTCTGCTTTGAGGTTTTGAGCAAGCAGAAGGACTCCTTTTAATTCCTTTCATCCTTAGATAACAGTGGAAGTATTTTATGTTGTAGATAAAGTTTTCTCAGGTGGAGAGGGGGGAGACAGATGTTAGTCTAGATGGAAAAATTAATTATATTTTAGGGATACTAAAGGAAGGCAGATCTGTGACATTCCTGAGCTAATTGTACAGAAGACTGGTAATAGAGCAAGTGGGTATTACTGAAACCTGAGAGTCTCTGAGTTGATGGCTTTATGGAAGCTGACTCCTGCAAGACACAAGCTGCTTGATGAGCTTGCAGCTGGCTGGTGTTATATATTTGCAGCCTTATAGCAGTGCATTTGCTAGGTGGGACATAGCACATAAAAAGGGACCTTGTTGAAAATATCTAGAGACTGCTCTCTCTTTTCAGGCAGAGCTGGGTACTGCTGTCCTTGCAGCTGAACTTTTGCAAGTGTTTCACATCCAGTGATAAGTTGTTTGAATGAGGTCTGACACATCTTTTCACCAGTTGTCACTAGCCACTTGCCTAACCTGAACTGTGGTGATTATATTGCCTGTAGTGATTGCTTCCTCAAGGACTGAAGTTGTCAAGTGTCTAAGAAGAAAACCCTTAGGTACTATGAAAATTAGCCACCATCTCAAACTGCTTAAGTGGAGCTGAAGTAGTTTGCTCAGAGCATTTACTTGACTCCTTCCTAGTGGTAAAGGTTGGTAGTAAAATCAACACCTGTCCACATGAAATAACAGGATAACCAGAATTATTTTTCTACTGGCTTGAATGACTCTGCTTTCTGTTTGCTGCAATTCTGCTATCTTAAGCTGCCTCTTCAATTTTGGACATCATCAGTAGCATGAGCTCAAATCCTGGAGGTTATAGTTACCTTTGGGGCTGAGCTTGGTTTGGAGTGCTATCTATTGATTGCACCATTCAAAGTGTTGTGGATTTTTTCTCATTTGAAGATGCTGGTTTTATTATATCACCTAAAGATTCAGTGAAATAAAATATGTTATGGCTTTTTCCCTAAGAATGATAGAACTTAAGTTTATATATTGTGGGGAATTTCTAAACATGAGCAAAGCACAGTTAGTCTTGAAGGATCTGGAGAGCTGTCATTCCAAATACTGCATGGAAAATGATTTTTAGTTTATTGTAAAACCTAAGCCCTTCACCATTGTAGGTGGTGTTTGAATGTACTATCTGGGATTTAGTTCCACTACTAAGAATGATTTTATCTTTAATCAGACATATCTGTCTTTCTTGCAGTCTCAACCAGTCTTACCACTACAGCATAGTGGTATCCTGTAATTGTCAAGTTTAGCACTGGCATGTGTTTCCTTGAAGTTAATTGTTGTTTCATGCAAATGTTTTGCGAGTTCATAATGTTAATACGGTGATTATTTCCTGGTGAAAAACAGGTGAAGCCAAAAGCAAATTGCAAGCTCACATCACCTTGTACCAAAATGAAACTCTGTATGTGTTCAGCTAGCAGTGAGGCAGATGTTCCTTGGATTTACAACTTCTCACAGCCACTGGGATTAAGAAGTACTTTTTCTGCAAGGTCCAATGTCACTGAAACAGCTGTGACTGCATTGTATATTCAGAATATGCTGGCATCTGTGGTGCATTTAGTGATGGTGCTTATTCCAGCCAGGAGCACAAGGTATCGGGCAAGGGTTTTTGTCTATTCATGGGCTTTTGTTTTGTTTACTCTGTGTTAATTGTTTTTTTTTTTAAGTTCTGTTTTCCCAGAAAAGTTTGCTCAAACTACTTCAAGGGCATCAGTTAACTGATGATGATCTTTTAATAGAATATTTGGATATTTACTGAACTTGAAATACATAAATTAAAGCCTATCATATCTAAGTTGAAAGGACACATTTAAATGCAATGCCAAATTGAAATTTTATTGGGAGAGAAGCCAGGAAATGAAGAATTATAGTTCTGATATGGACTAAATTGAAAATCCCAGTTGCTTTGTGTCTGTACAGTGCTTTTGATTAAGGAAACAATTTCTTGTTTATTCTTTGCTGAAAAATTAATGGGTTTGAACTTACGTTTTTTCTTTAAAAAATAGACATTTCTAAGAGATGTGAGAAAACCAATAACATATGAACAGGGAATATAAATAGTATTTTTTAACTATATACTAAGCTTGAAATAATACTGATTTGAGTTATCAGGTCATTTTAACTAGTGGTTTAAATCTGTGGGTGAAGCTGTGCAGTGAGCAGATTGACATTATGTTGCTGTTAAAGGAAAATAAGTCATCCTGCGCCTTGAGTTCACCCTTGGTCACAATGATGTGGTTCTGTGCCCATCACTGTGTTTCTGCTGATGGTTTTTTGAATTGATTTGTTCACTAAGTTAGCAGGAAGATTGTTGTATTACTGGGTTACTCATCTTCAGGCTTATGGAGAGTCTCATGGAGCGAATACCAGAACAAAGTGTGTGGCAGCGAAGGTGGCAGTACAGGGGAGAACAAAAACCCTAGATATTGTGATATATCTACATATGTATGGCAATTAGACTGGCACAGCTACCTTTATTCCTTCACCCTGAATTTATGGGATTTTGTGGTAGGCTGCTCCAAAATTCCTCACTTGAAATAAATCTCTGTCATCGCTAGTTCAAGATCCTTATAAGTCATTCTAAGGTTTCTTTTAGATGTTTAATAGCGAGCATTTTGAAGAAATGAAATCATAAAAAGGGTAGAGTGGTTTGGGTTGGAAAGGACCTTAACAATGATCCCATTTCAATCCCTCTGCTATGGGTGGAGACAACTTCCACTACGAGTTTGCTCAAAGCCTCATCCGACCTGGCCTTGAAAAATGAAAATGTGAACACAGACCAAGCAAAAGATAATAGATTGCATACTAGAGTAAGTAAACTAGCTTGTAGCAGTTTAAAACACAATTTAACTGTGTTTTTCTGAATTTGTATGTGTTGCACATATAGTGCTTTTTAGGTTGGGTGTTGTTTTGGAGTTTGAAGCTGTGATGTTTGGCACTGTTACAAGTATAAGCTGGAGTTTTGGCTCTAGAAGACTTAGTAGCAGTTGCTTTGGTCTTGTGGTAAAATAAGTACTAACAGAAAAGCAAAAATCATTTGGTAGAAAATTTAACAGCTTAGATAATGAAGGCTTTACGGGTTGTTGCCACTTACTTCCAAAAAGTTGCCCATTAATCATGGAAAAAAATCTGTAGTAAGTATTGTAGTATTGCAAAGTATGTTCTTACAGAACTTGATGTGCTGTAGTTTGATTTCCCTTTTTGGCATCTTACCTGTTTTAATAGAGTAATTTTTCTCCAAGTGTAATATACTAGACATCATCTCTCTGTTCTCTGCACCCAGTTTGTTTAGTTCAGAGGGTTCTTGTGGAGATCAAAAGAGTTTTCTCATTTCATCATATATATTCCATCTTGATAGAAATCATGGCTAATAATAATGATGATGATAAAATTCCCTGTACAATAGTTTTCATGAGGAATAATGCAGTTGAACTTCTTAGCTGCAGCCCAAACAGTGGACTTTGAAATGGTTTTTTAAGTCCCAGAAAAGCTCTTACCCTGATCATCCCATCTTCTGCAAATGGGAAGACTGAGAGCAAGCGATGGAGGGCTCTCTCTTTGCTCAGGTTTCATTCCTGATCTGCACAATTCGGGGGTCAGGACCTCAGACTCTGTTCTGGATGCAGAGGTTGAAGTCAGCCTGAGTGAGCAGTCTGTCTGGTTTGTGTGTTTGTGGAGATGCTGTCAAATTAGCAGTAGTAGTGGTTTGGGCTGATCTGGGAACTGCCCTGGGAAGTGCCCAGGTTTGACCTCCATGTCCTTGAGGGCTGTTGCTCTTGGGTGTGTGTTAAACTGTTTCTGCATGAAGGAAACATCTTTGGCAGATTGGCTTTCCAGCCTTTAGTTCCTGCTGCAGCCCATTTGCCCAATATGAAGGAGCAGGAATGGGAATAAGAGACTTATCCTAGAATTGTCTGTGACCATGTGGTACTGAAATGTAACCTGATTTCTCACTAATCTGAAAATGAGAGTGAGCTTATTTGTTGAACTTATATGTGATAACTTAGGGTTTTTTATGCAAAATAGGTGTTTGGGGATTTGTATTTAATGAGGCCAGAACTGGGTCAAAATTAACACCTAGAATGGAGGGAGCTTAAAGGCTTAACAGGAGTTTGTATCCAGCAATGCAGAAGCAGAGTGATCTCAATATGACAGAACTTTCTTCTACCTGCCAAGTCATATCAAGTTATTTAACCCAGAGTGGAAATGCCAAGTGGGACCTTTTACTTATGTTTTCACATTTTGCCTATTATGGTCTTTGTTAACTACTTAATGGAAGAAAATTCTTTCTTTGGTCTATGACTCAGATGTTTTTATTCCTAGCAACATTTTATTGGTAAATGAAGATGTTAACACACAACTGTTGCTCTGTTTTCTTACTGCCTTCTTGTGCTATTGTGTAACCCATAATAAATAATCTTTCAGAACAACACTGTCTTTTTATGGCCTTTGCAAACTAGCAAAACTGTTTTATGTATTACAGCCATGATGGTAATGACAATTTTAGTGACTTAAGTCTTGAGTTTTAGGCAAAGTTTCCGTTTATTTACTGTAGAAAGGTGATTTCACAATGCAATTACTCTGTAAAACACACCACTTTTTCCTGGCAAAATGAAAACATTGTAATTATATCCATGTATCAACTCACAGCCATTATGTCAAAGTGAGGGGCTTATATAGTCAGTATAGCTTCATTTAAGACTAAAATTCTGTTACACCCAATCAGTAATGAATGACCTCTTGAAGTTTAAGTAGTGCTTGGCACTGCTCTCAGGAAGGTTTATCAGCAATGGCATTTGTGCAGAGCCTAGAGCAGCTGGAAGGAGCCCAGTACAGCTGCCTGCAGTTGCTTGGGCATGGCAGCCTGTCTTCAGGCACTGTGCAAAGTCCTGTCTCTCTGCTGAAAACCTGGGATACTTAAAATAGGCTGTTTAAGTCCTGTGCTCTTTGTGCTGGGATGCTGAATAGTAACTGCAATAGGAAACCAGGAACTCCTTCTGTTAGATCCAGCTCTCTGCAAAGCTACTGTGCTGCTTTGGAGCTTTATGTGAAAGAAGACCCTGAGGCAGGAAAGTGCTAAAGGCATTTGTCTCCAGCTGTGTTTTTTGCCTTTGTCTGTCAGTAAGGGTGCAGTTTCATGTACTACTTCCTTGGAAAGTGGTGCTGCTTGTACAAAATCCAGCCATTTGCTGCCTTGTTAGTTAGTGTGTTAGTGCTGATGGTGCTGGTTGTAGGGCTGCCTTATACTTAGAGCAGATCCACAAAGTGCTGGAGGGATGTTGTTTCTTCTTACATAGAATGATTTCAGCTGAAGGTCTGGAGTATGTGCACACGTTAGGACATGTCCATAATGTGCATTTCCAGCTTTCACTCTCTTATATTTGCAGAAGATAAGTTTTCATTTTAATTGTAAGATGTGGGTAGGTGTATGTTTTAATGATAAGCTTGTCATAGAAATCACATTTCACATCTACTGTATTTTGAATTAAGATTAGCTTTTAAAGTAATTTTGATGACTTCACAAACGGCAAGATGGTAAGATTTACATTCTGCATGAAACACTTTACATCAAGGCTGAATGGGGCAAGTAGTTGTGTAATTATTATCTGTAGTTAATGAAGGGAGCCCAAATTAAATATTTTATACATGAATGTGCAGGATTTGTGGATGCTTTTTCAGCTTGCTGCATTTGACATTTGTCAGGGTCAAATGCAGGTGGCATTGATATTAAGACAGGCTGCTGCAGTAGCAGCAGTTGCTGGGGAATATGTGAACCATGTGAGTTGCTGCTGCTTTCTGGGGCTACAAGTGAGCTGTGTTTGGTAGCAGCCTAGGGAGAGGAGGATGCCAGAGCCACTCTGCTAGTGAGAAACTTTGGGGAGAAGTGTCATATAAACAGGCTTATTCTCTTCTCTTGCACTTCCTTTCCTTGTGGCCTTCATATGCATCTCTTCATAGGAACTGAAATTGTGATAAGAGTTGCAAATGTCAGGGAGACTTCTTGGTCCCTCTGCTGTGCTTTATATGCTCCTGTATCCTTATGCTTTTGTGTCACCATCTAGTCCCTTATGTGAAGGTGGAAACCCCTCCATATTTCTGTTTATCACAGTGGAAAAACTGTTTTATTGGTAATGGCAATACAGTTTCAATACATTCACTGATTAGTGTAGTATGATTTTCAGAAAATGTAAATAGGAAATTAAATAGACCAAGACCCATCAACCTTGAATCTAGCCACTCTATCTTCACCTAGCTTGGCATTGCATTAACAGTACTTGATGTCTGCAATTTGGGTTTGTAGAAATGTTTAAAATTTAGCAATTAAAAAAAATTTAGGCTTTTCTGTTAACTTTGTGTTAAAGTGTGAGATTGAGTGATTATCTATTTAAGAACATATAGCTGGAGCATCATATGGTACAGAAACTCTATTAACATCATTGGCATTTTGGACTCAGGTTCGCCTTTGCCGTTGTCTCTGTTAGAGTTCAGCTGTTATAAGGTGTAAATTTATGATGGATGGTGGTGCCTGAGGATAAACTATGTGAAACTCTTTTTTGAGATGCTACATAAAAAAAAACCCAACAGTTTTAGACATTCCATTAAAAAAAAAAAGCTAAAAAAACCCCTAAAAATAATGAGGTAGAAGCAGAATATTGTATAAGATAATACATATTCAAAAGCTGTTACAAGAAGCTTGCAATTGACACAAGAAATGTAATAACTTGGGATTAAATTATCTGGGATAGTTTTTTTGGCACAGCCAGGAAGTACCAGAAAAAGATATTTTAAAAGGTTTGTATGGAAGAAAATTATTATTTTGGGTATCCAAGTAAAAACAACACATTCTGCTACATTAATATGGCTATTGAAAAGTTTATTTACATTTTCCACAGCTAAAAAATGAATATAAGAAATGTCTTAATGGGAAAAATTCTGGTCTTCTGTTGAAGACTTTTCTGCTGTGTTACTTCTGGAGTGTCTCTGTTCTGAAATCAACAGCTGTGATGAAAAGAACACATTGACCTAGGCATAAAAACATTGCTTTTTCTCCTAAAAGCAAATTTCCTGTTTAAACGCTCATTAAAAAAAAAAAAAAAAGAGGGGGGAAGAGGGCATTTATGGCATGTGTGTTTCTTATGAGCACACATGGTTCCAGTGATTTCCTTTTTCAGAGCTGGGATACCAACACTATTCCTACTGATGAAAGAGCATGAAAGAGTCAGCCTTGAAAATGTAGATTGTGTGTGTGTAACCTTGTGGATATCATACTGCTGATTAACATTCCTAGCTAGTTTCCTGGATTAAATTCTAGCTGCATTTAAGGAAGTGCTCAGTGTCTTTCAATTTATTCACAGCAAAAGAGGTTAAATGGTAGCTGTAGTTCTCATCGTTAATATATTGACGTGGATAAGATGTTCTGGAAAGCTGATTCTTTTACTTAAGGGCTTCTTTGTGTGAGAAGCTTACCTGACGAGAAGTTCTGTGGTAAAGAATTAACAAAGACTGATTGTGCATATCCCTGGCACTTGTGAGAAAGATTAGTTGGAACAAGCCTAATTTCATTTTCTCTTCCTCAGAAATTACTGCATTTATATTGGGTCCTTAGAGAGAAATTACAGCTACCAGCATAAAAAAACTGAAAGTCCGAATTTTGGTTTCACTTCTTTGGCTTATTGATATTAGAAAAATGAAACAAAGAAGCCCTCCAGAAGTGCTTCATTGTCTCTGGAAATGACACTTGGAGTCAGATCTTTTAAGTATCTTCTGTACATTGAAATACTTGGCTGAGATTTATTCTTACTGCTTTTATGGCCATTCCTTCCCCTCCTCCTTCTTCTCTTCATGAACATCTCTGCTCAGGATCCCTGTCCACAGGTCTTGTGTGTTTAGACAGTCTTGCTGTGCATATGCCCAGAATGATGCTGAGCTGGTTTTGTGCAATATAAGACTCATGTGGCTGTCAAGCTTTTCTTATGCTTGGTACAGGCCATGAGTACAAGTCTCCTGGAGGAGGAAGATAATTAGCGATGAGAACATCTGAACAGAATTACAGATAGCACCTTTTTTATTTTTATTAGTTTTTATGTGACGCAGTGCTGGTCTTAACCCTGCTAGCTCCACAGCACTGGGCCAAGGAGTGGGCTGAATCCCAAAAGTTTGATATTCAGGGCTCAGCTTAGCTGGGGGAGAAAGCTCTACAGCACAGGTTTGTAATCCGGCGCCGGCAGAGGTAAGAACGAGGGAGAGGTCTTCTGTATGGATTCCAGAGAGTTTTGTTCTCAGGAGAGTCCAGGGACAGAACACAGAAATTCAGGATGTTCAAGAGTNGAGGAGGGATTGACAGCTGTGGGGGGGAGGAGCATTGAACATTCTGGGCAAGTGGCTGCTTCAGGGTAAGATTGATGGGGTCGGGGGGGAGGTGGGAGGGTACAACTAAAGGATAAACCAACTGTATAGGGGGAAACAGAACAAACCATTTGGAATAATAATTCATAATAAAACCCACTGCAACATTTACCAAATGTCAAATATAGTTATCTAATTTTGTTTTAGTTTGAAGTCCACAGCAATGTGATAAAAACAAAAATCAACTCAGTGGAAGCTGTTGCTCCCTATGAATGAAGTTTTTTGGGTTGAGGACTAGATTGACAAAATCAACGTTGCATAGCTTTATCCTCCCTTTTGGCTCAAACTCGAAAAAGATGGAGGTAGTAGAGGGTCTAGGACTTGTGGTCTGTGAAGACTTAGGGAAACAGGGCTCCAAGCCTAATGTACTCAGTGAGTAGAGAGAGCTGTTACCTGCAAGCTTCCCTAAAGCAGGAATTTTGGAGAAATCTTTAGGCGTTCCAGTAAAGGGAGAAAATACACTTTTTTCCTTAAAATTACAGAGGAGAAGGAAATGGTTTTTATTCTCACTCTGAGTAGAAATCTGGGACCAGTTGGGAATGGTATTCCTTTGGTCCCCTGACAACACAGATATGAGGTCATTTATCTCTGAGTCCTCGCTGGTGGAGATTTAGTGGTGTTTGACCAAGAGAACTGAAAATGCATATGTAGCGATGTTACTGTGTCACCCATATAATTTTACCAGGTTGTCTGCAAGCTCACAATGTCCTAAAGTGTAGCTGGGGTAGAGGTGACAAAACAAAATGGTTTCATTATTCGTGTGTATTACTTTGAAATGTTCAGCTGGTGGGTTCTCCTCACACCTTATCAAATGTGATTACACATTACAGCATCTTGGTATGATAAACATGCCATTCTGTAACACTAAAAAGTCACTGTTAGCTGCTTTGACATTTAAGTTATAAGTAATATGATGGATGTAGTGGGTATGGAAGTCAATGTTGTAAGTAGCTTCGCAGGGTTTCTATGCAACTGAGTATAAATATTGTACTAATTCTTTAATGTGCTGTTATTTTACTATACCCTAGATTGCTGGTTGCCCTTTATGCTGTGTCATTTTGATCAGTTTCCTGGGGAGTGTCTAATACTTCTTTCAATGTTTAGGGCACAGAATTTACAGTGAGATGGTGTATGAAGCAATAAATGCCTTTTTGAGGGTGGCTAAATGCCAGAGCAGTGATGAGGCTGCTAAATGAGAGAACTGTTTGTAAAAGGAGTTTTTTTTTGGGAAGCATTTTTCTGTTTTGCTCTAGATGGAAAATAAAACTAGTAAGTGGAAGCAGGAGAAATAATGTTCTATTTATTTTAGATTGAAAACATACATTTTGCTGCTCGCTAAGTGTCTCTGTGTACAAACTGCTCATAAAAGTCCGTCTGGAAGGATTTGGCAGCATGGCACAGGAGAACTCATTAAAACCACAGAGGAACAAATGTGTAACACCATGTTATCATTGTACATGTATCTGTTTGCAGGGGGATGTGTGCATGTGTGGTTGTAGTGTTTTGTGGACACTATCGTTGTGTTCACATACAATTGAAAGCACTACATAGATGGGAGCAGATTTTGAAACAAGATTACTTTGTCTTTTGATGTCTATAAGGAAAAAGGGGTTGTATGTGGCTTTTTTGGGGAGTTGGTGTTTGGTCTTAGGGAGGGGGTACTATGGCTGAAATTTTCCTTAGTCATTTATAATGTAGTCTGGAAAGTTTTTTATTTGCTGTTTGAGAACAGTGGTAAAACTATGACCCCTAGGACTTAGTTTTTTCTTCTCTTTTTTTAGACCTATAATTACAGCTTCAAGTTGGAATATGAAGCCCATATGAAGGTTGTAGTTGGCTCTCTAAAGGGTTTCTAAGTGGTTATGTTGCAATAAACATTGACATTTCCAGAACACTGTACAGCTTCATCATCTTTAATCCAGTGCTTTCAGCTGCACTCTTCTTTTAATAATAGTAATGAATGTGTTTTAATTTTATGCTGAAAAATCTTTGGGGAGACTTAATTTAACTACATTATTTTATAAATATAACTACATTAAATATATATACATAAATATAACTACATTAAAAAATGTAGTTCAGCATTTGACATAGTTGTTTCAGAAAGTGTAAGCTGCCTTTTTATGACTGAAGAAGAAGGAGAATGCAGAAGGGCTAGATAATGGCTATTTAACCTTAACTTGGTCATGATCATGCAGTAAAATCACTTTGTTGCCAGTGAGATTATAAGAGTATTTTATCAAAAGACCTCCAAGTGCAATATGAGCCAACAACCTAAGAAACCCCAAAACTGAATGCTAAAATGTTGACATTTTTGCAATTGTTGCTTTGTTTCTTTTTCTCAGGAAACAAATGTGTTTATGATTTGTCACAGTCCATATTTATGATGAGATAAGTTTAACCTAATTTTGCATAGTCCACAATAAATGTTAACTGAATGTTTGTTTATATATAGTTTTGTCAGCAAACTATAGCTTCTTGGATTCTTCAAATGCATGGACTCTTGAGTCTGTGTATCAGGACATTGTACAGAATCTTTTCCTTGAGGATGAGCTTTTGTCTGATAGAACTGGTCTCTCCAGACATGGTTGCACAATGTTACTTAGCCATTGTGTCAGAAACTTAAAACACTTTTTAAAAATTAGGATAGTATTCTTGCAACAGTTCAATTTGTGTTTTGTAGGCAAATTCAAATTCTCAGAGATGAAAATGATAGGACTTCATGTACTTTTGCAAGAACTCTGAAGTGATCCGTATTGTCCTTTTGCTTGTCCTAAACTTACCTGTGTGATGTGCTTTCTGCATATTTCCAAATGTTTTCAAAGAATTTTTACTGGGGGTTTTATTTTGTTTGCTTTTGTTGTTGCTGTGGGAGTACAGCAAACTAGAAGAATGTCTTTTGTAGGCGGTTAAAATAAAAGCCAAGGTAATTTCAGGAAAAAATTGAGCAAGTTATAGAAAACTAGAAGACTTGAATACATTCACAAATGCATTATGCTGAAGGAATTTATACAAATTCATTAAACACAATTGCCCATTTGTTCAGAAAAGTCCCTGGAACAGGCCTAGCAGAAGCTCGGAGGTGTTTTAGAGGAGCTGTGATTATGAGCTTGCCCTGTTCTTAAAGAATTCTCTGTTTATTTTCCTTTGCTTGCTGTCATAAATTCACACAGTGCTATGTGGATCTTTGCACAGATGCAACAATTATTGTGTAGTTTATTTATTTTAAAATTTTCTGGCTTCTGTTGTGATGTAAATGTGGTTCCGTCAAAGTAGTCTGGTTAGGAAATTAAGACTTTGAATTTTTGTAAGACACTGACATGACTGGAGGGATAAGCAATACTGGAAGATAGCAAAGATTTCAAAATAGTTTTATTCTTGCCTGCTTTCTTTATTGTGTGGCATTTTCTAAATAATAGAATATTGGAACAAATTTCAAAGCAAATTGAGACACCTATCTTGGTGATGGGAAAATCTGATATTCATTTCATACATAGTAGCCAAAGGTGGCCTGTGAAATAGCCTTAGTATTCTATGAAGGATATGTATTTTAAGGCATATTTTAGAGTTTTTCACTTACCACTAATTTAACAATAAATTTTATGCTTGCTGTTTTTAGTCAAGACGTGGTACTGTGGACTTCAGTATCAAACACCATATTTGAGGCAAGTGAAATATATCGAAATAGAATTTTGATGTAATTGAAGAAATATTTAGGGCTTGTTGATGCTATGATCAACAATTTCTGGATTCATTGCATTTCAATAATCTTACTTTATAATGACTCTATTAATTTTGCTTTGAATGTAGAATGTGATACTTAAATATTTGAGAATCCAGAAGACTAGTAGTAGCTTCTGCAGCTGGACACTTTTGTTCTTCATGCTCATGGCTTCAAATAGAGATTGCATACCTGGGGTTTTCATTTTGGGACTGAATTTTGTGGTTTCCTTTTTAAATATACTTTGATTTTTGTAAAATGTAGAAAGAAAAGATTTACACAGAGAAGGTGCAATAGGTCTAAGTACAGATAAAAGTTTGCTTTAATGTATTTACTCATCGTTATTTTTTTAAAAAAGAATTTCTGTTAAATAGGTTAGAAACCCCAGTGCTACTCTTTGCTAGGTACCTTTGAAAACTTTATTTGAACTACACATTTTATTGCTAAATGTAGTTTGAATTTAAACATGTAGTGGTGTCGCCAGCTGTAAACTGCCTGACCCTTAGGAGGCCACTGCTTTCTCATCTCTTCACTCCACCAAGAATATACTGTCTCTACTTTTCTCCTGCCTCCCCTCCCAGGAGTTGACAGTTTAGTTCCTTGTAAAACTGCATCTTTCATTCCAAAGCTTGGATTTGAAAAATGCTGTGTAGGTTTCCCTTGATGATGGTCTGAGAGCTCAGAGATGAAACAACTCTTTTATGAGAGGTGTCCTATCTGGCTGTTTTTGTCCTCTTTCAATTGTCTGCATGAATGTGCTCTATTCTTAAATACTTGTTCATGCTTAGTTACAGTTGTTACAAATACTCCAAAATAGGAGTGTATGTTTTAGTAAAGCAAAACAGCTATTTTTTTGAATTGAAGCACTTGTTTTTCTAAAATCTCTATAAAAATTTGTCTGTTAAGAAAAAATTGGGGCAAGCTTATTATTTGTGAGATTTCACCATTTCCTTTGCTATTTAACTTAATCTTAAACATTAGTCTTCCTGCTTATAACATTTTTCTTCCGATTCCCAAGCACCAAAGTCCTGCAACCATGTGAATGCTTTAATTTGTGAGAGAGTTCCCGAGATGTAATCCTGAACACCAGAAAGCCAGTAAAATGTCTGAAATAAAATAATGTTGCTAATCAGTAGTGAAGGGAGATGTTTTTCTTTTTTAAACTAAAATTGATGAAGCTTAATTAATCTCTCTCATTTCAAATAGTGTGATTTAAGCTTTATAAATTGAGAGCTTATAACCTAGATAGTTTTGCTCTGAGTGCCCACACACGAATTGATCACTCCTGCCTTTTATGTCCAGTTGCAAGGGAATGGTTGCAAGGGAATATGAGAAGAAATTTCTTTGAGAGATAAAAAAAGCAATCATCTTTATTTCTGTGGCTGTGGTCTGAGGTTTTTTGCTTTGTTTTTCCTCAAACATGATATCCTCTATACATCTCTGCTATATTTTAAGGGTATAATTCTGCTTCTCATACAAAGAACACAGATGTACAGATTAAAGGCAGAGTGTACCTTGCTCTGACATATCTTCTAATGCCCCATTGCATTTGAAAGTGGCCTGGAGAGCTATCATTTCTTTAGCTCCAAAAAAGAGAGGAAAGGAAAAGCAAATGCTGGAGAAGGAAGGGTGAAGTTAACATGAAGAAATCTAAAAGGAATTCAAGTACTTCTCTTATTTGGTTCTCTGTTCAGAAGTTGGTGTTTAGTGACGTTGGGCCTGGTGACAATTTACAGGTCTGCTAGGATGACTTCTGATCCTCTTAGGGACTACAGCTAATCACACATCCATCTCTTAGCATGACGAGTCTTAAGTATCTTGAAAAATATTCTGTTTGCTACTTCTGAAAGCACTATGCAGGAGATTAAAGCTTAGGGGCTCTGTGGGGGGGGATCATAGTCTGCTTTCAAATGAACATCACTGTGGGCAGTCCAAGGAAGCAGAAGGAGTTACCTTTACAATACATACGCTAGATACATTGGCAGTTTATAATTAAAAATATTCAAACCACTTAATTTTTGCAGTGTTTCTATTCCAATTTTTTTATCCTAAGGTTGTGCTAAAGGTGGGTAGCATGTAGTGAATTTTGGGTTCATTTTTCACTTTGGGGAAAATGTAAGAATGGTTAAAAAGGGTATTTTGTTTGGAAGTGTTCCATCCTGAGGCTCTCTTTGGAGTTCTGTGGTTCATGAAGCTCAGTCTTGAATAAAGTACAGTTGTCTGCAGAGGTAATTTGCACAACATATTACTTGTTGGAGACCAATGAGTAGAATGCAGTTTGGTCTTGTTTTTCTCTGCTCTTGAAGTATTTTTAGAATGCCATATTTTGGTACAGTTTGTGTTGTCACTTATGATGTTCGTACTTTAAGTGTATTTGGATAATTGCACATGTAGTTTATGCATCAATTAAATCAATGATCTGTGTGATTCCTGAAAACATCTTTCGCTTCCAAAAGTTCATGGAAAATAGTTATATAAGCAACTATTTTCATTCACTTTATATACTTGCCTTCTTCATTTGTCTTTCAGTATAGTTTTTCTCACCTTCTGATGCAAATAATGCTGATCACTACATTGCTAGACTTCCACTTACATGAATAACTAGTAGAATATATGTCAGGTCTAGGAACTGTGACAGCCTGGTGCTGTCACATCTGCATAAATGGTGAAAAGAAGGTAGGCAGTGAGGTGAGAAATTCTGTTACTTGCTAAATAGTCAAGATGAGGTGCCAAGTGTGAGTAGTCATAAAATGCCCTTACAAGTCTAAACCATTAGCAATTAAATGGCAGATAAAAGTCAACATCCATAAATGTAAAGCTACACTTGTGAAGAACGTTTATAAAAGTTTCCCATCAAAATAATGGGCTTTGCATCAATTCCTGCCTTTCTGCCCCAAAATAAGATCTGTAGAGAGTTATATTTCTCTTGAAAGGTCAGATGGATGATCAATTGTGCTCAAAAAGTAAATTCAGTATTAGGAGATGTTGGGAAAGGAGAGAACAAAGCAGAGAGCTCTGTCTGTGAAGATCCACCTTACAGTTATTTTCCCCTCATTTTACAGGGCATAGAGGTGCTGGGAAAGTTTCAGAAAAAGGGCTGTTAGAGTCATCACGACAGGAGTGAGAAGATAAAAGTTTTCAGCCTGGATAACAGGTGATGACCCAGACGGTCTCTGATAGTAATCTGAAAAAAACATTAAGAGCTTGAAGGAGGACATAGGGATTTATGGTTTATTGTCTCTTCAGTTGTGAGGTTAAATGAAGTTGGAGGAACCGGATTGTAAACAAACCAAAGAATGTGGTTTTTCATGGAATGGATAGTGGAAATACTGGAATTGCTTGCCATAATGTCCTGTAGATGCTAAAAGTAGGCAGGTGTTGGAAAAAGTACAAGGCACTCTCAAGGACCATTATTGAGAGTAAGTGAATGGAAAAGGCATCTGAGAAAAAAATCCCAATGTGAAAAGTGAGGAGAACTGAAAGAGGACTGCATGTGGTTGCCCTGCTTTTCCTCTTCCTTGGATACTTCATTAAGTCACTTGTAGGCAGTCTTCGGTCTGATACAGCAGTTTGCTTAGAAATACTGTGTGTCAGTTTTATGTCAAGTATGCACATACTCAGATATACCAGATTTCCCAGGATTACTGCAATCTCTCTGTGGGCAAAGCTGTAGTCAGGGCTTAAACATTTCTGAAGTACAAAGGCAACATATAGGGAAGAGAGCAGAGATCAATACCATGTACTTTATGTAACTGCCAGAAGTGTAGAACAAAATGGGAAAACTTCTGCTAAAAAACCAAATTATCCAAGGTATGTGTTGTGATTCATCACTGGAGTCTTACACCAGAATATAACTTTGAAAAACTTAAATAAGTAGTATCTAAATTGCATATAACTAAATTCTGGTGGGAAGGGTAATTGGAGATATTTTCAAGCTGAAATAATTAACCAATTGAATGTGGGGCGTGAATAAAGAGGACGTGTATTTGTGAATTATAATTATTACTAATACATTTTGAAACTGAAAAGGAAACTACTTTTGGTTATGTATTCACTTTTGTTAAAGGTAATGATCTATTAAAGGCAGTTTTGTGTTCTGCAGAACTTGCTCAGTGATGTAAGTCAACATTTTGCAGAGTGAATGCAGATTAGTGGTATTATATTGTCAGCTTGAGGTTGGGATCTGGTAGCATTGCGTGATGGTTTAATCACAGCGGGTAGCTCATGCTTTGTAAGGGATGATTTGAGCATCTTTGAGCTGACAGTTTGTAAAGGTGGTTGTAATGAATTACCAGGTTACAGCTTGCCTGGAGTAATTGAAGCACCTCATCAGATGCCAAGCAACCACATTTTTCCTTATCACACAGCTTGGGTCGTAGGATTCACATTACTTAATTAGACACAGGGTGGAGGTATTATGATGACAGAAGAATATGTAATATTGAAGGAGATTTCAGATTGTTGAATTCTGCTTGCTAGCATTTAAAGGGGTGTTAAGTCTGCAAATTATATGTTTGTGATTGCCATGGAGTAATTTGTTAATATCTCAAAATTAGAAAAATTTTTTTTACTCTCTCTGGTAATGGACATATTGCTGTGGAAACATATCAAAATAAATTTAAGACAACTAGCTTTTCCATTTGTGAATGATATTACCCTATAATTCCTGTTCCTGTTTTTCTTGTTTAATCTATAAGAAAGCTGTTCTTTATCTGTGGAGTGATGAACATCATCTGTGCTAATGCCCAAATATCCAATGTAGGTGGTAATGTTTTTATAATGTAGTCAAAAGTGTAACCCGTGTACATACCTGCATTATTAAGCTACTATCAGTCTGATTATCTCATTTGCCAGTACCAGGGAAAATAACTAATATGAAAAAACACATAGTTTGGTGTATGTAGCATCCCTAGTCTGTAGGGTTTTGATTTAATTTTTTAGAATTTATGAATATATGCTTTTAAAAGAAATCAACTGTGCAATTCACACACACACACCACCCAGCTGACTGGGTTATTCTTTTAATCATTCTTATTAAGAATTTTTACTTTCTGTATTGTTCTTTCTGCAGCGCTATAGCTTTACTTTTCTACTTACTGTTTTAACACAAAGGAATTACCTGGAATGTCACTTCTAATTTTAATTGTCAGCTTAGTTCTTGGCTTGATATACCTATCAGTGGGTTCCCTGCCCTGCCTCCAGGAACAAATCTCCTGTTGTAAAATCCATTCACAATGACACACTTCTTCCCCCCAACAATGGTACATCAAATCAGATCTATAGGAATGCAAAATAGCTCAAACATGATGTTCTCTTTGACAGATTCAAAAGTTTCTCGGTGCTTTAATTTTCTAGGTTTGGGGACTCTTCTTTAGCAGTTTTACTGAGATATTTAATTCAGATTTAGAAATAATTTAATTGTCTCATCAAATCACTGTTTTAAAACAATTTCCTGATCTGGGATGGTGGTGGGGTGCCTGTTGAGTTTGTCACTGTTTAGAGAAAGATAAAAGAGTTTGTCTAGTTGCTGTTTGGCATTTGGATTGATTCAGTAAGTTTTTATAACAATTATTGAATAATACCAATGGCAGGAGTAAAACCCCCCTAATATATTACACCTTAACACAGTGGTACAGATCTGATTTTGATCATATTTTCCATGCATAAAGACCAGATCCTTACAATGTGCCCTTTTAATAAAAGAAAACCTAAAAAAATAAGATAATACCTAGTCCAGATGAGCTTATGTTATGCATCTAAAATAAGAGAAATTTTGGATCTCTTCAGGTGCTAAAAGACAAAGCTGATACTTTATCAGATATACATAATGGTTTCCTTGATTACAATTTTGTTATTTCATTTGTAAGAAAATTTCTTGTTCGCTTTTTGTGTGACAGACTAGCACAGCACATCTAAAGGATGAAAAGTCTGCCATAATGGCAATTCTGAAGACTTTTTTATTCACGTTTGTGTCAAGATATGGGAAATTTTTTGCAGTAACAGGTGCTTTATTTTCTGGCAGCCTTGTGCTCTTTCATCCCTTTTTCTTGTTTTCCTTTTTGTTTTCTCTCACATACAGAAGAAGTGTAAATACACATCCTCTGCTCAGTGGTCTGGATTGTCGATCTTGGAAGAGCATTCACATTCATTTGAAGCTGCAGCATTGCTTCATTCCAGCTTCCATTGGTGCAGAGAGAGGAGTAACTTGTCTCTAAAGAGGCTCTTGAGCTGCAGCATCTGGGGGCTTAAAATGCAGAGAGCTTGAAATCATCTTTTTCTCTCTTGTGTTTGCAGTTACTGTTGTATGTCAACTGCATTGTGAGACAGACTGCACTGAGACAGTGTCTCGATAATTGTTTGAAAGCTATTTTTGCTGCCTGCTTGCCAATTTATTTGTATTACACACTTGTCATTCATGTACAAATCAAAACACCAAGTCTTTCAGTCTTGGCAACTACAGAAAACTACATGGAAGCTGTCATTCCTCATCCTTTGTCTTTCCAAACACCTGGCTCGTCTGAAAGCTGTGTAACAGGGGATTGCTTTTCTTTGCCTACTGACATATACATCCACTTACCACAGTTACATGTTTTGGGGGGAATATTAAGTCTGAGAACTTCTCATGTTTCTGTCTTTCATCTTTGGAGCATGAATGTACCAGAAGAACTATTTTCTGTGGGGATGGAAGGAGGAAAACTGTTCAGAGTAATTTGATTTTTTTTTTTTTTTGGACACAAAAGCTTTTATGTAGTCACAGTTGAGTGTTAAATGGACTCAGACCTTCATTAACTTCCAAAATAAACTCCTTTTGGTCATATCTCCACTGAAAGATTGCCAGCTCTTGAAAGAATGAGACTGCATTATCTACTTTTCAAGGGAGGGTTTTCTGGTTTCAAGGGAGACTCTATTGGGGCTTTGAAATGTAAAGAATTAAAATAGTTACCATGATCATTGCAGTGGAAAACTCTTCCTAATTAGTCCGATGTTTGTTTTGTTGGACTATTATTGCTTATTTTCTCGAACTGACTTTAGCTCTTGCTCATAAAGACTTGGTAGATCCTCAAAGAATGCCTCACTCAACAGCACTTGAGAATTGCTGCTGGGTTGCCATGTATTGCCACTGACTTGCTGGATTCTATAAATAAAAAAGTTCTCAACATAGCACTTGGGTTACTATCAAAACTCACTGCCTTGTTTCACTACGTTCTCCTTTTCTCTCTATTTGTTTGTTTTAAACAATCAGATGAGCTGTTTTCCTGTCTGTATGATAATATGTTCCTTTTAGACCAGCCCAGTCTGAATAATTTTTCGAAGAAATCAGTTTACAAGTAGTTTCTAGATAAGACTGTTTTTTCTCAATGTACTACAGCTTGTCTCTTGAATTCTGGCATATTTCAATACAACATGTGTTCTTTTTTCATGCTCTTTTGTTTTCTTTTAACCTTTTGTTTCCTTTGGGTGTTGATTTGTGTTTAATAACTGGGTTTGGAGTAGTCATTTAGTATGTGGTAAAAGGCTAGAGACAATAAATACAGAGTTTTCAAGGAAATCCTTTTTAGACTTTCTGAAATGTTATGTGTTCTGTTTCTAGTTCCGTCTTCTTGTTGAATTTTCACCATTTTGGTCATGAAAGGCAGTGTATTACTATGTAAGTAAAAGGTCCTTTTGTGAGAAAAGCAGGATCAAGACATCCACTTGAAAATTAACCTGAAACCCTTGGCAAAAAGTTTGAGTCTTGTTCTGGTGGGCCAAAAAAGCAGCATAGATACAGAGAAAGGGGTAGACAAGAAAACTTGTGCATATTAGGCAGGTGTTATAAATATGAACTGTTTTATGAAGTCATTCAGTAAGTGGCAGGTATGTTAAACTAAAGTTCAGGCCATTGGTAAAATTGCTGTACAATATGAAAAATATTTTTTCTTTAGGATAACTTGGAGTAAAGTACCACCTGAGGAAGCAGTGCTAAAACAAGCATTTGCATTAATCCCTGCAGAATCTCACTGAAGTTGAGAATGAGCTCTGTGACATTCATGTTGGGAACCTGGAATGAAGGGAGTGTATGGGTGCATAGTGTAAGGGTTATTTGTTACCTGACGTTAGGGATAAAAAATGGATAATAAGAGTTTTAAGGGAAAAAATATTAATCCTGAGGGAGTGATTGATAGCTTCACTCTTCTGAAATATGAGTGTCACTTATTAACTAGAAGCGTTTGCATCTTGTCTGCAAAGCACTCACAAAAAATTATAGTGGCAATTTGTATCCTATTGCATTCAGCAATAGGTCCATATCATTTAATGTCATTTGAATTGCATAGCCAGAGACCATATTCAAAGTTTCAAGTGCTGATAAAAAATCCCTTTCAAATAAAAATGGAAGAGAAATGCCTTCTGTAAAATTATGTGTTATTTTGTTCACTTGAAAATATCCTAGTCTTTGAATAGAATCTGACATTTGATTCATCCTTGTTAGAAAATATGAAAGTTTGAATGAGCTGGGCTTGCCTGACTTGCCTAGGAATGAGGTGTCATCTAAACTTTCGAATACTGGAAGTATGACAAAAGCCCTCTGAAGTTACTTTTTAAAGTTCCCTGCGGGATCTTTTCTTACAGTTTATTCTTTTTGTAACTCATTGATCTGAAGTAGGATGGCACAGATTAGTAATTAAATAATGCCTTTATCCATCTGCCTAGGGACTTCTATGCTTTGTTGTCTTTGTATCTCCATGTCACTTCAGATATGAACAGCCAAACAGAAAGATTTCCCAGTCAAGTTCCAAATCCTAATGTTTTGCCATCTTTGTTTCACAGAGTTCTGATGCCTCTGAAGTGGTAATCCTGGAGTGCTTCTGGGTAATAGAATTCAGGAGTAAAACAGATGTTTCAGTAGTTCTCAGTAATTAAGACATATCTCAACATATTCAGTATGACTCTTTATTTCTGCCAACAAAAATGAAAATAAAAAACCCCAGCCACCCAGGCATTGGAATTTTGTTAAAAATTTAACTGAAATATATTCTGCGGTCTGTTCGATGCATACACTTAAATACTGGTGGTCTCTGAGTTTATGCCTACAAAGAAAATCCTAAAATCAAGTGAAAAACATGTCATCATCTTCCTCTGACAATAAATAGAAGTTTGAGATTCTGTTTTGTCAGGTATCTTGTACAAGATGGGGTTTATGTTGATGCATAGTCAATGCATCTTATTCTTCAATAACTAATCATTGCTGAACTCCCTATTAAATGACAAGTTTTCTGTTTTTCTTACCTCTTACCAATTCTTCATTCATAAAATCATTAAAAGCAGCAGAAAAAATAGCTATCTCATATAAATCAGAATCCTTATTTAGGGGAAAGATTTTATTTGGAGAAAGTGCTGGCACTTTTCTCTGCAGGAGCCACTGAAATAGCCATTGTATTAGAATTTTTTTATGACATGAATTCTTTCTGATACCTCTGCAGAGTTTTGAAGTCCTTAGAACAGTTTGCCATTTTCTGTTAGCTGTGATGGTCTAAGAGCAGAGGTAAAAAAGTTAGGCTGCATTTGTGGGCTTGATGGATACATTTAAATTCAGTAGAAGTTCCTATCATCTTTTTATGCACCAAAATCTCCAGCCCACTTCTAAGAAAGTGTTGCATTAATGATGCTGACTTTTGTCCTTACCTGCTGAAGTGATTCATAGTGGTTGGTCATGTTTGAGAAGGCAGTGACTTAAATTATGTTCATTGTGGATTTTATCCTTATCTGGGTAGTATTCTGGGGAATAGCTCAAATCCTTCATCTTTTGTAGGGAACAAAATCATATGTTTTGGGCGTGGTGTTGAGGCACTGCATCAAAAAGTATTTCTTTCTGGGTTTGGAAGCAATGCTTTCCCTGACTATAAGAGCTGAATGTTTCTCATTGACTCACAAATTGAGACTAATTGTGCCCTCAATGACTCCAGTTCATTCATAGAATTCCCAACTTTTTGAGTATGAATATAGTCATGCCAGTTCCCTTCTGGCACTTGTTTTACAATGCTTGAACACAGTGCTGCTGAACTGAACCCAGAATACAGCTGTAATTGCTGACAGGACTCAATTAGCTTTGAAAGCCTGCAAACAGGATGGTTTCTGTGGCAGTGACACTGGCAGGTTTTAAGCCCAAAAGCTGGGGACATAGACTACAACGGATACTGAGTAAGCACTTCAGGCTGCCTGTGGAGAAAAAAGAGCCTGTGAATATGTGTGGAGGAAGAAATAAGCTTGTATAATTAGGAACTAGCTGAGAGACAGGCTTTCCAAAACCAAGTTTTGAAGGTTGATGGTGTTTCAGTAGGAACCAGGGGTAAGGGTGGTATTCTGTGTGACCTCTAAAAACATATTAAAGTGGAAAATAGGAAGTGTAGAAAACTCCAGGTAAACAGGGCCAGCAAATGATGATGAATACCTGGGGAATGACCAAACAAGATAGAGGAAAAGACAAGACAGGTAGAGGAGAAATGTATTTCAGACTTGGCAATTTTCCCATGCTGGAGAGTGAGGATGACAACCTGGCTGATGATTTGTTGGATGGGAAAAGAAAGCCAGACTATTATGAGGTATTAGAACAAAACTGAAGATGAATGAAGATGATATACAGTGTACAGAATGAGGATAAAATACTAAAAGAAGTGAAATAACAATCCATGTACTGTAGGATAGAATGAAATTCAGAAGATGAAATGGGGGAGAAAAGCAAAACTCAGGAACTGGGAAGAGAGGCCTTTTATCAGTAGGGGCTTTGACCAGGAAAAGCTAGTTGTGTTGTCACAAGATTAGATCCACTGGCTGTTGGGAGCCAAAAAAAGCTATAGAATGTGTATCTGGGACTTTAAAGGATTCAGATGAAAGCAGGATAGGAGGACATACCTGCTCACAATGTCAAATTTCTTGTGGAGCTGATAGAGGAGAGTTGTGCCACAGCACAGCAGAAGCTCCAAGAAAGGAGGCAGTGAGATTTAACTTGTGGTAAAAGGACATTTTCATCATCTTGCAAGCTTCCATTTGGAACCATGAAGGGGGATTGGAGAGAGCCTGTGTCCAGTTGTCTCCATGTGTCTCTGACTGGTGGATTGAATCCTAGGAGTCGTAAGAGTGAGAAATGGAGGCTGACTGTGATATTGAGGAAGAGAACATAATGAAGGGCAGTGGAGTAGGCATGGAGGGAAAAATAAGGACGTGTTCATGCAACCTTTAGTGATTCTGTGCAGCTGCTGATCACCTCAGGGCACTATGGGCCCTAAAATAGGAGGGCTATACAGAAGAAGTCAGAGCGGATAATCCTGTCAGGGCTTCAAGTCGAGTGCTGCTGAAGCAGCCTAATTCAGAAGGTTTCCAAGTGGACCATGGAAGGAAAGAAAAGGATTTGATAGGCGAGCTTTGGCTCTGCACATGGCTGATGGCTTTGTGTACCCTTCTACTGGGAACTGGTCACCAGTAGCAAGACAGGGTGGTCTTTGGGTCACTATTGTGTTTCCCTGAAATAGGGCAGTAGAAGCTCTGTGACTTGGTGTTCAAACTGACCCCGGGAGCAGTCTGAAGTTGACCACTATGTTGTACAGAGCGTCATGCATGTACAACTTTGCTTCCTTTCCTCCACATGATGGTGTACAACGCAAAATTGGGAATGTCCCCAAGAGGCACAGTGAAATGAAACCAGCATGCAGGCACTGCCTTCTCTTGATCTGTAAATCTCTTCCATCATTCAGGAGGGGAGATTCCTTAAAGACTGTATTGCTTCACTGTATGTGGTCCCTTAGTGAGAGTTAGGGAGGTAAGAGCTGTAACATCCAGGTAGGGCTGGTGAGGAGGGTGGGAGGTAGCAAAGGAGGAAAACAGAGCTTTTCATACAAGGTCAGTCATCTAAATCATATTAGATAAATGTAGTAAATCAGGAAAATAATAAAAAATGGGTCTGTATGTAGGAATACCCCTAAGACAGCAAGCATTCCCTTTTGCCATTTGTAGTATGCAAGCCACTTAAACTTGGAGACTTTTGTTTCAATAGTGGTGGCTTGGAAAGGCAGGTCAGGATCACTCCCTATTTTAGAGATGGAATAAGTGAGGGATACGCAAAGGTTTCTGTTGCAGATCTAGGCAGAGAAAGAAGATCTCTGAATCCTGCCTTTTTTAAGGCAGACTGATGTTCCAGCCAGAGATATGAACTGCTTCCATTCAGCAAAAGCAGTCCACTGCTTTGCAGAGGCCACCCTTGGAACTTTCAGTGAATACTGCAGTGTATTTGTTCAGGGATCTTGAGATACCATTGTGGTATTCAAATATTTGTGTGATTTGCATTTCTTCCAATATAGGTGTGGTATTGAAGGAAAGGGTAGAAGCAATGTGGCATATGTGGAAGCTGACAGGTACAAAAAGAAACTGTTGTACTGCAGTAGTCAACCTGGGGCATCCTGCTAAATTAATTTCAAATACACTCTTGGTGAGGTTCTGTAGGGACTTAAATTGAGCTTATAATAGTAACTTATGTAAGTTTATTCCAGCATTGCAAAATTTAAAAAAATCACTGAAGATAAAAATTTTAATTAAATTCTTTATCTTTGATTGAAAATGTAACTTCCAAAGAAAGATTAACATAGCATCATGAGTAACCATGGGATGATTTCATCACTACTAATTTGAACATGAAATGCATCAGCATATAGAATTCAGACAGCTTTGTAAATTAAAAGCCTCTGATGTCTGTATTAGAAATATCCTGTGGATATAATTTATATATCAAAGCTTTTGTTCTACTTTTGTTACAGCATATGGTGGTTTGCTGTGATGGTGCTTTATATTTTAGAGTGTCAGTGACTCACTGATATTCTTAACCCTTTTCCTCTGCTGAGCTAGCAGCTGAGCTGAGAATTACTTTTTTGTTTGTGTGTGTGAAAAGAGACAGACAACCTTTAACCTGTTTGTGCTCTCTTACTTTGCATACTAGCATAGGAAGAAAAATAGTGATCCTCTAAAAAAGTCAGGGCTGTCATTGTGGGTGTCGACCATGGGCTCTGTACATTTTATTAATTTGAATTATCCCAGTAATTTCTTCTTTGTCCTGTTCAACATGATGTTATGCTTAAACTCTCATGAAGGAAGATACAGCAAGCCAAAGAGTATGTCTTCCTGTCACCTCTACCTGTTTAGTAAAAGAAACCAATAAAATCTTCTTAAAAAAAGGTTAGTAACAAATGAATAAGATGTAAAACCAAAGTGGAAATGTATTTATTTTGTTACGTTTTTATTTTGAAAACCTTTCCATTAAACTGCAGTCCTTTGAAAGACAAGAATCAGGTCTAATAACTGCCTGAAGTTTTTTGGTGAATTAACAGAAACCAAAGTTTCTGTGTAAAAGATTATGATTAAAATTACAATAAAATACTTTAAAAATTTAGAGAAATGTCACTCAGACATTTTTAGCAAGAAAATTGTTTTCATTTTAAAAATAACTGACCTATATAAGTATTTAGAAGGAAAAGAAGCAACTGCTACTGTTAAATTGAAAAACTTGGGAAGAATAAATTTTATTATGAAATAATGGAAAGAAGGAAAAGTTTTCTGAGGATGAAGGAACTAAGATCAACATACATTTCTGATTTTAGGCTGTTGGATTAGTGTAGAAACGGCTTTCCAGTGCCACTAGGAATGTGTTAGCTGTTTGTGCTGTTCCCTTTTTTGGCAGCAGTCCTTCAGAGTAGAGGCATTGAGTTATTTATTTGAGCAGCACAAGTCCTGTGGGACCAAAACTTTCTATGCTGACTTCTGTGGGAGAAAGTCTCATTGAGACCGTGCTTAAGCAAAGAGTTGTTGGTGAACAAACCAGATCCTCAGGTCTTGCCTTCCGTTGGGTCTCAGATACTGAAATGAGGAGGAGCAGAGAGAGATAGAAATACAATGATATATAATTTTCCTTTCAATTTAGTACTGTGGGGATTTTGAAGGAATTTTGAATGAATTAAAGATGGGACCTCTGAGTTGCTTTTGATGGTGTGATTTATTTTTCTTATTTTCTACATAGGCAGGAAGGGTGAGTTCGGCTCACATCTTCACTGCATGGCTCAGATGGTCACAAGACTTCTAGTTACAAGACCTTTTAAGGATTTATTAACCAATAAAACACTGCTAACAAGGACTCAATCCTTAAATATTTCATCTTATGGACTCATGCTAGAGTGTAAGCTTTGTTAGCCAATCATGTTAGGACACACAAACTTACAGTACTACACTTTAAAACTCTAAACTTTCCTCTACTTAGCTTAACGTGTCTCTGCTTTAAACTATAAATCCACATTCTTGCTTCTAGCGCCTAAGTTTGGAAGCCTTTTCCAAAGTCTCATATCAAATCCTGTGTTTAATTCTAAGCTTTGGCTTATGGGCCCAGAGTTCTGAGAATTCCCTGCATTTTGGATTCTAACAAGTACTACTAAGTTCAAAGTCTGTTCTGCAAAGAAAACCAGTGTGTTTAGTTTTTTGAAGGTTTTCCCCTGCGTTTATGAACTGGAAACCTCACTGGGGATGTCCAGCTTTAAGAGGAGGATTATTGTTCTGCTATTGCAGATTCACAAGTAGAAAATTTTCTTCTATAGTATGTTCTTAAGTATTACATGTTATCCTGTTCAGAAATGATATCAAAACAGTAAAACTAGGAGTGCAAACTAGATAAGGCGCTGTTATTGTTGAGGTCAGCAGTAAATGTTCGCGAAAGGTAAGGTTTTTTTCCAAAACTACTCATGGTAACTCCTTTCAGCAGTAACAGTATAGCACAGGGTGCTTGTGTTCTACAATAACTTCTTAGTAGCAAAGTATGAAGTGCTTTTGTCCACCTATGAAATACTACTGCATTTAGGTGTATTATTTATATTTTTATGAATTCATATATCTCTTCTTTATTTAAATGCTAGTATTTTAATAAAACTTGGAGTAACAATTTTTTATTTAATTATTAATATAACTCTTCTGATATGTCTGTCATTTGTTTGAGGCCTTCATTGCATTTGTGGGTCCATTAGTTTCATTTTGGGAAAGAGTCGTATCGATTTTTTTCCGCGTACTGGTATTTGGAATTCATTGTGAGCTTGTTAGGGAGTACTGTATGCAGCTGATTTAAAATAATAGTCAGCAACTATTTGAAGGAGAAGAGCAAAGAGATTATGATCTTTATTACATAAATAAACCTGTGTGCTCCTTTATTGCAACTGACTTTTTTACCAGCGTGCATTTTTTATGTTGTGTTTCCTCTGGCAAGATGACTTTTGGTACATAAACCTTTCAGTACCTAAAGGAGGATCTACAGGACAGCTGTAGAGGGACTTTTTACAAGGCCATGGAGTGATAGGACAAGGGGGGATGGGTTTAAACTAAAAATGAGCAGGTTTAGATGTTAGGAAGAAATTCTTCACTGTGAGGATGGTGAGGGACAGGCACAGTCTGCCCAGAGAAGTTGTAGATGTCCCATCCCTGGCAGTGTTCAAGGCCAGATTGGATGGGGCTTTCAGCAGCCTGGTCTAGCAGAAGGTATTCCTGTCCAGGGGCAGAGGGATTGAACTAGATGATCTTTAAGGTCCCTTCCAGCACAAACCATGCTGTGATTATCTGTGTTGAAACAGAATGCAAAAGAGGTAACTTACCTACTGATACCAGGTATACTGGTATCAGTATACCTACTGATGCCTTCATTCTTACTGCAGGATGAAACTTTCTACATTTGCAGTGATGAGTATTTTCCAGGCATTTTCATATGCTTTTCAGAATTTAACTTAGCTGTCAGAGTACTCAAAGGATCTAAATATGGCAGACTGTAGTGTTCTGAAGTGATAGTTTAGAATGAATTTCCACATCTCAAAACTGGCACCTGTTAGATCAGAATTATGCCCACTCCTACTGCATTTCACTCTCCCTTTCTGGTTGCATGCATATTAATGATGATTCAGTATGCCTTTTGAGCCTGGCAGTTTGATTTTTACAGCTAAGAGGTAAATATAAATAGCATGATTTAATGAATTGAAAAACAGATTTTCTACCAAAGCAGATGTTTCTTATCAAGCTAGTGGTAGGATATTTCAAGGCAAGATTACTGTTCCCATTTCCGTTTAAAGATAAAGGAAGAAAAGAAAAGAACACCTTGGTATATTTGTATTTTGGCTGTTAAGTGTTGACTTGTTTCTCTGACAGCTTTTCTTTCACCTAATGTATTTTGGATATCCAAACTACTTTTATTAAAATTGTCTTTGCTTTTGTGCTTTTAAAGGTTGAATGGTATAAGCAGATGCTAACTTTGTGGTTTGTTTTTTGTGTGTGTGCATTTTGGTGGCTTTTTTTTGTGGGGATGGTTTCTTTTTTGTTGTTGTTGTTGTTTGGTTTTTAAATTTTTGGTTGATTTTTGTTTTATGGTTTTTTTTAATTAAAGTGAATTAGTTAATTTTGATCTTGATGCTGGTTTATTACATGCCTTTTCTTTCCTTTCCTTTCAATTTTCCATTACTAGCTCCAAAATACTATGAAATATGACAGACTTCAGACTCATTGATATCAATGACAGGAGGGAGTAGAGCACTCTGCTGGTGTAGACCTTAGCAGAGCAACAGAAAAGTTAACAGCTCCTCTAAATACTGGTCTTTCTGAAGGTTACTTCATGAAAGTATGGCTCACATGGAGTACTAGATCACAGGAGAGCTTACAGCTAAATTTTCTGTCTCTTCAGTCATCTTTGACAAACAACAGAGCTCATCTTTGTCAGGTTTAGTTGCTCAAGAAAAGATCTTGTCTGAAAACAGGATCTAATGAACATCTGCAGCTCCTTAATGTTTTGAATATTTTTCTCTCAAGAATTGAATACCTGTTTTTTCTGACTGAGTTAGGGTTAAAGGTAAGCATTTGAATCCTTATTAGCTTTTTATCTGGCCCTGAAGCAGATGTTTCCACTTTATTTCTCTTTCCAGTCTTTCCTCATGAAATCTATCGTCCAACTGGTACATGAAATGTTACCCAGCATTTTTAGCAGCATCTGCAGCCACACAGTTGGATTTCCTTAGATCCAGGCCAGACAAAAAACTTTTCCTACCTCCATAGGGATTTGTATACAGTTTTTAGAGCCTTCCAGACTTGAGATTTCATCTTTTATCCCCTCCATAACCATAAAAGCAGAGGTTATTGTAATTGGCAGATGCTCAGTTTATGAAGTGCAAACAGGTTTAGAATAACATGTGTGCAAGTGCCCAAGGTTAGATACTCAAGGTAGTAAAAGGAATTTAAGTTCACATTGTATGGAAAAGAACTTTTCTAGGTTGTTTGGATTTTCAAACTAAGTATGAAAGTCTTTCAGTGTTCTGGTTTGTCCAGTGATGTGATATATGGCTAATTTAGCTCAGAATGATTTTCAGGCCCAATGAAATACTGCAATCCTTGTTAATACAATAGCACAGGTGTTTTATAGAGTTTTATGTTTCTAAATTAGTTGGTAACTTGTTTTAAAAAAACATTGATTTTCTTTCTTTCCCAGTTTGCTCTTCTCGGTCTGTGTTGCACTAAATGTCACATTGAATTTGTGACTCTGTGAAGCCATCTATACTGCAGAATTTTAAATGCCTAAGAGGTGTTTCTTCTTCCTGTTCTAATCTTAATCAAATGACCAGCTCTTGCTACTTACCTGGATTCTTTGGGAGCTTCAGCTTTTTCCCCTTCTTCTTCTTTTGTTCTCAGAAAATTTGATCATTAAACAATTAGATTCCAGGCAGAACAGCAAATGACACATGGATAATAATGAGGTCAGAAGCTCCCATATACAACCTGTTGAGTCTTCACAGAGGAGTTATGTCGTGCTAAATTATCTGCATGTGTTCCTGATCTGTATTCTGGCAAGGATGAATGAGAGGCTGAGCATAATGGAGATCTTTAATAGAAGAGATGATGGACACATTCATTCTCGTGAATCCCACTCTCTGACAGAACCGTGTCTTCTGCCCTTGCTAAATCAAATACTTTGTCAAATTAGCAGCTCAGAGCCTGCAGAATCTGTGCTGGAAAAGGATTTCCCATTTTGGTTTGATTCTGCCACCTAATTTAGCCATCTGTTAACTGATCTTGGAACTACTCTGTGGATATGTTTAGTACTGCAATGATTCTGAAGGAACTGGGATTTGACTCCAGAGGTGGATGGGGCTGCATGGTTCTGTGACCATGAACATAAGTGTGTATGTAGTGGTTTTGATTGTTTGTGACATCAGTTATTCCATCATCCCCCTTTCTAGTCACAGTCCCTAAGAGCTGCTTTCATGTTTTCTGAGTGCAGAGTTTCAGAGTGGAGAACTGGATCTTTACCTTGAAGCTGCATCAAAGCCAGACTGTGAATCTTGGGCTGTGGCACTGGGAGAGGCGAACTCTGAAGGTTTGCGGAATAAAATTCAGCAGCTCCGGAGGCTGATCATGGAAATCAAAGAGGAGAGATCATCAGATGAAACACGACAGTTTTTCCCTTCATCCCAGTTAGACAGTCTAGGAGAGCCCCAGTTTACGAGTAAGTGCTTGTACTCATTTTATGGATTGGTACAATAAAAGTGGCCAGGTTTCTGTGGCAGTTCAGATAGTGTCACAAGCAGGGTACAAAATGCTGTTCAAATTCTTGCTTTCAAAGTGCAGTTTAGATTAAATAACCTGATGAAAATTGTTTTTACGTTTTTTCCCTGATATATTTTGGTTTATACACATAACCTTCAGGGGAACAAATGTGTGATTTCTATGTTTCTGAGTTTTTCTCTCTAACCTATTTTCTTCATAAAACTTAAAGCATTTTTCTTCTCTTTTATGTCCTATATAGACTACTGTTTAAAATATAGTCTGATAACTTTGATAAATGTATAAATCTTTAGTGATACTTAAACTAGAATCACAGGTTTGTTCTACATGATGTAAAAGCAATCTGGGGGTTTGAATGCACATAGCCATATGTTGAGTTGCATTTGGTGCACTGGAGTCAGAAGACTGTATTTCAGTTGCCCGGTCACTTAATCAATTCTGTAGCCAGCATATTCATGAAGGTGTTTCAGGCCAATATGCTACAGACAGAGTTCAACTCAGAAATTTGTTAAAGCTCAGTTAAAAAAAAAACCAACAAAATTTTATTTATTTTTTTCTTTTTTGACCTTTCTAAGCTGTGCAGCTGTAATTTTCCTCACACAGATGTGAATGAATAGCTACACTAATGAGAACAGTGTGAATCTAGACTTAACAGCATCACGTCTTTATGAAGCAGACACAGCTATAAGTTTGGGGTGATTTTTTTGTTCATGGGTTTTAAAATTATTTTTTTTTTAACAAAAATCTTGTTCCAGTTCATGTACTAACTCAATCCTTCCCAACTGACCAATTTCTTCAATACTGAGCAATAATTAATAATGCTTACTGGAGACAGTACAAAAATGTCAAGAAGTGAGAGTTTAATTTCTACAAGTTCATTAAAACTGTAGTTGTGATTCAATTACTTTGTGCATCAGGTGAACAACTAATTGTTATTCATCTATCCATCCTTGCTTCCTACTTTTCTCTTGTTGCATCTCTGTGGTTCACTTCTTTATTTTAGGACAAGAAAATGTTGCCCTTTGCAATAGAATATAATTCCACAATGGATTAAACTGTTCCTCTTCCTACTATGTAAGAAGAGGAATTAATGTATTTATTCTCCAACAAAAAGAAGTTGGGCTTATTGCTTTACAATTTGTTTGTAGATCAATAATGTGTTTATATTTTACTATATTAACCTGATCTACCTACTTTCACTAAACATGGAGTTTGTTTTTAATGTGATTACATAACTACTTAAAAATTATTTATGAGACTTAATATTTTTCCAACACATATATAGTCAGTCGTTGTGACTGAAAATCTTATAAGTAACCCATCCATGAGAACCTGGGGTTTTTTTTCCTAGTTTCCTTTCCCAGCAACAGAAAGTTTCAATAAGAAGGAAGTCTTCAAAAGTAGCCTTTTTTCAGCCAAATATTTCATCCAAGTTTGCTTTGACCATGAGTTTCTGACATAAAATGTTACTTCAGTGGCAATGGCAGTAGTTATAGGCGTGTGAAAGTTTTACTATGTATTAAAAAGCAAGACATGGAAATCAGATTATCTCTAATATTTTTTTTTCTTGACCTTTTAAGGTATTCAGAGAATTGCAAATGAGCCAAAGCTGGAGTTCAGTCTTGGTAAGATACAATTTTGAATTTTTGGAATTATAATGGCCTGTGTGTGAGGAGGTTTTATATATATAGTGTTATATATATATAGTGTAGCATGTGACCTGTTTAGAACAAATGCAGGTCTAGGTGGGAGAAGTGCCTGTGCATGCCTTTTGAAATGCTGATTTTAGTTTCTTAATTGGCTGGAATGGCTAAGGTTTATTGAATTCTCTAGTGCTGTGCTTGCTCTACCAGGGTGAAAATCTGCGCAACAGCTTTGTGAATGTAGTTTGTGAAACACTTATTGGAAAAAGACATTTAATTTGAAGTTTTTGAAACAATATTCAGATAAAAGTACTGTTGCTTTAGAACAAACTTTAATCTAAATGTGATATTATTTGGTAGCGAAGAGGTAATGTAAATGTTTACCTGACTTTGCCATTTTATACTTAGTAATACTTAGTATGCTTAGTAATTGGTATATGAGAACTATATATTGTTATAGTATGTAGCAGAATTGTTTTGGGAGGGGTTCTATCAGCTCAAGCTTCCCCCTCCATTTAGAGGTTACAGAATGATTCAGATTGCTCAGTAAGTCACGGAATCTAATTGAATAATGGTATATTTGTAATACAAGGTCAAGGAGCACAATATGTTAGCCCAAACTGTACAAAGCAAGTTTGGCTATTTTTCACTGTTCTTTCAGTGCAAAAGCTTTGAAGCCTTTGAAATAGTAAATGAAATAATTATTTGCTGTAGAAGTACTAAACACAATAATTCTGTGTGGGAAATAAGAATGATAACTGGGTTTAGTTGATTAGTGGCTGGACTTAGACTCTCTTCAGAGTCTTTGCCAACTGAAATGATCCTGTGATTATTCCCTGCTCCTGTGTATGGTAGACAGTTACAAATAGTGTGACATTTCAAATATTTGATTCTATGTGATGTCTGCATTTTGAACTAAAACTTGCCAAATTTGTTATGGTGTTTACATCCATATGACCTGCAAATATTTATCTGATATTGTGTAGCTGTACACTGAGAAACTTTTACCCAGTGTTACTCAGAATCTGTTAAATTCACTCTGGTATAAAAACTTCTATAACATCTGTTGCAAAAAAATGTAAGTGTAAGAGGGAGAGGAAAATACAGATAACTGTAAGCAGAATATTATATAAATATCAATTAGACTCCACTATTTGGATAATTTAAATGTCTAGTCATAGTCTACAAATGTCCTTCAGAAACTCCAAACACAGCAAACAGGATGGCATGAGTGATGTGGCTTCTGTGGTTCTGTTTTTGCCCCTTGCATTTTGGGAGCCTCTTTCCTGGCCATGTCCTTGGAACTGGGTTACGCTTGGCTTGTGTGCTGCTGCAACTACGCTGATTTAAAAGCTGATGCCTTAAAGCTGTGCCCTTTGGGACAGACACAGTTCTATTTGATACAGCCATTTTTAGAATACCTTAAATTTTATATGTGTATTTTTATCTGTATGTATTTAAAAAATTAGATAGTTATGGCATTACAAAATATTTGGTTGAGTAGGTCATAGGGTTTTTTTCTGTATAGACTATTTCTAAAGAAATTGTTAAATGTTGGCATGGAACAAAGGCCTCATTCTCTGTTGCGGGGAAATCACCATGGTATAGTAATCATTAAGAGGAGATTTAACTTTCCTGTGCATTTCTAGTTACATTTTATAGGTGACGTGACTGTAGTATTTGGGCAGGGCCAGTAATTGCAGCATTGCAGCAATAACAAACTCACACAATGACTCTGGTGTAGTATAGGAGAGGGAGGAAGGTGCTACAGGCGCTGACTGCAAATTAGATGAGCAGTGCTTCAGAAGAAGTTGGTTTTGGTGATAAATGTGCCCCAGCAGGCAGAAGTGTAAAAACAAAGTAAAGCCATTTTCAGACTTGTTTGGGCTTATGCTGGATGGATCTCTGTTCACTCAGTGTCAGTATTTGTGTTTTGCATTGGGCTGTTTCTAGTAGGCATTTGTGTCCTGTGGTTTGTTCTGCAGCATTATTGATTGAGTCATTGCTGCCCTGTGAGGGATCTTATACACTGGATCCTGCTGCTGCTCAGGTAACAGGAGTAGCAGCATAAACCTCTTGATTTTGGCTGATACTCCTGTCCAGAGTCATAAGTCAGGGATATTTGGCAACACAGGCAATTGTATAATGGTGATTCTTAGTGTCTTGATCCTTAAATAGTACTAAATATTTAAGCATAACACATTTGCATTAGGGGAATCCACCTTTAGTGACTGAACAGTCAATGAAATTCTTAGCAGTTATCCTTCTTACTGGAATATCAACATTCCCATGCCAACACTTCCTAGCTCCAGCAACCCCAGTCACCAGCACTGTGCTGCTGCTTTGTACAAATGTACAGCAGACACCTCCTGCTGATGGAGGAGGAACACAGGAACAATTTAGCTGGGAAGGATGCATCTGCTGTGTGACCCAGCAATTAAAATTCCCCTTGCAAGGGCAGCCAGTGGAGATGCCCCTGTACTGTTCACCTGATTACTGGCAGGGTTTGAAGGGACTCTGCAGCCTAGCCTGTGCATCTGGGGAGCACCACTGCTGCTGGCGGGCCGAGGACTCTGCTTGGCTGACACCATTCTTTGAGGGATTTTGTCTAATTAAAGACTTGGCATTCACTTCAGCTAATCAAGGACTTACAACATCTCTCTCTGAGATGAGCCAAAGCATGGTAAGCAGGGATGAGAGAGGAATTTGCTGCAAGCAAGTGCCACAGGTACGATATGTGCCTGGCTTGGATAACCAAATCTTAGGGCTCTGTAGAGACATTTCATCTTGATTAGGCTGGTATTTGGCATTCAGAATTTGGAAGGCAAATCTAACAGTTAATGATGTATAAAGCTGGTATCTAGCCCTGAGAGAATGGCTTATGCCTGTAATTCTGTTCCTATTCGTTGTATAATCAATATTATTATATTAATTAAGTAGCATACTTACACATACATGTGCAAATAGACATTTGTTCCTATCAGTTGATATACAAATGTGTTTAAATATATTTAAAAAATTGTAACATCTCATAATTGTCATTTAAGTCACTTGTCACTTATTGGTCAATAAATAACATTCAGAAGTGGAACTTAAGTAACTAAAACAAAATATAGCTTTTAAATAATATTTGAGTGCTGCCTAATACATGAGTTTTATTTAGGGACATTATAACTAAATACTGCTGTTCAATATTTGAAGTTTTGATAACGAATTTTGAAAAATAATGATATTATAATTCTTCCTAGGGTTTTGTATTTTCTTGTGGTAGTTACCTTGCAACATCCTATGTCCATAATACTCTGGAAAGCATTCTCTTCATAAAATGTCTAAATATTGCCTTCTCTTTATTTTATCTTAAAGTTCAAAAAAGTGGTATTTTTTTTCTTTTTCCCCGAGGTTAAAGCAAAGAATAAAACCCACCTGAATTACAGCTTTCCACTGCAATACACTCAGCGTTTTCAGGAGTGTGCCTGTTTGTAACATAACTTTGGAGTCAGAGCATCCTTTAGACAAAGATTTTTGTGTTTTATATTCCTGGGGTCTCTTTGGAAATGTGAGTGATTTCTGAACCTTAAAGCTGCTGCTAAGTTTAACTTTGCAAACTCTCTCTTGTTGTTTGGCATTTCGAGTGCCTGTGTTCTGCATGTAGTTCCACGAAGCATTAGGAGGTAGGATATGACAGCCTGTGCAGGGTGCTGAGTAGAGAGGAGGAGCAGAGCAAAAGGAATGAAACCGGATACTGGGCCTGAATAACAAACCAGTGAAACTGATAAAAATCTTTCCCATGACTTTGAAGTGTGCAGGGTTAGATCTTATATATATATGTTTATTTTGAAGCTGCTCTTCTTGGTTGCTTCTCTAAAATATCCCAGCCCTTGTCCCAGATCTAACTAAATATGTTGTGTGTTCCTGACTTCAAAGTAGCTGTGCTACATCCATGTGAAGTATGTGAGCCCAGCTGATCTATAAGGTTATAGTTATGGGAGATAAATTATATTGTGCCTTTTGATGAGCACTGTTGTGAAGTTTTCAAGAGCTTGTGCTTCTAAAGGTATTTGATAGTGAACTGGCAAAGCAGCACAAGAAAACTGCAACAATCAGAAAAATCAGGGAACAGGGTAGAATGCACAGTTGGTGATCAAAGTGCTCAGACATGAACTCGGTAATGAACATGATGTTAATAGGAAGAAATAAATTAGAGAAGAAAGGAAATAAGTTTGTTAGCTACTCTCTCAATAACCAACATAATTTTGGTGTTTTTGCATTTGTCTAATTGCTTACAGTTGTGAAGAGAGGGCAAGGGATATGGTGGTTGTAGTATGGTAATAGTAACCAAAATAGCTGTGTAGAAAGGAATATCTCTGCACATATTGTAGCATATTCAGGTGGTAATTTTTATGACAGCACCTGTCTGACATTTCCAAAAGTGGTCTTTTTTTTTTGCAAGTATATTAGGGCAGTGAATTTTGATGGACTTTTCTATTGTTGAGTAACCTCTAGGTACTTTTCCAAGTGTAGAGTAATGTAAATCTTGTGATTATGTTTTTACAAAATCTCATTGAATAGTACACAAGTCACAGAAGACTTGAGCAAGCACTTGAAAGAATTAAAATTAAAAATTTCTTGGTTATTTGTTTATTCTTTTTACCAAATAGTGGGTTGATACAAAAACAGTCCACGTGTAAATGCAGAAGTTTTTATTCTCCACGATCTTATTTTTCCCCAAGAGATATTGTGATGCCATCCCTTTGGAAAAGGTCTTGAAGCAGATTTAACTCTGCATACTGAACATAAATGGTACATCGATGCTGCTCAAAGAGCATGACTAAATGATTTTTCCAATTCTGAAACATAATCTGGAGCTTTTTCAGCAGCAGCTGTTCCTGGAAGAATGATAAGCAGAAAGACTTGTTTTATCATTAGCACAAACTTGAAGCCAGTCTTGATCCTAGCAGAATTTGCCCACTTGGTTATCCTTCTGCTTCATCAAGTTACAAGTTTGTGAATAAATGATGCTTTGTTGTGTTAGCCAAATAAAATTGTAAAAAAAGTCATCATCACACTTTTGAGTACATCTAAACAGTGATCATTTCTCCGTGAATCAAACTCACAGTGTAATTTATTGCTGAGGGATATTTATCCCTCAAAAAAAGTTGTGTTGGCCATGTTAGAAACAATAGCAGCAAAAACATAAAAATGAAGGCTGAGTTTGTGAGTTTTAAATTTTATTTTATTTGTTTATTTTGCTCTTTGTTGTAACAATTTTCTGAATTTTACTTGAGTTCGTTCTGGTCCCACACAAATTCCATCTTGTACCAAACCAGCTAGTCAGGGTTTTTTTCCTTAGTTTTACTGATGTGTATTAGATACTGTTAAATCACAACAACAAATAGTAAATAAAAAGACAATTTAAATTGAGCAGAAAATATTCAGGATGTAGAAAAGCTACCACATGATTGGAAAGAATGCTCTTGTTTTCCTCTGGGAGCTGCTTACTTGACTTCTGTCTGCTTTGAGACTTTCGCACTGTGGCATAAGATGCCTTAAATGCAGTTTATTCTTAGTAACTCAGTGTTGCTAGGATGAATCCTTTTTTGACTGAAAGGAATCCTCCCAAAGAGACAGCAGTTCGAGCCCAGTCTGAGACTGTGTTGGCATGTTTTGACTTAGGAATTGTAATGTTTTCGCAGTAACTTCTGCTGGAGAACTTGAGCTAACTTGCAGCTGGTTTCAGTGCAGATAAAGCAACAAGTGAAACAGTCTTCCAAAAAGGTTCTAAGGTAGTGAATGCCTATCATCTTTCACATCATGCTGTCACCTCTCTTGGCAGTGTTTGATGATGGATAATGCATATCCAGCAAATTGATGAGTGATGTTGAGTTAGTGACCCCTGAGGAGAGTCAGCTCTTCTTGCTGTGCTCCTGCATTCTCTTGCACTCACAGTAAGCTTTCTTTGTTATATGTAGACATTGTGTGAACATTGCTGAAAAATGATTTGAGAACGGATTTGCCAAGACCCCACATCATTTTTTTATCCACCTCTCCTCCCACAGTACTTTGCTCACTTTAAAGGCTTTTATGATTCTGTGATAGCCCTTGCCACACTGAGCCTGACTGTTTGGGGTTTTTAAATAGGCAGTTTTCTGAAGCACTGCTCTTTCATCACTGTGCACCTCTTTAAAGCATCACTCCTGAGTTTTGCGTGTTGCATACTCTCTCAGAATAAAAGGCCAAAACTGTCTTTATACTACCATTAAGACTTGGTAATGTTGGAAAAACAAATCCAGGAAATGGGGTTTGTGAGGTGGGATGTGTGTGTGGCATGGACACATACCCCAAAAAGCTCAAAACCAGAATCCTTTCAAAAACTCATATACTTGTTTGTTCTTTTCCAGCTTAAGTGGGTTTGAGTCCTAGAGAATTAGACTGGATTTTTAAATCTGTAGGCACTGTAATTCTAGAAATCTATCCTTCAATCCCTTTAGGGCAGGGATTGTCTTCATTTGCATTGCAGCTAGAGAAGCAGGATGCTGTCACAGCCCTTAAATATTAATCTGTACTAATTGTAGGGCTTACTATGCAAGGACTCAAAAATTCCAAACATGAAACTTGGGAAGATGTACAGTTAGTGTTCTCTCTGCTTTTTACATATTAAGAGAAACTGAAAATTCTGTTTATAATACTATGTACTTTACAGTTAAATAGAGTTCTTAATGAAATTATCTATATAGAGAGTTAGGTAGCTATTCTATGTAGTCCATAAATATGAAATTTTTTTTGTTGCTGAAAACTCATTATATCTAGTGTAGCATTACTCATTTTTGTTGTCTACTTTGTTTCTGTGTCAGTAAGAAGCAATTCCTAATAGAAGTAGTCGCAGAAGTATTTCCAACTTGTCAGCATCCGTTGATACTTAATGATTTTCATTAACCAGCTTTGACTTGTGTAAATTCAGTTTCTGTGTAGGTGTTAGAGATTAAAATTCTACATTACAGGGTGCTATGTAGCAGTTAGTCCCCACGGTGGGCTCTTTAAATGCAGGGATGTTTATTTGCTCTGAAGTGGGTCAGAGCAGAGGATGAACCAGCATGAGGGAGCAAATCATTACTGTCTGAGTATATTCCAGTGTGATGGACTTAGAGGAACCTGCTGATGTGCTGATGCAAGTAGTAAGAAACATGAGGATGTTTTGAGTATCAATAATAAACCCAGGTGCAAATTGAGTTTCAGGCAGTTTTCTTCCATTCTGCTCCATGAAATTGAAGTATTTCCTGTTTCCAGAAGCTTTTGCTTTTGTGAAAAAAATTGTATTTGAATTACCAGGAGAAAGTGGTTGACAACCTTGCAAATATAAATATGTATAAATCAGGACTGTGACTAAGGGAAACTTTTAAATCTAATAGCATAAAGATTCTCACAGCGACTTTCACATGTTTTGATATAAACACTTATCTAGAGATAAATTTTGAATAGCTGTGGCTAATCTGTTTAGAGAGGAGTTTGTAGATGCCTGAATTTGAAAAGCTATTTAACAGTTGAAAGGGTTTTTTGGAATTTAGACATTCTGAGAGACAGGGGTTTATCATCTTAGCTCTTGAGTGATGCAGCAGATAATAGGATTAAATTCTGTCAGAAATGTACACATTCTGAAATCTTGTCGGTTAGAAAACTGCTGCATTTATAAGTCCAAGGAAAAAAAGGAGGATAAGACTAGGAAGGACCTTTCTTTTTCAAACCTTAAATAAACAAAATTGGTAGGCTTCTTAGTAAAATCAGGTTTTTTTCTTGATGCAGAAAATGCTGCTTTTGTGTCTATGACTTGTTTTTCTCATAGACTTTGCAATTGTTGTCTCATGTTTGCAAAATTCCTTTTATCCAAAATTTCAGAGGCAAGGTTGTGTCTACGCTGAAAACTGTTGTTTTCTGTGAAGAGGGGTGCCGGCTCAGTCTCCCAGTGAGGCAGGGTGCTAGAAACAAATTAATTACAAAAGCTCAAACTTAGCGTGGGTTCATCTACCTCATTCCATGCTGCTTTGCCTGAACTTAATTCTAGTTTCTGAGGTAAAACATTCATAGCAATCAGTAATATTATGATAATTTGTAAGGCTGATTAAAAGTTATGTATGGAGAAGGGCTCCAGAATTACTAACGAATTTATAGATACAGGTAGAGATTTAATGCAATTCTCTCAGAATTGAGCTTTCGTAATTTTTTTCTCACTTAGGTATTAAAAAACCACCAACAAAGAACTCAGTGGATACCTTAATTTGTCCTTTAGTCTTTTCACAAGCATTGTGCTTGGCTTCTGAATTATTAGGTGTTCCGGAGAATGTGACATTAATTTTTCAGTTATTCTGATGAAATGGAAAACTTATGTTTCCAGGGTATTTTTAAACTAGTTCATAGGAAAGTAGGATTAAAGATCATTGCATTAGAGATAAGTTATTTTTGGCACATGCTGCTGCTCTCTTTTTGTCATTATTTTTCTCTTCCTGCTTTTGCCCAAAAATATACCTCCTGCTGTGCATACTTTCTCCTATTTGTCTTGCCAGTCTATGTGCTCTTTCCAGTTCAATATTTGGACCTGATTTTCTCAAATGAGGCTTTTCAGATTCCCTAGGATGGCTCCCATGTGAGGGTGGTAGATCTCAGCAGGAGATTTGACTTGCTCTTTGCGCATACACAAATGCATCCTTTACCCCTTCAGGCTTTAGGATGCTGGAGTGGCCGAAGAGAGCGAGTGGGAGAAGGTGTGGCGGTTCAGTGGCTGAGCTGGGAAGGGGAGAACCATAGCCTACCTGGCAGTTTTCTGACATGGAAGATTTTTTTGCCAGCATCTTCCCAGTGAGAGTGGCCCTGAGCGTGCAGTCCCGCTGCATCACTACACATCTACAAGGACAGCCCCTAAGTGACTGGATGGTTCTGTGCTTACCTGGTACATAATAAATCTATGACTGGTTTCTCTGTGGGTCCAGGAAACTTGTTTGAATGAAGAGGACTATTTAGATCCTTATTGAGAATGTTTTCTGTTTCAGGTATTTGTACACAGAGAGCAACAAGTCAAATAAGGATGAAGTATTCCTTTGTTTTTAGAGAAAGCTCTGTAAGACTTCCATACCTACAACTGAGATTTGGATGGCAGTCCTGGCCCTGCTGCCTTATTCCAACCTTTCTCTGCCTCCCAGGAAGCTGACATTTTAACTATTCATAATGCAATAGATTTTTTTTTTTCTTAACTCCTTAACTATGCTGTTGTCAGGGAAGCTTAAAAGGTATGCAGTGTTTGCACAACGTTTTCAGCAAAAAATGTTGGTCTTCTCCACAGTTTCATAAATCCTTTAAAACTATACTGTTTCTTCTAGAAACAGTGCTTTTTTCATCAGAATGTGGTAGCATTAAAGTTTTTAAACTTTATATCTACTTAAAAAAGAAACTGTGTTTGCTGAAGAGCCATTTTTAGTATCTCTGGTTGTATGCTTCAGTGCCGGACAACTTAGTTTTCTCTGCTGCTGCCTAATTGGCCCTCGCAGTCCTGGGATTTTTTCTAGGCAGAAATGAGAAATAAATTTTATTTTGGAGTTACTGGACAGGGATAGTTGGGATTTTTTTTTACTGTGAGGGTGGTCAAGCACTGGCACAGATGACCTCAGGAGGTTGTGAAGTCTTCATCCTTGGATGTTGTGAACACCTAAGTGGATGCAGCCTGCTGTGGTTGACCCTGCTTGGGCAGGAGGGTTGGACTTGTTAAACTCAAGGCTGATTCCAATATCTCTGTGCTAGGAATTCATCATGTAACTTTCCAGAAAGAGTTTGGAGGCTTCCTAGAGCTGGTGGTAATTGGTTTGACATGAACCATTCTGTACCGTGTATGGACAGTAAGGTATCTATTGATCCTTACTGTTGTTCATACCTAGCTTATGATCTAAAAAATCTTCAAGATCTCTAAATAATCACTTATAGTTATGTTGAAATTAGACTATTTAAAATGGTTGCTATCTAGTGGACTCAAGCTGTTCTAAGGAACTTCCACCCTTGCATCATAGTTAAACCGTTATGTGAGGCACACTGAAGACACCATAAAGGATTTAAGAACAGCCTGAATTGTCTTTCTTTTTGGGCAAAAAGAGTCAGGACTGGATAGAGTCAGCTATTGCTAAAGTATTTTTGTGGATGCTCTTGGCCTGGATAATATGTTACTGGTGCTCATTTTTATGAATTTTTGTATATGTGCAAAGTCATGTTTTTTTTTTTATATTCTCTCAAGGAAGAGTTATTCGTGGGAATGTTTGCAAAATGAAAGCTTGAAGTAAAACCTGTGTCGTAATCTTGTATTTGCAGCAGTGGTATTGGCCAGGAATAAAATTGAAATGGACTTTTACCCTGAGTTTAAGCTCTTAGCCCTTTCTCTGCAAAGAAAAGAATTTGGGTCAAAGACAAAATAGGCTGAGGATGACTGTTAAGTGATTAGTGCCCTTTTTCCAGTGGGGTGGACCTCAGTTCTAGAGTGATGATGGACAGCGACCTGAGTTCATTGGTACTGGAATGTAAAAAAATATATGTAAAATACCAAATTACGATTGTCTTTTGTGCCCTCTATGCCTGCTGCCAGGAAAATCTTCCGTATTTTGCAGTCAAAGTGAGACAGCTTTGAGTGGATACAAGCAGACTCTCGAGTCTTTTTCTCTCTTGTGTAATTCTTTGCGGCTTTTAGTGGTTTGCAGCTGTTACATTAGAGGTGGGCAGAATGCTAAAACCTGTGGGATCTGCTCCATGTGTGACCCCTTTCTGGTCCAGGGCTCTGTTGAATCAAGGGAGGCACTGGCCCCATTTCTCCTTCAGCCACCCTGCCATGTGTGTTGTGAAGGAAATCAACAGTGATGTTGTTGCAGAATGTGGATGAACAGCTGTGCCCTGCTGCTGCCTGCCAGTCCGAGCCTGTCAGGAGAGGTGTCTGGTTTTCAGATCCTGACAGGGCCAGAGGTGGGCTTGGAGCTGCTCTGTGTCCTCGGGGCTGAGATAGTTGGGATGTGCCCTGGAGCCAACCTGCAGGTGTGTAGGGACCTCTTACAGTTCAAAGCTTAAATACCTGGCGACTTCACATACCTCCAAAGCCAGGTAGCAGATGTGTGGAGGCTCAGAGTATTCTGTTTAAAACCCACTCGTGGACATCTCTGGCTTGTTGAAAGTTTACTTTCAACTTTTTTACCGTCACTTGTTGTAGTTCGTCTTTTCTAACCTTTCGCCCAGACTGTAGAACACTTCATGAAAAATTGCCTGGGGAATTCCTTCCATCTCTTTTCTTGTGTATCTTTCTCTGGGAAGGTAAAGCCACCTCATAATTCCAAAAGGGTAGAGATTATTTGGAAGACAAAAAGCAAGCAAATGATTTAGAGGTTATAGTAGTCACATAGTTGGTGCTTCTTGTGCAGGATGGTAATGACTAAACAGAAATGGAACAACTCTCTGTTGTCAGGCCAATAATATATTAACTGAAAAAAAATTTAATAACTCAAAGCATGATAGCTCTTGACTTTTTTGACTCTTTGCTGCATTAGCTGAACATTTGTGTTTCAAGTGGCAGTTGTTAAACAAATCTCTGAATGTGCCTGTAGAAATAATTGCAGTAATACTTTCATGTTATAAAACATTTCCAAGTGGACTTGTATTTTATCCTTATATGTGGAAGTAGAAGTTACATAAATAGAAAAACATTGAATTAATAGAAGACTAAAGTCATCCTCCCCTTTTGAACACATTAGTTATAGATGTACTTATTTTTGGAAATTCTGAAATGCATGGCCTGCGGTGAGATTTGACTCAAAAATCAGGTTCTCCTGCAGGCCCTGAGAAAACTGGAATTCTACTAAATGCAGCAGCACAAAATCCCACGCAGCACACAATGCAGCATGACTAGGAGGCTGACCTGAGTTGCTTTACTGAAAACAAACAAAATGCTTAAGAAGGCTTTTCTTAATTGTTTTACCCTTACCCCCTGTGGCAAATAAATTTTCTAGTCCAGTTACAGACACTTTGATTATTATTATAAGCCATATTTTTAGAGTGATTTTTGCCTATTATGTAGAATATAAAACTGATATGTAATAAAGAAACATTTTAAAATTTTACTTCAATCTTGTTACAATGTTCAAAACAAGCTAAAACTTCAGTCTGGAATTCTGTTGCTTTTAAGATTGATTTCTAAGAGACTGAAGGCATGTAGAATTTCATTATGATGAGTTAAGAAGAATTTGGTCTTAGCATTCCTTAAAGATGAGAATTCTTCATACCTGAGAAGCTGAGGATTGTTGTCTGTAGGATTGTAAATGAGCTGCTTTAAAAACTGAAGTGGGCTAGCACTGTTTTCAGCTTTGAGATGAAGAGCTACAATACCTAGGTAATTCTAGATTCAGATCTCTAATCTGCCAAAGAGTGTCTCTACAGAGACAAATAAAAGTTTTTGGGGTTTTTTTTTTGTTTGTTGTGGGTTTTTTTGTTGGTGGTGGTGTTTTTGGGTAGTTTTTTGTTGTTGTTGTTGTTGTTTTTATCATTTTTTTGTTTCCTTTTAATCCTAAACTATTATTTCGTTGTACAGATGAGTGAAAGTAATTTAAAATTATATCTCTGAAGATATTAGCTATGTCTTTAGGTGTGTCAACATATCAAAATCAAGGCAGTTTCAAACATATTATTGCTGCATGTAAATAGCCATTGTTCACCCTTGAAGAAACTTCTGCTAGAAATTAGAGTGTATTTATAGTATAAGGATCAAATTTTCTGGTTTGGGTCTTACTCCTTTGTTGAAATCATTAATGTCTCCCCTTTTAAACATACAAACTGCAGAGTTGAAAATTCAGAGTAATAATTATGAGCCAGTGTCTTGGAGGGGAAATGATCTTGGTGTTGATATTGAAGAAACTACATATACAAATTTCTTTGCTGCTTTAAAAATGTTACTTTGAAATAACATCTAGGCAATCACAACAGCTACAGTCACTATGGTGTTTTTCACCCTGTACTTTTTAGAAGGCTGTTTGTCTGTACCACCAGAGTTTTCATGGCTGAGGTACATTTTTTTGGAGAAGTTTAGGAGTAAGAGTTATTCCTTCAGAATACACAAGTAAACAAATGCAGAATGTTCATGGGAGATGGACTCCTTGAAGCTTGTCCTCTGACATCACCTTTGACCTGTGAGGTTTTATTATTTCTGGACTCTGTCATTTATGTGAAAAAAAAATACAAATATATGTTTTCTAAAATTCCTTGTGAAGGAGTTATTCTTTGCTATCTTGTGCAGGTCCCATGCTATTAAAGCAATCATAAATTATTGGTCAGAATGACTGCTTCAAAATCCTCTGAGGAGTTAATCATTGTCTCTTATTTGGACTTCTAATTTAGGTATTAATCCAGAATTGCCACCTTTTCAAACAAGTCTTTCTTATGTTAGAACATCTTCTCCTTTTAACTACAGCTTGAATGCAGATTATTTAACATTTATCAAGCATTTCCCTACCAGCAAATTTAATCATTACTGTGCTAAAAGTGATTGTTCTGGATTACAGAAATCTATTTTCTCCTTTGATTAAAAGTGTGTCTTACTCTTCTTTGCCTTGTCTTTGAAGTACATTTTAGTCTGCTTTCCTTTGAGATGTGTGGGTTTTGTTTTGCTAAAAGGTCACCTCTGGCATATTGGAGGGATTAGTCAGTGGTTTGCATTGTGTTTTCTGTAGAGGGCCATCTTTTTAGGCTATCTCACCGGTCATTTTCAACATCAGACACCTATGCAAGGAGAACCAATTGTGAATCAGCCTGACACTTAGGAATCCAGCAGAGTGGGGGGTTAAAAATGAAAAAAAAAATTACAAACATACAGGTAAATCATACACTGCCTACTTTTTTTTTAAAGGCCACATTTTACCTCTTTTGAGCACTACACATAGAGAGTACTAGACTATTCCTGCTGTCTTCCCTTAGAGTATGTTAAGGAGGTGGTTTTGGTGGCAATTTTTAATTATTTTATTTTTGGGGGTTTTGTTTGAATCTTTATGAAGTTGAAACTACATCACTTTCTTGTCCCCTTCCTTCGCACAGTGAAAGGAAGGAACACAGCTCTTCTCACACAGATGAATTTTAAGGCTGTTCAGTAAGACAGTAGATGTATAGTTTGCTTTTATTATTGTCTGTCTTTTATTTTGTGAGTTACTGTTGTTAATATAGCTCCCTACTGCATCTTGTCCTGACATCTTCATTTGATTACCTTTAATATGTAGCATTTTTACTTAAAGAAGGAATTAATAGTTTTATTCACCAGCAGAGTCTCATGGGTATCAGGGCTGTGGCACACATCAATTTGCTGACAATTAATTACAGAGCTGGCTCCAGAGAATTTTACACAAAGTGCTTAATGCAGCCTCTAAACCTGCAGCATTTCTTAGGTGTACTTATGTCAGTGTTAACATCAGCTGGTTTTGATGGCTTGTCCAGGCTACAGGTGGATCACTTACTCCTGGGGGCTGGGCTGGACTCCAGTCCAGTCCTCCTGTAGCTGGGCTTCTACCCAGGAGCCAGAGTAGCTCCCTTACAGCTGCTCAGAGCAGCTGGTGTGCAGCAAAGAAGCACCCTGAAAGATTTCAGGTTGTTTAGAGCTCTTCCTGAGCCTTCTTGTCTGCTGTAGTTGCTGGACTGTGTTCCTTGACTGCCTTCCTTTGTTTTCGAGGGGAGCTTCTTTCCTCACCAAGCACGAAAGTATCTTGTGAAGAGGCATATGGTGACATGGATTTGGAGTCAGGCTAAGCAACAGCTGAATTTTCTTTACATATTAGAAAAAAATTCTGTCTCTACAGTCAGTCAATACTGCACACTGAGGATCAAACCCATGTAATAGTACACTTGACAACTGGAATAGCAGTGAATAAATGCTCCTGTCAAAGGAGGCAATGTGTGCTGTTGTAATAAAAACAGATGTGGCAGACTGAAAACTTTGAGACTTGGCACTTTTGTTTCTTTTCATCTTCTTGTGGTATGGCTGATGTATTTTTTTACATTTATTTTATTTCCAAAGAGATGTAAAATGTTAAGAACCAGAAGAATATATTTTTAAAATAAAATCTGAAAGAAATGCTTATAGGTTCTAATTGTTTTTTGTTCAGATGCCAGCTGCACTCATCATCTTATTTGCAGGTGAAGTGATTACTGGTCTAAGCTTATGGTATAAAGAAGGTCATAGTTCAAAGAAAAATGGAATTCTGCTTACCATTTGCAGATCTTCTGATTTTTCATTTGGTACTTTAACTTGTAACCACTCTATTTTTTGGATAGCGAGAAATCTGTGAGAGAAATTGCAGCAAGATTACTTCTTCATTAGGTACTTGATATGACAATATTAGGAAAAGGTGAAGGAGGAAATGGTATTTAGCTCTGTTTCCATGAAGATTTAAACTCTTTTGTGGTATTCCGAAATACCAACAACACCAAAATAAATTGCAGTCTTGGAATAGCAGTATCAACATTGATTTTGATATGGATGTATTTTGGAGTAGTAATGTATAGCAAGTTTTTGTAAGGCTTCAAGCCCTTCCCCCCCTGCCCCTCTTCTTTCTTCATTTCTCTCACTAGAAAACTGAAGATCAGAGCCTAAATATCATTAGGAGGTGATGACTTGAGTACAATATTTTTGAACAGAAGGAAAGAGGATAACTGATAATCTAAAGCAAACAGCAAGAGATTGCAGTCACAAGTCTACTGCAGCATCTCTGAGGAAGTTCTCTGTTCTATTAGAGTCACAGTGTGCTCAGTAAGGAAATGCAGTCTTTTTGGGAAAGATTATATTTTTGCAGTTACTTGAAAGAGATACACAGAGATATATATTCTCAGACACATTTTCAAAAATTAAAGAAGTTAAAAAATCTTGATCAAAAGCAGTTTGTTTCATTACTTAAGGAGCTTTTCTAAGCCAAGCTGTAAGTTTTCTTATTGCTGTTGTATAGCTGAATTCTAGAGCACGAAGATGATGGAATTCAGTTCTCCACAACTGTAAATAAAGCTGGAGCAAGATTGTGGATGGGCTGAAACAGATAGTCTGATGTTAGCAGCAGATCAATGCACAACAAATGTAAATAGCGCTGGATGGATACTTAACACATGTAACCACGCCTTCGCTCCTGCAGTGCAGGTATGATGCCTATGAGCTGTGTTGATCCAGTCAGCCTGGTAGTTTCCTGAGCCTCTTGCATCTATCATACTTAAACCCCTAAGTGTCTGGGGCTGTCCAGGCTAAATAGCAAAGCTGTAAGAGGAAATAGGCTTGTTCTAGCATGTCAGAAGAATTGAAACACCATTGCTGGCAATGGGCAATGAAAAGTTGCAGATTAAGCCTTTGCATTGCTAAGGGAACTTCTCTGTGATCATCCAAGCGCCACTCTGGCAGTCAGACTCCACCACTTGAGCTGGGATCAAAGCCCCTTTGCAGCTACACCCCCCACACTCGCACAGGGCTAACTCTGAAATAGATCACTTCTGATTTTCCTGGTGGTAATTCTAACCAGATGAATCACTTCATCTGCAAATAAGATGATGAGTGCAGCTGGCATCTCAACTCATGGGCATGATCACTTATCAGCATACAGCATTTCTCCCCAGCAGCATTCATGTGTATCTTATTTCAATGACTCATAAATAATCATGTTCTTTTAGCTGCAAATTAAGTGGGTAATGACTGATGTTTTTCTGGGCAGCGTACTGATAGATTATTTACAGTTAGTACTGTTAATATTGTTGCATGTTTGTGGGGGTTTATTCCCCCAAAACCTGTACTACAAGATGTCTTAGAGATATTTTTTTTTTTTTGTGATTCATTTGGTAAGACTTCCGTATCATCTTTCTCCTTGGATTGTTGGTAGAAATTTTCTTTCTGCTCTTTATTACAGACATCCCTGAAGGATACTAATTGTTTTATGTGTGTACGTTTCCTTGAAAATATAACTAGGTTACTTTAGCAACCAGCTGTATGTTCTAGAGAACAGATATATTATTTTTATAGAAGCCTCTCACTGCCAGAGACAGGAACAGTGATCTTGAATTCTCCATAGGTAAAAATCAGTGAATCTTTACTTATTTGTATATGTGCTCCAAATGTAGTTTTCTGTTGCACAGAGTTTTTTTTTTTTTTTCCATTATAGAGTTCACCTGAGTCTGAGCATCTATTTTGGTCACTACAATTAAAGAGTATCCCTCCTAATGCATACCTGTTGCATGGGTATGTAACTGTGCCCTCATTTTGTGATAACATGGACATTATAATTTTTGTGGCCACATCCATTTAGTGTTCCATGGTGAATTGTTCTGGGAGTCCACATTGCAAATTGTCGGAGCAACTTCTCTGTTCTTTCTGTCCTCATCAGTAAACTGAAGCATTCCTGCTGGCACAGGAATGGGACAACCAGTTAGTAGTATTTATGATAAGCCAGTTAGTGAGGTTTATTACGGAGCACTAGCAGGAGTGCTCATTAACACCGTTCTGTGCTAATGCCCATCCTCAAATGTTCATTTCATTTGCTTTCAGGCATGTTTTGCCAAACATTGCTGTTCAGTTCTCAGCCCTCTCATAGTTGCATTTGCACTCTTAATTCAGAAGTATGGCCAATGCTTTCCTGTGTGTTCCAAAATTGGATTATTCCTAAGCTTTTGCATGTGCTTGACTGAAGGTATTCCTTTTCAGTGGAGGCAGAAACAGTGGTGATGTGCACTTTGTTCTCTTACACTTCCCTACCATCCTCAACACTCCCCCAGGGTGGAAGAAAGTAAACTGTATGTTGTTCAGTGTTCTGCTTGTAGCACAGGTCCAAGTGTGGCATTCCCTTCTTTAACATGTCCTTTTGCCCACTAAGGAATAGCTACACCTTACTTAATTAGTTTATCAAGACAGACTGTACATTCTTATTTATAAGCTAAGTTGCTTTGGGATAATAATGCTGCTGCATTGTCAGTGAAATGAAGAAAAATTTGAACATTACCTTCACATATATATGTGTGTGTGAGACACAGGCTTTTCCCATGCCCCTTGTCATCAGATACTACTAATTTTCTCTTGTTTTGACAGCATACAAAATAGTATACCCTGGAGACTACAGGGCTATGTTGTTAATTCCTGTTCCTAGCCAGCCCCCTGGAATCTGTTTTGGTTTGGAATATGGGAAGGAATGAAGCTGTGGGAAACAGTGTTTCTGTCACTGGTTAAAGAAAGAGCTACCTTGCACACTGTCATTTAGGCTAATACACATTGTGTGAATCAAGAGTATGAGAAGACATTCACCAATGTACTGTATTTTGCCTCACTAGCAAAAATAAACTATTCAGTTTCAATAACATTTCCCAATTTTTGATATCCTCCTTGGCTCTTTTCCCAAACAACTCTGAACTCTGAGCTGGGAATGTCTTTCATTCCCACTGCCCGTGTTGTTTGTTCTAGCTACTGGATCTTTTCCATTTCTGGGAAATGCTGCATCTCCCTGTTTCTCTACCAGACTAATTTTTTTTTGCTCCATTGGGCTTTGTGCTTGGAGCAGAGAGTGCTAAGTGCCTGGTCAGAAGTGTTACAGTTTCAGGGAAAGTAGATGATGAATTTTCAGGCTATTTCTATTTTGGATTTTGTTTGTTTTGTTTGTTTCCTTTCTTCTTACTGTTATATAGTAATTGGGATTTTTTAGTTTTTCTCTCCGTACTCTCTTCCTATATAGAAGTAACATTTTCAAAAAATCCTCCAAGGTCCCATGAGGAAACAGTAACCAGTGTTTCTCTTCTTTATGTGGGCACACACACACAGAAGGGCAAAGAACACAGCCATCATGTCAGTGCAGCACAGAGAGCAGTGAAATACCAGTAGAGGATTTGTTTCTTCCTGCTATCTTATTTCTTTGTTGATATTAAAGCATAAATTATTCCTAATGCAGTTCTTCCTTAAACATTCATTTTACACTGATAAGCTCAGCAGAGGTTGGGTCACCAGGGGAATGGATGACTCAGGCTTTTACACACTGAGTCAACAGTCACAATGAGTAGATTCATATACTTTTGGCATGTAAGTGCAAGCTGATGCTTTATTTCACTGTGTTTTGTTGATGATTTTTTTTCCAGAATTAATTCAAACATTCTGAAGTATTGAGAAATAACATAACCTGTGGTCTGCTTGGGTGGAGGTTATGGTTGAAAGTGTGTTGATGTTGTTACCTGCTCTCACAGTGTTACATTTGCCGTTAAGGAAACAGTCTCAGAATGCCTGTCATGCTAGTGTTTTCATCAGTTTCTCTTTGAGGGGTATGCTAATAGTACCTAACAACCATGTTTAAATATATAACATGCTTTCCTAACTGTGCAGTGTTTCACTTTGTCTGCTTTGTTTCTTTGAAGACCTAAGGTTTTTGGAGGTGCTGAATTATTCAAAGGGCAATAATGCATCATTGAGCTGTGAAGTTTGCCAGACTGTGAACAGGATATAACAAGTTTTTATTCTTTGGCATCAGCTTAAAAGTAGTCCTTTTGTTTTGTTAAACTTTTCATTTGGGCTGTTTTGAAGGGAAGTGATGCACTGTGGCTCAAACTGGCAACTTCTGTGTTCTTTACCTGGGATAACTTTATTGAATATCCTCTGACTGAATGGTGAGTTGTGAACAGCAGTAGTCCAGTGTCACAATAGAGATAAATAACACTGTCATCAAAGTTGATAGTAGGTTTCATTTAATTTCATTTATCCTTCTGCACCAATGTCTCCCAAAGAGTTCTGATGCTTTATGCTGATCCTCCCTACTGGAGATATGCAGATGAATTATTTTTCTGTCAGCTCTATCCAATGAAATTCAAGATGATGCTGTTAAACCACCTTTTTACAGGAAAAATGATCTAATGACTGGATTGCAGTATTGTCACAGAAATAAATTGTCTCCTATGTTCAGATAGCACCAAGGTGGTGACCACTTAGTGCAAATCTCCTTCCTATTGTTAATGGTTTTTCAATAGGATAAAAGCCTGTGCTCTTGGCAGCTAAAAGATTTAGTCACATCTAGATAATGTATTTGAGACAAGCCACAACTAGATCAAACTATTATTTGTGAGGGTTTTGCCTCCATTCATCATGCAGTAGTACTCTTTGCAAGAATTTAGCTGTAGAGCTCCTGCCAGTCACTGATAATATTTTTTTAGGGTCTAATTTTATTTTTCCTAAGTGTCTGTGTCTCTTTGTTTTTCTCACTTTTGTTGTATTCTATTGAATTGTGAGCTGAATAGCCTTCCTGTGTGGTGGCTGTGAAAAATTTGACTGTCTCTCTGTTCCAGCATCTAATAGTGGACATGAGCTCTCTTGCCATTCCTCTGAAACTGCTACATTCTAAAAAAATGATTATAGAGTGCAATATTTAAGGGTTGTATGGTGGCATGAGATCAGGCTCTGTGGGGGGAACTGGCTGTATTTGGAAATCTCAGTGATCTGCTACTACTTACGTGATCAGCTTTAGAGAGGACAAAGTCAAATAGTGTCTAAAGGTGTCTGCCGAACCTTTTGTGCTTTGGCAACTGCTTTTCAGGAAGTCTACTGTAATTTTTAAGGTGATGTCAAGTAGTGCTAATATTCAGTCATTTTAATAATGAAGTGAGTCTTAGCAGCAAAGACTTGCTGGCAACTCATTGTTTGAGCCTGGTGCTGTTACATCAGCTGTTTCGTAAAGACTTCATCATGCACAAATTTTTATGCTTATCCCACTTTTTCCACCAAATTATAATAGGGTCAGTTTGAAACTACGTACCAGGAGATTTCACTGGCAATTTGAACTAAAGCAAGAACTTTAATCTCTGAAGGTTAGATTTAATTGTCTCCCTGTCTCTTTTGACTGTAATAAAAGACTGGTAAAAAAGCTTCAGCTAGTTTTCCTTTTATTTACTCCAGCAGCAGGTTCAAGCCCAAAGGAAAAAAAAGGTATAAAACAAGCTGAGTTGGCCTTTTGTATGTAGCAGAGCTTTTCTAGGGTTGGCTTCTTATCAGACCAAGTTTGCTTGCTGTGAAGATAATCTGACTCACCTTTTGAAAAGTTAAAGGTCAGCTGCACTTGAGGAAGCCCCCGGGTAGGCAGTGGCTCATACAAAATACCCTCAGCTCTTTCTTGATTATTACCCTTTCTAAAGCCATAGACTTTTCTTTGCTTACCTCAGGCTTCTGAGATCCCAGGGTATTTTATTACCCTGCAGAAAGCACTAGGTAGATCCCACCGCAGTGTTCACTGCTGTATATTCCTTAGGGAAGAATAGAAGGTGGATGGTTTTTGCTTTTGAGCCAATGCATGCCCCATTAATCTGCGTCCCTTCTATGGAGCAGGTTGATGATGCATTTACTTATTTCTTCCTCCTTTTTCTTCAGTGCTTTCACTCTTTCATTTTGAAGGCACGAGGTGTGTTTGTGTAAAGAATGATCTCAGTCACCTGCTTGACTCTGAGCCCAGGATAAAAGTAAATTATTAAACGAGAACTGAATTTCTCTATTAGGTAGAATGAGTTTTAATAATGATGCTATATAGGCAGAATGCAATTCTCATTTGTAAACCACTTGCTGACAAAAGGATTAGTTATGTTGCTCTCTGCTTTTAGATACGTAGATTTATACCTGACAACTAGTTCTGCTAAGTTCACAAATAGTAACAAATGATATAAACCAGCTTAACCACTGATAGCAATTAGCTGTTTTAGAATGTGTTTGAAATGGTTGTGTAACTGGGGAAATTGTCAGACAAGAGAGGATGCAATAAGGCTGCTAAAAGAGATTTTGTGGGCAAATTAAGTGAGTACTTATGTAAAATTAACTACTATTGCAGCGTATGCGCACGCACACTCACAGACTGGGGCTGATGAGCCTCTGGCAGGGAGCTTTGCAGAAGCTGCAAGTATTTTTAGTGGAAATGAGATCTCAGCTCAGTTCTGTGGCATGTGACTTCCTATTTCTGTAGGTTACTTCCAAGGGACTTCCTCTGTTAAATCGACTTGTCTCTGGAGATTTAATCTGGAGCTGGAGCGTGGTCTGCTTTGTCCTGTGCCTGTGACAGCATTTTCCTGGAGTTTGCTTTTGAGTATTTTATTTTTATTTTGCACTGTCTCCAGCATGCAAGGATCTAGTGGCTGCTACCCGTGATCGGAAGCTGAATACGTTTATCCAAGTCTCAGTGGTGCATCCAGCAGAGCACATTTTGACGCGGTATTCAAGCACTGAAATCGTGGAGGTGAGAGTCTTTCTTATTCAATTAACATGTTATTATTGGATTGATCATTTCTTCCTTAGAAAGTGAATTAGGAATAAAACAAGTTAGTGCATAGTCTTAGGTAAGATAAAAACACTCTTGCAGTTAGTAAAGCATACCTAAGTGTGCTGTAGTTCTTGGCATTTAACCAGGGTAAACAGAAATTAACTTGGCTTTTCATGAAAGCTCCGTTGTTCCAAGTAGAGGCCTGGAGAATATTCCAATTCTCCAGACACAGGTTTAGAATGAAACAGGGAATAGTTGCTCTCCTGAAGGGACAAGCCAATGCAAAATAAAACTTAATTAAGAGTATAATGAGTTTGGAAAGTATTTTTAAATGGAGAAAAACATAGGTGTATTATGTGGTCTGTTATCCTATTTGTTTTTTGTTCTATTTTTTCCATTAGAGAGTTGATTCTTTTGCAATTTGAAAAATATTACCCTAGATCTATAATTTGGGAAAGAAATGTGTATATGTAATGTCTGTGAGTTTATATAAAATAATTAGTAATTTGCATCATATATTACAACACAAGTTGTCTGAGGCTGCTTTGCTAGTCCTCACTTTGCCCTGTAAGCATTGGTGTTAGAAACAGCAAAAATGGTTTAGAGAAAGTGAAGGGTGAGCAATGTAGGTGTAACTTGCTTAACTTACTGGAGAGATTCATTAAGAGCAGGGAAGTCTCGTAAACACACACGATTTCACCATAGACTTGTTTTAACTGTTAAATACAATGAGAATATTTTGTGAGCTCTTTGTGTGATTACTTTCAACCAACTACTAATTAAATTATTATGGTTTCAGCCCTCAACCATCCTGAAACTGCTTAATTCAAATATCTTGTATCTGATCAGGATGTGTCATTGCAGACTGTCTGGAATTATGTTGTGCAAAAGATGAATAGATAACTATATATTTTTTTAAAATAGAAGTTGATGCATTTTCTAATGCAATGTCCTAGACCTCAATAAATTCCTGAATTTATTTTGTCATGGTTCTCAGCTTTGTAGTCAAGCTTTGGTGGAGGGGAAGGCAGGGGCACAGAAAATTAATCCATAAGATAAATTACCTTTGTCATGCACAATCCTTTTTTTTTATTACTTAATGGAAAATTTAAAGATACACGCCTGATAATCTTTGGAAATTAAGTGTAATTAAACATTAAGAAATTATAAACAACATTTGTATGATTCATTTAATTGTATCTCTTTAGCTATGATATAGTTAACTTCTGTGTACAGCTTTTAAGTGTAATCATAATGTTTCAAAGCACGGGAATGTTACTTTATTGCAGTACTGCCTAAAGAGGAGTATTTCAATCCCCTCTCCACAAATCAATATCCTTAATCTGAGAGTCTCTGTAGCATTTCTATACACTTAGTATTGTGGCTTAATGATGATTGCTCTTTTTTGTATGTGTGTGCAAGTTAAATCTTTAGTTCATTTAAATTAAGATGAAATTGTGGTACTTTCAAAAAGTGTTGTGGGAGTAAGAAAGGGTTTGGTTATTATAGGTTGTATTCCAGAACCTGATACTGGCTAAGCTGTTTAAAAACATGATACTAGGCTCTGCTTCAGAAGCACTTCTTATCCTTTCCAGTTAAAAAAACTTTCCAGGAAGTTGTTGTGGTTTTGTTTGGGTTTTGCTTGTTTGTTTTTTAGTTTTCCTGATAAAATTTTAAGGCTGTTTGTTTTTTCTCATTGATTGGGTAATAAAGCTGAACTGCTCCCATCTCTCTGCTGTAGACAGCTGACACCTTTTGGGTTTCTGTACCTCCATAGTGACATCCCTCACATTGCTCAGCTGTTACCTTACTGTTTACTCATGTTGCACAGGGTACAAAAGATCCACTGTTTTTGACTGGTGTGACCTTCCCACCGGAATACCCCATCTATGAGGAAACTAAAATAAAACTAACAGTCTATGATGTCAAAGATAAATCCCAAGACATGGTAAGTGCTTTGCTTTGCTCCTTGCACCGATCTTACTGAGAAATAAGTTTCTTGCTGTGTTGTTCTTTGGCTCTCATTAGCAAATTGGGGAAATGGGTTGATGTAAAATTGGTTTTGTTGTTCTCTTGTGCCTAAAATCTACTTTAGCTGTTGTTGATATATTAGAGAATAGAGAAAGAGAACCATGCACTTAAGATGGGCATTTTGCTATTGGCTTTTTAACTGGTTACATGAGTCAGCACAGGTATTCCTGGCAAATAAAAGATTGCTCTGGTGTGCTTTTTGAGGGCAGAGAACACATGGAATAGACTGAGATAGCACCACTGTAAATAATTTTTCAGAAATATATTTCTGATAATATTTTATTATATGCACAAACCAGAGTGACAGTAGAGCCTGTAACTTGGGAGAGAGCTACTCATATTTTAATCTCTTGTGTGGTGATACCTGCAGCTTTTCTGTCGCTGCTTCTGTTATTGATTTGTAGCAGTCCAAGCTCTACAGTGTCACAGCTAAAGGTGAATCATTTGGGGTTCCGGTGCTGTACATTCTTGAATACAGAGTCAGCTTTTTATTTTTGGAAGTTACTCACTTGAGCTGCTTTATGGAGGTCAGTGGGACAATCTGAGTGATTTAACTGCCAAATAAAGAGCTTGAGTACTATTTTATGTTCCAGGTAATCTAAGACAGCCTTAGACAGCGGCTAAGCCTTTGTCTTAGCCTAGGACAGAGCTAGATGTCATCATAGGACCTATGGGAGATGTGTGTTTTTCTTCTGCGGCAGCTGGAATCCAGCTGATAGTTTGCTCTTAGACATCAAAAATGGCCCTTGACACCTGTATTTAATTAACTGAATTGCTCTTTGCATATCTGTAGTTGGCACCCAGCATGATTAAAGCAAGTGCAAGCTTATGTCCTGACTGTATATGTGTTCATTATCTATAAGAAGGAAATTAAAGGCATAATTTAAAGCTTGAGACTGTCTTTGAACTGCTTGCAAAAGTAAAGTTCTGTGTTTTGAGAACTTGTAATTTTTTTTCAGGTAGAAAATTATTGATCTATTTGTTTAAATTTTCAAACTTTGTGAGCCAGCAGGTTGGTTCTGTTCACTCACTGTGCTGTTTCACAGGAATGTGTGGAGTATTTAAGTGTAGAATGTGAATGTCTTCTCTGTTTAAGAATAACCGGGGAAGGGACGTGTACATGCATTTTATAATATATATATATTTTTTAATTTGGTATTGGATTAGACTACAGAGGCTTAAAATGAGATCTGCTGTTTATTCAATAGAGTTGTCACCTGTGGACAGGTAACAGGCATTGAGTGAATGGAGTTGGACTTTGTCCTTCCCTTCCAGTTTCATTCTGACTGACAGATGCTGGAAAATAGTATCCTATCTGTAAGTGATAAAAGTGGACTGAGTTCATAGTACTTTTCCCTATACTACTGCTTTTCTAGCTCCAGGCTCTTCTACTGCCACTTATGAAAGAGAAGATCTACCCTAGAGAACTAATATAATTTGATAAGCTTTTTGCAAACCTGTAAGAACTTTCTGTAACTGTTCCTTACAGTTGTAGTACAGGACTAGAGTCTCTCCCAGGGAATCCCATTGATGTAGCTTGTAAATCATGAGAGAATACCTTTCTCTTTTGTTATAGCATTTATGTTGTTACTATGTGAAACATTCTTGATCTGTACTGTAGTATCTTTTGTTGGGGAAAAATATTAATCTCATCTCTGGTTTACATACATTTGGCATTTTTTACTACTCAGCCATTTTAAAGCTGGATGTAGGCAAGAAAAAATGACATAAGAGGTAAGATTTAAATCAAGATGAGCTGTAGAATATGTGAATGACCCCAGACTACCCTGGTTGCAGCTTCATCTGTGGCAATATTTGGACTTCTGTTTACATCCTAAAATCTCAGTCATGACAAAACTTGACTTTCTTACCTGTAATTAATTAGAAACCATCTCACTTTCTATTAGTTTGGGTGACGTTTTTTCAAGTCTGGATGTTTATGTAGGCTCATAAAAGTCAGGTTGAAGTGAGCTATAATTTGATATCGTTACCAGCCTAGCGGCAGCAGCACAGACCTCCATGCTTGCTTCACAACCCAAGAAATTGGATATGTCCCTTTGGCAGTAAAACTGCTCTAAGTCTCTGGTTCTCCAGTCTACAGTACAGCTGGCTTTGTTGTTCCTCAGAAAGTGCTGCCACATATTATGGCTACCAAATGTAGTCCCACCATTCCTCCAAACAGACAGGTAATCCAGTTGGGGGTGGAGGGGAATCCAGGCCTGCTAGGCATGCCCTGCTCTTCTAGGCTGTGCTCCAGAGCAGACACCAGCTCAAATAATTGGGCAGTTATGGCAAAAATAAACCTTGGATTTGACTGTGAGATACTTTGCCGAAGTTGTGTTACAGTAACAATTCCCACAGCATCAGGGCTGTACTACTGCTTGCCTAAGTTAGTAAGCTCAAAGTAGCTAATATCCTTGTCACAAATATATACTTTAACTTTTCTTATTTGTCTTGTTGCAACTGTAAGAAATGAATTCTGTGCATTAATTAAACTCAGCAGGGTTTTACTGCCACAAATAGAAGACTGTAGAGAAGGCAGGGAAAGGGCAGTGAGTACATCACAGGGTAAAGCGTTTTCTTGGATTTTGTTAAACCTGACTCTGACTATGTAAGAGAATTAGCTCTCACTTTCAAACCTGCTGGATTTTTACTGTAATACGAAACTAACTAAATACTTCTTGAATTGTGCACACAGGTGATAATATCAAAGTGAAAGAGGATGCTCCTCACTGAGAAACAACCAGAATTTATTTTTGGCCCGCTCTTTTAAAAAAATGTTGAAAATAACCTTTCAATGCTAGTATTCCTGTACCAGAAAGCTTTTAGTTACTTTACTCTTGCCTGTCATTTAACTTACATTATGTAAGAAGTATGGTTTAATTATATTGAAATACTGTGCAGCTGAGATCCCATTCACTGTGCTTGACACACTGAATGTTCTGACTGCACTTTTCACTTTTTATGCATCTCTGTCTGCTGTTGATCATAATTATATCTTGGCTGTGTCAGATTTTCTGTAATTTAGGCTTTTTAGTTTAATGAAACGGGGGTTTTTGTTTGTTTTGACTAGTCTTTCTAAGTGATTAATTGCTGTAAGTTTTCATGTAAATAGAAACTTTTAAGAAATCTATGATATTCCCAGTTTACTTTGATGTACTTAGAATAAAGTAGTTGAAATGCTTATGAAATTTCCTCTAAATATATCCAGTGAAGCTACGCATACAGATCGGTGGGTAATGTCATGTTATGAAAAATGTATAGTGACATCTGTTTCTACATCACAAAGATTTTTCTTCTCGTATTGCCATGAGCGAATTTATGTTTTGCTGGCTTGAGCTACACTGTCTTTAGGGTTTCATAAAGTTGAGTTTTGTTGTAATGCTGGCGCTGTACCTGTTCTTTGTCATTGTCGAATAAGATCAGAATTATAGGCTTCTAAACTGTTGAAAAATTACCTCTGTCCCACTTTTGCACAAGCATGCTGTTCTTACCTTTCTTATAGGCATGCAGGTTAGCCCAGTTTGGTCTAGCAAGTTTTAGAGCAGAAGCCGGGTTCATTCTCTGGGACAATACTGCATAGCACAAGTCAGGTACTACTGCTACATGACAGAGCCACAGAGAATACAAAGCTGATGATTTTGTGTTACACTGACAGGAGTCTACTGCCTAATCTGGGAGGCAGCAGTCATTCTGTGTTTGGAATATGTGTGTCCTGCAGCAAGAGTTATGAACCTCATACCCAGTGAATTGGGCCGCCTTTTTTTCATCCACACATGGACAAGTGCTGGGAGCAGAGGCAGGAGCAACTTTCTATACCTGCTTGGAACCTTCTATATCTTATCACCCCTTCAAAGATAATCTCCTTTGGATGGATATTACTACTGGAATTCACGTGCGATACTGAAAGTTAGACACAGCCACTCCAATGTTATCTCCTGAGAGGAGGGAGAAACTGGATGTATAAAAGGCTGTTAAAATATTACACATTTGACAATCTGGTCTTCCTTTTTTTTACTTCCCAAATTTCATCTTATCACTGAGAATAAAATTAGATTAATTTGATAATATTAGAAGTAGCGGAGCTAGAAGTTTTGTTTTGGATATGGGAACATATGTTGTAAAGTGGCAATTTTAGATTACTTAGGCTTTAAATTACATGTCTTTTAACTCTTGGGATTTGAATCTTCTATTAAACCTGTTCACTAGGAATGAAATTTTGCAAAAGGTTTTGCTTTGTGTGTTTCTTGATTTTGCAAGTGTCCGTGTTAAAATTGAATCCTCCTGGGGTGAGTGGAAAATGAAGACTGTCCATCACGACAGAGGCATTTTGAATTAAGCTGTGAAGCCAAATCTGAAGTGACAGTGTTCCAAGTTCCCTTGTGGGCATTGATCCCTGTCACACCACCACCATCATGCAGTTTGGTCTTTGGTGCTTTGCCATCTCTGCTGAAGAGACACAGGGCTGGAACATTAGGAGCGCTGCAGAGCAGTGCGTAAAATGCATTACCAGAGATGAATGTGAAATCTTGTACCTCGCCTTCCTGTTCTCTGCCTGCACCAGAGTGCACTCAATCCCTCACTCCTGTGAATGCTAAAAATACCAAAACAGTTTCTCTTCAAAAACTGAAGCAAAGTGCTATACTTTGTTTAAAGAAAAAAACCACTTTAAGTCTTTCCTTTGTCAGTTCTGTTCACTGCCGTCTCTGCAGGATTTGCAGAGAAATACTGCCTTAAATTAGAAACTCCTATTATCTCATTCTCCTTAATAGAGCAGTACTGTAGACTACTACAGTCCTACCCAATGAAACACTTGCACTAAAGCTTTAGATGTTCATGTTTCTCTTCAAAATCTATTTTTTTTCATAAATATATATTTGATGATAGGTTTAGTTTTCCTTTTTCATCAGGCTAGATGTTCTTACTAAACATCTTTACTAAACATTATTAGGAGCAGGAGAGGAATGTTTTTTGATTCTTCGAGGCACTTGCATGTTGAATGCACCTAAGGTATTATTGTCAGTCTTTCTCTGTATTTTTTAAAAGTCTTGGATACAAAAAGGGAAATTCAAACTACTGACTTTCCTTTGGGTTTATATTGATATAAATTCTTTCTTTGAAGTGACTGAGGGTACAAATAGGTTTCATATATCTTAGTCTATCTGTAAGAGAATTGAGGATAAGTGTCAAGACTGGTAAAGTTACAGGTATAGACTTAAAGTCCATTTGTTGACTTACTGCTCTTTGCACCTCACCCTTGAAAATTTAGTGGGAGGATTTGGCTTTGCAAAAATCTTTCTCCCTTTGAAACTATCTGCTACATTTCCTCCTACCCTTTTATTACTTTTTTTCTTTTCTTGTTGAGGCAAACTCCTCCCTATTGCTGTATCTTCAGGGAAAATTGTAACCTACTGTTCCTCAGTTTTCCATTTTCTTTTCCTTTTCCACGTACTCTGCCAATCAAATGCTATTGCTGCCTCACATCAGGCAAAGGTTTGTTCTAAGAGCTGACATTTGGGAAAAGATTTGTAAAAGTACCTAGCAATGAGACCAGTGGTATTCTCTAAAAGTTTAAAGGGTTGCCTTGAAAATTGCTTAGAAAGAAAGGAACAAATTAGTAAATGATAACATTTTCCTGTAAATTTTATTTTAGTCAGCTAGGGATTTCAGTAACATAGGCATGATTGTTGCAGTCTCTGTAGCACTGCCTGAAAAGCTTGCAAACATATGATTCTTGTATATCCTTCATTGCTCTGCCTCTCACTAGACCAGCACAGAGCACATCAGAACAGTCAAACAAATCCAAGGTGTCTTTTGCACTGCCCTGTCATTTCTAATGATGACTTTTAGTGTTCAAGGGGCAAGTACCTTGTATGGAAGGCTGGGATGTTTTCCTCTGAAATATGTATGCTGCAGCGAATAGAGGAAACAGAGTATGGCACAGTGTTTCTGTAGTCAGTGTGGAGCAACCTGGCTGTGAAGACATGCCCTCAAGTGATAGAATATGCTTCTGTCCTTTCAGAGGGTTGATCTGCTTTCCCTCCCAGTGCCTTTGGTGCTGACACCCCCTGGACAAGGCAGTGGATGAAGCTGCTCCTCAGGAGGGATGCATGGTGCTGCCAGCAGCCTGGGTACTGAAGCCCTCATGGGGAGCCCAGGCACTGCAGGGGGTGAAGGATTTCCTTGAGCTAAATGCAGCTCCATGGAAATGTTTGAGTCACTTCAAGGATACGATTTGTTTGTTCTCATTGGTAATTTTTTATTTATTGTCAGTTTTTTATTTAGTGATGAGTTCTTCCAGCTCAGATGCATGGGTACCCAGACAGGGTACAGCTGGTTTTGCTATTAAAGTCTGGGGCAAAGAAGGCATTTTATGTACCTCATCCTTTCCATTTTCCTCATCCTTTGTCTCTGTGTGCCTCTGCATCTATTAAAGATGAGGTTCTCCTTAGTCCTCCTTTTGTGGCTAACGTATTTATAGAAACATTTGTTACTGTCTTTTATGGCAGACACCAAATGAAATTCCATATAGCCTTTGGTCTTTCTAATTTTATCCCTGTATTAGCTAATGGAATCTTTGTAGTCCTCCTGCATTGCTTTCCCTTTCTTCCAAGGGCCACAAACTCTCTTTTTCTCCTTGAGTTCCAGCCAAAGCTCTTTGCTCATCCAGCCCAGTCTTCTTCCCCACCAGCAGGTCTTTTGGCATGGGGGAGGTCTGTTCCTGTGTCTTTAAGATTTTGTGATGGGTGTCCATCCTCCCTGGACCCCTTTGCTCCTCAGGACTGCCACCCAAAGGACTCTGGTAACCACATTCCTAAATGGGCCAAACTTTGCCCTTTGAAAGTCCAAACTGGCTGTTCTGCTGACTCCCTTTCCTTTTCTGAGACTTGAAAACCCATTATTTTGCGATCACTGTGCGCAAGGCAGCCCCCAACCAACACATCACCCACCAGTCCTCCTCTGTTCAAAAAAAAAACATCCAGTGAGGTGCCCTCCCTGGTTGGCTCACTCACCAGCTGTGTCAGGAATGCCTCTTTCCCACATTCTAGGAATCTCCTGGACCCTTTCCTCTCTGCTGGGTTGAATTTCTTGCAGATATCTCATAAGTTGAAGTCCCACCATGAGAATGAGGACTACTGATAGTGTGACTTCTCCCAACATTTTGTCCACCTCTTCATCCTGGTTGGGTGGTCTGTCTGTCTTGTTGCCCTTCTCCCTGATCCTTTTCTGTAAATACTTTACCCTGTCGTAACTATCATTGAGCTCTAGACAATCAGAACCCTCCCTAATGCATGGGGCTACCCCATCACCTCTCCTTCCTTGCTTATTCCTTCAGAAGGGTTTGTAGACATTGGTAGATAATACACCCTTTGTAGAGATTGATGTAAAACAAAGCAAAGTATCCAATCAGGATTGAAAGTATGAAAAGAAAGGTGTATGGAGCAGTGGTAAGTCTGCTCTTTCTTTTGTGTTATGAAAGCAGGCACTCAGAGGTTGAGAACAGATTTTTCTTTTGAGATTTTGAGGTGTGTACTGTGAAATTGAAAACAGCAAATTCAGTCTGTTAGAACAGATTTTTCTTCCTCTACCATGTGCCTCACAAAAGTATCTTTTGCAGTTATGGCCATGCTTGTACCAGTAAATGTTTACATTTGAAGCTTTGTACTTAAACACTAAAGCTGAGCAAATAATTCTATTAAAAATTACATTAGAAACAGATGCACTGGATGTAATGTGAGACTTTATCTTCTTGAGCAAATTTTTGCTAGAAGAGCATAGTAAATTGCTCTCAAAGCAAACTAGTTAAATGTTTTGTATTATGCTGTATTTTAAATATTTGATGAATAAATATGAAAGGCTTGTGTAATCATTTAGGGTTTCCAGTGCTGTTAGAAGTGCATGTATAATTGAATTTTACAGTAATCAAAGCCTCTTTATGTAATCATTATGCAGTATTTTACAGAACCAAATTCCCATGTGGCTGAAATTCTCTGTGCTTGGCTTTCTTCATGCCAAAATTGAGGATTTTGTTTTGATCTGTTCTTTGTTTTGTCCTGTTCATCATGGATTGTGTCATCACAAAGGGAGGGCAAAAATCCCTGCCTTCTAGCATACATTTGCTTTAAGGATCTGTTTGCAGCTTGCATAGAGATGGCCAGAAAGCCAGGAGAACAAAGAAAAAATACAACCTTGTAGTGTGGTCAAAATTTAGTGCATGTGGTCCTCTCAAAATCTCAGTAGCATAAATGTGAATGAACACTATTAACAGCAACAATTGTGGACCCAAGGTTTCAGTGTACAAAGCAGTTACTGCATTCAACAGAGGATCAGCTGCTTTGTAGTGTTCTGGCACTTTGTGGTATCTGAGATGTCCTTTCACTAAGGAATAAACTGACTTCCCTCACCTCGAATTTATTATTTTTAGGTGAGATCATGGATTATAACCAAGGACTCACTGGCACAGTGACATGAGTTATGTTTCTATTTATTGTTTTTGTTTGTTTTTTTTCACCATTCTGTTGTGATGAGAACTTAGTGCATTTTGTTTCCCTTCCCCTCTGCCCTCCTCCACCCCCCTGAGTTCTTCTCATTGCAATCATGAGAAGATTTTTAAAAATACCACGAGAAGGTATTTTTAAAGCAAGAATAGTTGACTACTTATATAGTACCATGCAGCTGTTGATGTTTATTCTTGCAGTTTTAGCATCCTTAAATCCTTTACTGTATACAGTCTCACTGATGTCAAATGAAAAAGCTGGAAGTCACAAGTCACAACTACCCAAACCACATTAATAGGTTTTCATTTTTCTTTTCTTTTTGGTTTTTTTTTCCTTGCTTCAGTTCAGAGTAGGGAATAGTATGAGTTTCTATTTTACTGGGTTTTTCTATCCCAGCTTTCCCTGCAGGCTTCAGCATATTTCAGTAAGGCACAGCATTTAATGCATACCCAGTGTAATGGCTCATAGACCTATCAAGGTAACTCAGAGTTGAAAACAAAGATGACAATTAGCAAAGACTGTTATATCAGCTTTGACTGTAAAACACCTGAGCCACCTTCAAGTGAAATTCGAGGGCTCACACTGGAGAGGAAATAGAGAAATGTATTTTGTCTGCAAGTTGGTAAGCAGACGTCATACACATGTCAGGAATAGTAAAGTAGAATATTTGCACCATTTCTAGCATATGTATTCTTGTGAGGTAAAAGGAAGGTTTTGAGTGTGTGTATGTTGTGTTAGTCTGACTTGATATCTGACTTGACAACCCTTTCCGGTGGAATCTGAAGTCTTCTTACTTCATGTGTCTCACTGTTACATATAGTTGTCTACTTCGGGCAGGTTTTTGGTTCTAAGGTAAGACCATGGGCATTTGTCGCTGTATTTTTAGTGGAAGAAAGAAAATCACTAGATCTCTGTGGTGTAGAAGTCTGGGTCTTTTAGCACAAAATTGTGCAGGTGTAACTGTCTTAGAAATTTGTCTCTGCTATTTCCATCAAAATCTGGCAGCATTGTATCACAGTGCTTCAGTTTTGTTTTCCCTACTTTACTCTTCAGCAGTTTTTCTGGGTGTCTTAGAAGTGCATTGAGAGTTACAAGCTATTTCCTTTCATTGCAACAGCATCTGCACTGTGAGTAGTTGTATGTAGGTGTGTTTTGTCTTAAAATGCAGACCCATAAGTTTGTGTTGGGAGAAAATAATTTCTCTTTTGAGGACCCTTCAGACAGGGTTGTTTGCTTCTGAACAGAAAATCTGTGTCATGAGGGACAAATGTGATTTTTTTTTCCTGTAGAAGGCAGCAGTTAGTATGTTTTTGAGATGTTTGGAAGGCTTGGATTTTGACGCACAACTGCCTCAGCAAAATCGAACATGGAGTTCCTTGATTTGTTATAGCTGTAGATTCTCACTGCCTCTGTTCCTGGGGAATAACTTGGCAACTTTTCAAAAAGAAGTAATTGCTAGGCTCTTGCTACAGAAATTATCTCTGAATTTGGAAGCTCTGGATGGTTACTGCCCAGTTATTGCTACCCTGTTCCGAAATAGCATCACCCCTGTGAGAGAAGGAAATTTCTGAATAATTAGCTGGGTCCAAATGGCTTTCATGCTTGGGTATGACAGAAGACTGTCAGTATACTTTATTATAGTATGCCTATACTTTAATTTATACTTGCAGTATAAAGTATAGGCACATATACCCAATTTCATTGAGAGGCTTCCTGAGAGACTTTTTCCTGTGTACACAGAATACTCTTTGAGAGTTGTGTCCAAAGTTTCATTGCCCATTAAGACAACCTTGGCATTATCAGCTTGCAATCCTCTCCTGGTGAATAAATCTGTCTGGGCTTAGAATTAGCCCTGTACAGAGTATTTGATAGTAGGGCGGGGGTGTATTCCTTTTCTCTACTACTTTCTTAATGTTCCTCAAGCAGGAACTCACTGGCCCCTGGAAAGGGCTCCTGTAGGAGGGACCACAGGGCCTAAAGTTTTCATGTCTGTTTTAAGGCAGGTGAAACCTCATAATCAGCAGTATATTCAGTATGAAGACAAAAAGCCTGTTGACTCCAGTTGCATTAAACTCCACAGGAACAGGATACTGGTATTCTTAACATCTGAAATCCTCAAAATCCATGAGCTATCTATTGAAGGAGTTGAAGAGACAGTAACAAGAAGTGAAGGGGTGTTACGTAGTTTGAAAAAACAAAGCATTATTTGCCTTGGTTTTGGTTTGTTTCCCCCCCTTTTCCTGCCAGTTCATTTTTTTCCAGATTTGCAGTTTGGTTTCCCTGCTAGGTGTGCAGCCTGTTCTGTATGCTCAGCATGGACCATGCTGTTTATTTGATGTTTCTGAAACTCTTAGATGAAGCTGCTTTTAGAGTTACCTGATTTTTTTTCACTTTTATTTAAGACAAATTGGATGTAGTCATTGAACTACTAGTGACTATAAGTACTTTACACAGGAAAAAGCTGCAAATTCAGGTTATTTAGACAGAGTAATTAATTCCTTCTCTGATCTGAACACCTAGCTCAAGTAACAAAATATTCTGGATTGTCAATCTCCTCTTTAAGAGAAATTGTCAGGAAATTTATATTTAGTATATTTGCATCTGTGACATAATAACAGTGAATCTTATGAGACTGCATAGCTCAGATATTTATTTTGATTAGGTCATAATTATTGATGTCTTTGAATTGTTAAAAATGGAATGGGCAATAAATTCTTTGCTTCTTTATGAGTGGCTGTCATCCATAGCAGTTTATTGAGATGCTGTAAGTTAACCTGCACAGCATCACGCTTCACAGTCAATTAAAATGGAAGTGGTTGGTCCTGACTTTGGGAATTCAGCACTGTAGACCCTGTCTGTTTAAGACTAGGTTTTTTGTATTGTGGTTGCTGGATACTTTCCATAACTGAGGTTGCTCTGTTGTCTGAAACCAGATACAATAAGTATTTTTATATATATTTGATGGCAAGTTGTTTGACATGGGAATGAGAAAAAAATTTTAGATTTTCTACAAGGTGCATATCTTTATTACAGATAAAAAGCAAAGTTTTATTCTATAGCGTGTAATCTATTTTCTTTATTCTGTAAAGAAAAGCAAATATGTATTTGCAGGTGGTTTTAACATTTGTTATGACTTCTAAATTAGAGATAATAAAAGTAAGCGCATGTGGTTTGGGAGTGTGCAGATGTTTTCCTTTACCCTTTTCCCCACCAAGTGATGAGAGGACAAGGATTTAACCTGGAATTAAGCAAAATTTATGTTGAAAATTACGTCTAAGGCAACCTCTGGACTGGGGAGAAGATATGCTTTGCTGTAACATCCTGTAGTCCTTTTCTACCGATACCCAGACTGGAAACCTGGGAGGAGAAATGTGGTGAGTGTCTGGCCAACACCCCAACACAAAGTGCAGAGTAGAAGGTAGGTGCTAGGAAAAATCTTAAGGGCCTAGATATGATCTAGAGGACCAATCTAATAGTGCCTAGCAAAGTAGACCTATCATTGCTCTCTTAGATGTCTCACCACACTAAAATACTTTTTTGGCTGTTCTGTTCCTTGGCTGCTGAAATTTGATTTTGTCACTTGATGAGTGGGAGATAGGGAACAGCTGGACAAGTGGAATAATAATTAGTAGGGATGTGATAGGAAGAAAGTCCTAGGGAAATTCATATTCAGAGAGAAAGAGATTGAATTAGAAGAGATGGTCAAACTTTGTTATGTTGAGTTAAATAGCCCACACCATTCTGTCTCAGGTTTGCATTCAAGTAGAGCTGGGTTTGTTTGCCTACAAATAGAGCTGGATCTCTGAAATGGGCTTCAAGTCTTAATTCCTCTGATATTTGCCATTGGAAAGAGTGATGATATGTCGCCTCATTTCTCTTCACAGAGAAAAGCAAGGCACAACTTTTCTCAAAGATTTACTTGGAGAAGCATGAAGAAGCAGCAGAGACAAAAGAAAACAATTCTTTTATCTCTACTCCCTGTTTTCCCTTGTAGAATGTGATTCAGAGATTGTTTACTTAGAAAGACTAATCGAGTCCAGCTGTGTCTGGACTCTTCAGAGGTCACGAATTTCGAGTTACAGAGAATTAGATAAGTAAGAAGTATATAGAATAGTATCTCTTCAAATAGTAGATTATTGTATTATAGTATAGTTTTAATAAAGAAAGTGTTTGGCATTTCAAAGCCTTCTGATCTGTGCATAATTCATTTTCTTCCCTTGGGGATCACCCTTGTTTTTGATAATGATATATGTAAGGCATTGGAAGGAGTTACTGGAAACATAACCATCAAGACTGTGGAGCCTTAAGATGACACGTCTTTGCCTCTGTGTTTGTAGTGAAAAATACAGAATTAGCTAAAATATTAATATTGCAAAGACTCAGGTGTTGTGTGAGGTAAGTAAACTCAAAGCTCAGGTGAAATGAAGGAGACCACAGGTTCCCCTGCAGTTGCTTTGCTAATCCAAAGTTCATGTAATTACATTGTATACCTGCAGTTCGTGTGATTGTAGTGTGTACCTGCTCACTCTTGTTTTCTGGGCCTAAGGCACAGGAGGTTAAGTGAAGCTGTTATTGTCATTTGCTTCCACAGTTGCCAATACTGTAACACTGGGTATAACAAATTCTTTGTGATGTTGAGGTTAGGGAAAAAAATTCAGTTTCAAACTCTATAAACATGGAACTTAGAGCATTAGTAACTAAAACAACTGCAAGTAAAGTGTGTGTTTCATTATCCTTGAAAAATGCAACCAGTGTATGCTGATATTACTAGCAAGTACAATATGATGAGTTTTGCAAGTGTATTTCTTAATATCTTAAAAACATGTTCAGAGAATACCAAATTGTCTAGTGTGCTTGCCTACACCAAAATAGTAACTTCCAAGTACTTTATTTCATTTTATTTGTAGTTTCTCATTTGTGTGATGTATTCATGTCTTGTTCAGGATTAGCCCTGCAAAATATGAGAAAAAGCTTTCAATACTTTATTAAAGTAATTTAATTTTTCAATGAAATATTTAAGCTGGCTTTTCCAAAGAAGGAAACATTGTCATTACCATTAAACTAATGTAATAATACTGCATTATTATTAGCAGTTATTTTAAGCAGATAATCACTTTATCTTAAGTTAGCCTCTCCTGTTACTGTAAGGCCATTCACCTCTAATAACACCTCACCTTCCTGAAGAACACAGTGGTTAATGGGGGCATTTGGTTTGGCTCATATTTCTAAAATGCTTTCATTTTCTTGTCTTCCATGAAATTTAAACTGTTTTAAAAGGTGATACTAGACAAAGCATCCTTTAAATGTTTGAAATAAAATTCCAAGAATGTTCACCTGGTGTGTCCGATTTCCCTTGAGTTAGGTTTTTTTTGGTTTGATTGGGAGATACTTCTAGGGGGAAAAGGGACTGTTTCTAGTAAAATCCTTGGCTTGATAGTACTTTAAATTTCCTAGGTCTAGCTGGCTGGATGAGTCAAAATTTCCATGTGGCATAATTCCTGGAGCTTGAGCTGGCAGGGAGTCTGCAGGCAGGGTGCTGCTTGCAGCCTGGAATATAGGTTAGTATCTCAGCAATGATAGCAATCGCAGGAGACAGGGCTACAATTCTGAAAGGTGCATGTATTTACATGAAGGTTTCTACATTCATTTTTGGAAGGCAGCTTAAGTTGTTTCTTTTTAATCTCTTACTCCTTCTCCTGGTTTTCAGATCAATAAGGAGATCACATATTAGGTGGATTATTTTCTAAGCTAGGTGTAAAGATTGGAGTTTGTACCCAAGAGCAGTGTGTGCTGTTTAGTGCTCTTTTTTCTGTGTGTTCTTTCTAGAGTCAATATTAACAAAGTCCTATGGAAGGTGAAAACAGTCTTCACTGAAAGAATGAATAGCATTGAAGGTCTGCTACATATTAATAGAGCAGTTCCTATTTATGCAGGAGGAATTTGTATACCTGTATTTAGAGTCATGCAGTCTTAGAAAAGGTGCTACTTTTTGAGGTATAGTTTCCTCAGGATGTTTAAAGGAAAAAGCTGGAATGTAGGCTACAGTATCAGGTATCTTTATTCACTTTTTTGTTTTAGTTTAGGTTTTTTTTCCTCTTTCTAAATCTATATAGTCCTTGTTACTCATGATCAAGTTCACTGTCTCTCCTTAGCCTTTCAATTTTTAGGGAAGGAAGTTGAAGTAGTGCTTGTATTGTTACATTTGGTTAGTTTCAGATCCAGAGCTGGGAATGTACGAGTTCTGTTAATAAATCCTCTTCTCTAGTCCCTTTGTCTGGAAGTGGAAGTGATGTGTGACTGCAGTATTTCTCTGGTGGTATCACTTCAAACACAGAGTTGTTTGCAACGTGTACTGAGTGCTCCTGCTTCCTTCTTCTGAGGGTTCTGTAAAAGTGTTAATGTTCACAATAATTTGATACTTAATAGTGACTCGCAGAAATTTATTTCCTGAAAAAATAGTTGTGCAGATAAGGATAGTGACTGCCCTGATAATCTGAAAAAATCTGCATGTGTAACCCCTATTTTTAAAATAAAAGTAGTATTATGCCAGGGAAATAGAGCCTCTTGTCCTGTGGGATTTAATTTCTACACGGAAAGAGAGAGAGACTTAAAATTAAATTAAATGTACTCATCACAGGAGTCAACAACGCTTTGACTAAGACCCAGCAACACTACACACTGCTGGAAGATAAGAGCTGAAGTCATACCTTACTGCAGTTACTAAGAGGCTTTAGACAGGTGGGTTTGAATCAAGAACAGGGCTGGAGCACAAGGATCTAGACCTCCATTTCAGGACTAAACCCTCACCATGAACAAGGGCGTGTTGAAGTAAAATGCTGCAAGAATAAGCGATGACATTGTGTTTAACTGAATTCTTCAGGCAGTCTTAGAGATAATATTAATTGCAGAAGCTTTTGTGAGTGAAAATGATTTTTGCAATGTACAAGTTGCATTTCCTTCCCAGGAGCTGTTAGTATTTTTAAAAGGTTTGAATTGAACCTTGGATGTGATTTAACTCTGAAAATTTCTTGCTAATGAAAATTTTCTTTGCAGTAAATGTACATGAAAATTTACCTAATTACATCTCCAGAACTTATATTTGAATCCTGTATTTTCAGAAATAATGGGATTCTTAATCAGTCTGTCCTTAATTGGAACTGAAAGGAAATTTGTTGAAAAAAAACAAAGAGAAAATGGGAGAGTAGATGCCTCACTGATCTTCATGGAAATTGTTAAATTTGCTATGAGCTTTTGATGTTGCTCATGGTGCTTGCTGTTGGAGTTCCCTTCTTTCAGTTCCAGAAACTTGGGGAGTCAGGTCTATAGTGAATCAAATCTGTTTTGCCGAGGCCACCCCAGCACCCTCTGGTGTTTGACTGGTGTAGCTTGCACTGGGACAAGAAGTACGGCCGGAGGCTGATGGTGCAGAAGCAGCAGCTCTAAAGTCTTGATAAAGGAGCTGAAAACTTCACTAAAGGATTTTACCTGGCTTTATTTGCTCTGCTGACAGACTTACAGATTTCTGAAAAGTGCCTTAAAAATAACAGTTTCTTTTCAATGGCTTTATGATTTGTGACATCCTCTGTTTCATGGTCCTACCTTGTTTGTCTTTTAAAGCACAACACATCATACCCTTGAACAAAAGAGAACTTTCTGCCATAAATTTCACTGAATATTTTTCATTCAGTTGGCTGCTGCAAAGACAGTTGATTCTTATATAATTTTCATTCACCCTTAGAATTAGATTTATGTAATTTGTGATAGGCTCTGTTGCATGTCACTATTTGTTACTTTTTACCTTTTTGCATAGATCTACCACAGCAGTGCAAAGAAAAAAGGCAGTTTATCCCACATGACAAAGGTACTCCCTTAACAGACAGAATATGCATGTAACCTACTTAGACTGTAGATATTACTACTTAAATGCTGTTGTAGCCTTTGGGGAAATCATAGCTTATACACTGGGCTGGAAAAAACCTGAAATGTCTGGAATGGTACTGGATTGTCTAAGGTGCTTTTTAAGAATGAAATATAAGTTTTTAATGTTTTTCATTTTTTTTCTTCATGTTAGAACTTCCGCTGTAGCTGAAGACTTAAGGCTTATGGGTTGATTTTATAGAGGAACTCAGACTGGAGATACTTTTACACCTGAAGAGGTTAGTGGGCTGCTCAGTGGATTTGAATCAAGTTAGACATCCAATTTCCCATTTTTTAGATATTTGAGGTACTTTTCTTTTAGCTCCATGTACCTCCTCAGGCACTTCTAAAACTGCTTGAAGAAATCTCTCAGCACCTTTTCCAGACTCCCATGTACATTTGAAAAATGTGACCCTAACTTCTCCAGAGTGGTGCCCACCAGAGCATCTCTGTTAGACTACAGCGGTCAGCCTACCTACACAAAGCAATATGCTCCATAAACTTTAAAGAGGAAGACCAAGTACCTTTTCAAGAATTAATTAATCAGGGGTCTGGATGAAACACATTCCTGGCCTTCAGATCACTCTTCAGACCTGGTCCTAACATTTGTCTTCAGTGGGAAAATGGAGAGCTTTCTCCTACAATCAGATGGAGGGGTGGGGGAAATATTTGCCTTACACAGGGATTTCAGGGATTCTTTAGGCAGACTGGGGAAGAGATGTGTCTGTGTCCAGTCCTCCTTGTCTTGGTGATTATTATGCTCAACTGAGTTGAAGAAATTCAGTTATATGGTTGAAATGCTCTAAAAAAAAAAGGGAGGGAAGGAACCCAGGTTTTAATGCAGTTGCAGCAGGTATCTGTAAAATGAGACAAATGTTCTGGGGAGTGAAAATCAAGTAGGAGCAGGAGTGCCTTTGGAAACCCGTGTCTGGCAGGTTTATAGACAATCAGCAACATGGCATCGAGATAAATTTTTTTCAGAAGAAAAGATGTCATAACAGTAATGAGATGATAATTCAGCAGAACAGCTTCCACTGAAACAGTTTGCACTGAATTCCAAAATATTACTAATGCAATTTCCCTCTCGTTTCTTTTGGGAAACTGAGTAAGCCTCGTCTCATTGTTGTAAAATTTTGTTTACCTTTCTTTGTACTTGAACAGATGGTTACTATAACAAAATTTTGTCTTATTTGTAACAAAATAGAATTTTAATAAAGAAAGGGGGTCAAAAAACAAATACATTTTGCTTCAGTCTCCATCCTTTTTTAGTGAAAAACTTATCCGTAAAATTCTTAAACTGAGATATGAATATGTATTCATTACTCCTGTTCTTACAGTCACAAGAAAGTCTATGAAGGCTGTGATCCTTTGCTTCTAAATCTTTGTTATAAAGGACCACTGGAAAGGAAAGTAAGTGTTTAATACAGCAATGATAATGCATTTAGGAAATTTCAGTTCTGTCAGCAAGTCCTTTCTAAAATTCCTATTCTCTTGGGAGAATGTTTTGGTGAAGAAATTGGCTTCAGGCTAAATACATAATGATTTAAGGCTGAAGTATATGAAGATTTTGATACAGGCACCTCTTATTCTGACAAGGTGAATATATGTAATAATAAATATTTTTAAAATTAATTTTAAAAGTAGTTGGTTTTAGGTGCTCGAATGTGATGGTTTGGTTTGGAAGAGGTTCTTGGGCTGGGTTAGTTTTGTGGGGTTTTTTGTTCTTGGTTTGAGGGTTATTTGGGTTTTTTTATTGTTCATTTTAAGTAATTTGGGAGAATAGGGTAAGAAGGAGAAATGAGGAAGGTTGTGTGGGGGCTAAAATATTGATCCTGTGCTTATATGGATGTATGTAATTAGCACAACAATACTGTAGCTATTTTAAGCAGGGCAATGCTCATACTCTTTTATGCACCTCAGGACAAAACAGGAATTTGGGGTTCTTTGAACCTGTCCCACTGAACACTGGATGTACACAGATCAGGTGGTTAAAAACTATGCCATACAAACTATGAAGCAGCTTCATAGTTGAGTATGTCTGCTCTGATCCAGAATAGCAGTCATAGTCCCCAGGGCAATGCAAGCATAGCAGTCGTGGAGTGCCCAAAAGAATTCAAGAGGAATACAGCCCAAAGAGAATTTGCAATTTTTCAATTACATTCAAAGATATGGTCATTTAGAGGATAGTGTTCAGTTGAAAATTAATCTTTATCTGAAAGAGAAATAATTATGCTGAGACACAAAGGGATCTATTGTTTAAATTATTTTGGTATTATTCAGTCTTCAAACAGTGACTTTTATCTATTTTATCAGTGTGTGCTAAGAATCTCTTCTTTATACACATGGATCAGGGCAATCCCAAGCAAAAATATGAGCTGGGTGGTGAATAAATTGAGAACAACCCTGCCCAGAAGGACTTGGGGGTGCTGGTGGAGGAGATGGTCATGACCCAGCCATGAGCACTCACAGCCCAGAAAGCCAAACATGTCCTGGGCTGCATCCAAAGCACCGTGAGCAGCATGGGAGGGAGGGAGAGGATTCTGCCCCTTTGCTCTGCTCTGGTGAGAGCCCACCTGCAGTGCTGCATTCAGCTCTGGGCTCCCAGCACCTGTTGGAGTGATCCCAGAGGAGGCAACGGAGATGATGAGAGGGCTGGAACACCTCTCCTATGGAGACAGGCTGAGAGAGTTGGGGCTGGGCAGATGTGGCTCTGGGGTAACCTTATAGCACCTTCTAGGGGTGCCTACAAGAGAGCTGGAGAGGGACTTTTTGCAAGGTCATGGAATGATAGGACGAGGAGGAATGGCTTCACACTGAAAGACAGCAGGTTTAGATTAGATATTAGGAATAAGTTCTTCCTTGTGAAGGTGGTGAGACACTGACATAGGTTGCCTAGAGAAGTTGTGGATGCCCCATCCCTGGAAGTGTTCAAGGCCAGGTTGCATGGGGTTTGTGCAACCTGGACTTGTGGAAAGTGTCCCCTCCCATGGCAGGGAGGGTTGGAGTGAGATATTTTTCAGGTGCCTTTCAACTCAAACTGCTCTATGATTCTATGAAATGTAAGTGAGAACATTAGATTGGAAGGCCTACTGTCCTTCTCCAATTTCCAACAGCCCTAGTTTTAAAGTCTGAGGAACATTGATTTAAATATTTCCCTTTACTTTGATGCTAACATGCCATCACATTTATTTAAATAGTCATACCTCCTTTTAGCTGTTGTGTTCTGATGCTAAATAAATTTCAACTATTCCAGTTTTCTTACCTAAATTTCATTCTCCATTCTTACTAACATCCTTAGTCCTGTTTCATGAATGTGAATGGCAAATGTTCACAGTATTGCTGATAAACAGGAAATAGATTTCCTGTTGTATCTGAAAAGCATAATTATATTTTTTTTCAAAGTTGTTGATTCCTGATACTAAGCCTGCTTACTACTGATATGCTTAATTCTTTCTGCCACTCTGTTTTCTGAACTAACCTGCTTCCAGCACATAGAGGAAGTGCTGATTGTTGCTATTGAATGCATTGCCTTGTACTTAATATGTTTATATTTCTGTTATTCATATCTTCCATGTGTAATTCCTTCTGTAGCCCATTGCGATTTTATTTGTTACAGAGTCTGCCTTTTAAATTTCATTATAAAGCTTCTACAACTCTTGCTGTAGCATTCAGTGAAAACCTGAAATAAAATTATCTCTTCCACTGAATCTCAAGGAAATCTCCTTACTGTTTCAGCTCTACATTTCCTGATTAGCCAGTCTGTTAATCTCTCTAATTCCTTTCCAACTCAGTAATAATTTTTGAAAAGGCGCTATATCAAATGCTTTGTTGAAGTTCGGAAGTTAAGAGCTACTGCATTTCCTTTGTCTAGACAAGCAGTTATCTTATTGAAGGAAAATAAATTAGTCTGCTTGATCTCCTCTTAATGAACACATGTATTTTTCTAATAAGAATATATACTGTATGAATGTATATATATTGCGACAACCATCAGAAATAGTCACCCAGTCAGTCAATGCTAAATCATGACTAAAACTTAAATTACTGGCAATGTCTAGAATAACTTTCAGTTTATAGTAAGATACCAGCTAGATCATACACTGTCCCTGTCATGCTGCTGATGTTGGAGATGTTAAACTATAAAGGGCATGAACTACTCTGAACTGGTGGGACTTGAGAAAAAGGAAGATTCAGAAGTGCATTAACAAAAGTCTGAATTGTAACTGGTGGGGTTCTGGAGTGATGGGTGGTTTTTTGTTTTTATTTCTTTAGCATATTTGAGGGGCTTGGTATCTGTGAGATCTTTCTGACACATGAAGGTTTGTTTTTAGTCTTAAGAGTCCAATATGCAGGGTTAATTCTGGCGTTTTTATTTTATATTAAATGATTCCTATTCCAAAATACTTTCCATATCACTCACTATTTTGTTTTTTGTTTTACACTGGGCTAGTACCTGCCATAGTTTATTTGCAAAGTGTTTCTGACTGCAGCTTTAAAGCTATTTGGATCTCAGCCTCTTGGTGTGTTCCACACAGCAGCAGGTGAGTTGAACAAAACCAAAACATGCTGTGACATGTCACGGTGGATCTGTCTTAGCTTTTTCCCCTTCTCGGTTTTAGATTCTTTAGTCAGCTCTAGTGTTAACATTGAGCTAGAATAACATGTCAGAAATAATGCTGATTTCTTTGAAACACAGGGTTGCCTTCATTGTTGAAAGACTGGTGATAGATGGTCTCCTTCAGTCAGTCTTAAGTTGTTGTCCTGAAATAATAGAACTATTAAGATTACGTTTGGTTCGTGTACATTTGAGATACTTCTGCATGAACATTTTAAACTTTCATGACAAGAAACTTTTTAATAAGCTCAGAAAGTACCTCGGTATCTGCAGAAGAATACATTTTTATAGGGTCTTAATTAATTGTGTAATTTTCTTGTCTTTAGCAAGTAATTGTTTTTCCATGGAGAAAATGTGTTTTACAAGCTTTAGGTAAGTTTTAGTCTGGTGTGAAGCATTTCTCATTTGCTGTTTTGGAGTTCTCAAAAGATAATTCTGCTCTTGTATTTAAAAGCAAGAATGGGTCAATTTTATTCAGAGGTAAACTCAGCTGCTTAGAAAATGGACTCCTGAATTTTCAACATAAGCCAAGAGAATATGTCTTCCCCTTTGCCTTCTTAGTGAGAGAATCTTTTCCATGAAAGAAGCAGCACTAAAGTAACAAAACTCTTGACATGGGTTTGAAAACAGACGAACAATTCATTTTAGTTTAATTTCAAAGGAGTACTTTTTTTTTTCCTCCCTAGATTATCCTTTATAGACCCAAAGCCCCTGTTTTTCCAGTGGTGTTACTTCAGTGACCTGGGTTTGCTTTTAATTCACATTTATGCAGCTAGGAGCAGCCCTTAATTGTTTTAAGCTGTATCTGGCTTGCAAAAAGCGTGAAATAATTATATTCATGTTTGTAAAATATCTGTTTGACTGCATGTTTTTCATTGCACTTATTGACTCTTTCCCTGTTAAGCATAATTTTTTTGTTCCAGTTGTGCTTTCCTTACAAAATGGCTGCCATATAGCATCTAGCTGGATCCATTTCCCCATGAGGTATCTTTGTGAAAGGGCTATTCAAATTAACTATTTCACAGTTAATTAAAATGATACTGTCATTTCGTCCTTTTTGTTATGGTCTAGAAATTCTGAAGTTTTGACATTAATTTCTTGTCTCCTTTTCAGCTTATTCCTTTCTTTTGCTGACTTTGAAGATGATTGCCAATAGTCTTAGACACTGCTAGGGCAGAAATTACTGATTTTCCTGGAATGGAAACTGCTGCAGGAATCCTGTGTATTACCTTAGCAGTAAAGTGCAGTTGCAGTTTCAATGATGGAGATATTATTGTGATGCTTGTACTGACTTAAGGGAACGGGGAGGGGGAAGTGAAATTAAGAGTTAAGATGCTCAATTTAGTTATGGATATGCCAAAGAATTATTGGAAAAGAAACCTCAAAAAGAAACTTGTTAATGCAAGGAATTTTTCACTCTTCAGGTGTTGACATTGTGTTTCCTGCTTCTTTTACTAGAGAAAAGAAATAAAGTCTGCAGTGCAAAATTTTCAGTAACACCAATTGCCATGGGAACCTGCTTTCAAATCCCAAAGTTCTGAACTGGGAGTGACAAATACTGTGTTTATCTTCCTTGAAAGCATTGCCACTGTCCAACCAGAATGGGAAAGATTTCAAAAAGTGATGTAGAAAATCATAGTTTGCTTTATCACATCCTACATCAACAGTTTATTTTTCAAAATAATTTTAAATTTATCATTAAAAACCCACCCCTAAACTACTGGTCAAGTAGTAAAGCCAGTTATGTAGCTGTAACTAGTTTTACTGTATTCAGATGATCTGAGGTTGTAAAATGTGGTTAAGCAACGGGGGCTCTTTCAATGATTTAATATTGGTCTATCTTCTGTCCTTAGCACCCAAACTGTTCTTCAGAACAATAAGGTGCTTATAGCTCTGCGAGGCCCCTTGTGCTTTGCTAATAGTGTTTCTAAATCGTCTGAGGAGATAAACCACTTGTGTAGGGTGCTGGATGGGAAGTCCCTGAATAGCCTGGCTTTTAATGGAGCTCTGCCCAGCTGGACTGTGTGGCTGGCACACATGGCTTTTTAGGATGATTTCAATTAGGTCTTGGACTTTAAAGAACTATTAACATAGTGCAGTGGTTAGAATAGAAAAATGGATTGGGGGGATACGCCCAGCTGTGAAGCAACAAAGGAAGCTGAGTAATCCTGTGGTATGTGGAACAGGAGACAAAAAAACTGTGTTCTTAATTTTTGCCCCAGGCTTTCTATGTTATCACAGGCAAGTCACAAATATTTTATTTCTATTCTGCAGAGGATATTTTCTTTTGCAAAATTACCCCCAGTGCATGAGTTTAAATATATTTGGATACATTGCTAGGAGCAGTAAGCCAGGTAACTAAGCAAGCACAACTATAGTGGCTGGGTAAAGAGGAGCTTCTGCCTCAGTAAAGTGATGAAAACCTAAGTATTTTACAGAGAAGTGCCTGGCATGTTATAGAGTTAACTTTCTCTTTTAACAGAAGATAATGTTAAAAATGCCAGGCTTCTTCCATCCCTGTACCCTTTCTTATTTTCTAGCAATATTTGGATGCAAGGAAGCTCTATTTTCTAGTAAAATTCTGCCACTTTTCTTGTCACTAGTTTTAAATAGAGGAATGCTGAGAACATTAGAACTGCTTGGAGTATTTAATACACTACTGTCTGGTTTGAATGTCCCCACGTGTTGTTACATAGTGTTTGGGATGTCCCAAAAGCTTCAGTTCTTTGCTTTCGGTTAAAGTCTACTCCAGCTTTTAGACACGACTAGTAGCTGATACTGGACATCTGCATTCTAACTAAGTAGAAAAATGGAGTTTCTTCCTTGGGATGCCAGAGGGCTACCAGTGGCTTTAGAATTTATTTTTCATCCTGGTGCAACAATTTATTTGCACTTGGTCAGACATAATTTTTTCACCTCTTCCCCAAACCAGCATGCATTCCACTGCCAAAGGTACTTTCTGACTCCAGTGAGGAGTTCTGAAGCAGCATTGTTCATGCCCCTTGTGAATGGTTTTAGTTTTCTGCAGGTAAATGCCTTGTAAGTAATTCGTTGTATCTCTGGAGGTCTTGGGCTGTGGGAGAAGGCAAAGTTACTAATTTTGCCCCAACTCTTTTATGTGCAGAATTCTGACCAGAATGGAGGAAGAGTGCCATAATTTGAAACAGTTTCTGAATGGCTAAACCAAGTAAAAAAACTTTAATGCGTTTCTTTTTTTCTTCTCTTTCTTTCTTGAAGGTATGTAAGTACACAGCAATAAAGGTAATAGAAACAGATTTTTTCTTTTAGCGCTTTTGTAGCTAGAGTTCATCTGTCTACCTGAAATGAATAGGGATCCAAAGCTTTGCCATAGCTTCTTGGTTTTTTTAACCCTTTTTTGCAAGAGCAGATACACTGGAGTGGGAGTTCCATGGAATATTACTGTGCATGATGGACAAGAACATGATTTGAGCTGGCATTTCGTTTAGTTACCCAACTGAGCTGTCTTTAATTTAAATGTTACTGTGTGTAACCTTTGCTGAAATATTTTGTGTTGTCCTACTTTGCTGCCAGTCAGCCTCTGGAGGCTTCATCCTGACTATTTATTGCAGCTTGTTTTCACTTATTTTGAGTGTGGTGGTGTTGCTTATTTTAATATACAAACAAGTGGAGATTTTTTAAATTATTTTTTTAAATTTGAAATGTAGGTGTCGGGCTCTCTTGATCTATTTTACAGGAATTACTGAAATTTGCAGGAGCATGAAGCCATCTGTGAATAATTTTCTTTCATACATGGAGAGAACAGATCTTATCCTCTGTAAGTAAAGAGCAGGAAAGTCAGGACTAGATTACAGGACAATCACTTAGTGCAGTCTGATGTGTGTGTGTGTCTCTTCATGGAAAGTGGCATATATTAAAGTACAGAAAATATTTGTACAAGAAAGAATTTCTGTGAAATCCTATTATAAATGCTGGTGTATAACACCCAGGAATATGCTTGCCAATGTTGTGGTGAGTATTAAAAGAATGTTATGTGTGTTATATATATGTGTGTTATATATATATATATATGTGTGTTATATATATGTGAACTTTGATAATTTTTAGTTTGAAACTTTGCAGATGGAGTTTGTAAAGGCCTTAATGTAAAAAGGCTGTGAATGTGGGAGTTTAGAAAAGCAGAGATGAGTTTCCTTTGTGACGTGAACTTGGTGACCAATGAACTGGTTGCTCTAAGTCAAGCACAGAGCCTAGTTTAATTTCTGGTTACTAAAAAAAGAAAAAGATATATACAGAAAAAAGTAAAGTCCTTTTCTGGGTTCAGTGTAACCATGCTGACTCCTAGTGTCTCAAGCAAGTGAATGTGCTGTACTGGCCCGGTGCCACAGGGCAGCCTTTATCTGTGCCCTGCAGGCATGAGGAATTATTTTGCCAGATGATTCATGGGTTGCCAACAGAGCAGGATTTATAAAGAATGTATTGGAACTGTTTGTTATCAGCACAGGATGTGGGAAATTTAGGGGAGAAGAAAAAAGGGAGAGGAAAAAAAATTGCTCTTAATACAGTTGAACTGCGTAACTGGAAGTGGCTTTTGTTGTTACTTTTCTATATGAAGGCAGTGCTGGAAGCAAACTGAGCCTCTGCTCAGGAAGTTTGGTTTTCTTAAATGATGTTCACTAGGCACTGGGGCTTATCTTTACAGAGAAATATGCACGACAAAATGGCAGTCAGCCTGCAGATTTTCTTTCTTGGAAAGTGTAGTTTGCTGAGATGACACTGTGCTTATGTTTTTGGTGAAATGGAACAAGAATAGTAGCTCTGCCTTTGAGAGATCTTTAGCATCTGCAACACAGTAGATGAACAAATGGTTAAAAACATGAATAATTCTCTGTCATTTTAAATACCACTTTTTAGCAAGGAAAGAAAATCTTCCAGACTTCACNTGTTTTGTTTTGTGGGGTTTTTTTCTGAAGTTTATTTTTTTTTATTGTGGATGGTAGCTATAGTACTGGCAGGAGCTCTCGTGTGTAGGCAAGTGAAGTGCATGGTTATAAAATGATCTTCAATCCACACGGCAAACCAGAAGGATTAATAGGAATTTTTTGGCCATAGGACTAATGATACTTATAATGATGCTGACACTTCCAGCTGCTGCTCCTTAATGTTGTCTTTGGAAGAACCAAGTTTCTGTGAATATATGTTATGGATAACTGGTATTTTTAAGTAGAAACTGAAGTTAGAAATAAAATAGGTTCCGTCATTTGGAAAAACCTGGAAGAAACATGTACCAAAAAGTAGTCCTTCAGCAGCAGTGTGCCTTTTCCCAAGGCTTCTATCAGCTGTGTTCGCAAATAAAACTTAAAAAGGGGAAATGGTATTTTTTTTAATGAAGGCATTTCTTTGCATAAGTTTCCTTTTTATGTCTAGAATATAAAAAAGTGTAATTCATTTAACTTTTGTTTCATACACCAGTGGTAAAACTTCAGAATGACTTATATGAAAAGGGAGCTTCTGCAGCAAACTTCAGTGTTAAATTCTTGGTAGTGAAGAATGGAAAAGAGTAGAAGTTTGGCCCACCAGCAAAGAAAAGTTTCTAATCATGGGGGTCCAGAAATCCTGGAAAAATGCTTATGATGTGATCCATACTAGTGCTGTCAAGTTTGAGATGTTAAATACCAGCTCCCCTCAACAGGACTTTGTAGATCACTCTTTTCAGCTCATTGTTAGGGAGAGAAAGTAATTCTCTCTTCCAGGAGAAAAATATCTGAGGAGCAAATACACCTCAGCTGGCACATGACTTTTGAAGAAAAGAAGGGTCTGGATGCTTTCTGAGTATTGTGGAGTCTGACCTCTCTGACAGAGGCTGAAAATACCATTCTCTGTGTCTTCTTGGGAGTCATGGTGAGGAATTAAGGGAAATGGTGCTTCAGGAATGACATGTTTTACTGTGGCAGCATGGGAAGAAATTGCTATGTGCTAAGGACAAAGATGCTAGGTAGAAAAATAAATTAACGATGGAATTAAATTGTGATGCCCCGGGGAAACAATTACCATGACAGAAATGAAAGGACAGACAGAACAGAGAATTGATGTCTGGGCATTACAATATGGGCTCCAGCATCTTAGGTCCTCCATTCTGGAGGACAAAGGTATTTAGTTTTACATAGATATGGATGGCTTTTACGAGATGGATGTAGATCAGAAAACAACTTCCATAAGTATCTAGCTTTTGAGCTTGGTATTTCACACAATTGACCTTCCTGCAGAGGTCTGCAAGTCTATCACTCTTGTGTTTGCAACACATTCTTCATGGGTTTCATTCAAGGGTTCTTGGTTTATTCTTGCATATACAAGGGAAAAGGGAAGTATCGTTAACTCAGAACAACTTTGAGAATTCTTGGGATTTTTGGGGACTGTCACATACCCTGAAACTGTCCCTCTCAAGGTATTTGCAATTGTGGATTGCTCAAAAGTTTGTGGAGCAGTTATGGTGGTAGGGAGTGGTACATAAATCACTGCCTTTCTGTGCCATGAGGTCTGTGTAGAAGGAAGAGAAGTTTAAGCTGCAGTCTTTAAATCAGACCTGTTATGCACACTTTGTTAATCCTAACATTATCTTGAGCTGAAGCCTCACATGAAATTTGGATCAGTGCTGGGTCTTCCTTTTAAAAGAATGCTCAGCTATTATTTTTGAATGTGTACTTTAAAGTCCAAGCATGTTTTAGTTTTTGCAGGGAGTGATTACTGAAATCATTAATGTTGGTTTTATTCCACTCTGATCTTTTCAAAACCAAAATGTATGGACTTCAATAAAGAGCATTTTATTAATGGCTCTCTGATGAGGTCTATGCTGACAACTTTGGAGTTATGGTTCTTGCAACAGCATTAAATTAGGTATTATTTCAAGATCTTCAGTGCTTAGAGGTGAGGAGTGACTTAATGAAATCACAGACTGAAACAGAAAGAAATTAATCTCTTTTATGCAGTGTCTATTGAAGATGTATAAATAAACAACTGGTATACTTAGGTTTAACTGCTCATTTTCATTCTTCTACATCTGAATAGAGATGATTTTTAATGGTGCTAATATTTATGTTCAAATAGAGGAAATTGTAGCAAATTCTAGCAAATGTGTATGGGAATACTTATTTTGATTTTGCTGGTGTTTTGGTTCTTTTTTATGTTAAATTATTAACCTCTTAGATTTTAAAAATATTTTTCCATTTGCTAGTCCAAATACTGAAAGGCATTTTGACCCTTTTTATTCTTTCTTTTGTGAAATGAGCTAGAAATGACAGAATTAATTTTGGCCGACTTTATGGAAGTTTTTAAGATGCAGAAAAGACTCAGTATTAATTTCAAAATAATTCTGATGATACTGGTACTGTACAAAATAATCACCAAGTTGGGGAATACATGTGAGAATGGGATTTTTCTGTCTTCAGAAAGATGAAGATGAAAACCACCTTTTATATAGGGTGTTTCAAATGATGTGTGTAAAACACACACTGTCTGTCTCCCTTTAAGGTTACACTCTCTACCCATCTCCAGTGTTCGTTGACCTCATTATGTCCTCATATTTTGTTTGTCATTTTTCGATGTGGCTGTTACTGTTCTAGATGAGGACCTGGACTGCTTATCTGTAGTATAAGAAATAAAAGGTCTTAAATCTGTGTGTAGGGGGTGTTTGTGGGTGGTTCTGGGTTGTGTTTTTGGGGTTGTATTTTTGGGGTTTGATTCTGAATCAACTTGTACAATTCAGCTGTTGGATGTGGCTTTTTTAACATTGGAAATTGAACGGGTTTTATTAGAAAACTGGGCACATGACCCTTGGCATTCCTGCTAAATTGGTTCATATCTTGAAATGTTTCCTAGAATTAGTTAGATAAAAATTAATGCCTTTTAATCCAATGGAGTTTTGTCTTGCTTCTAATTTTTGTCAGAAGGACCCATCTCATCTGCAAGATGGTTGAGTCTGGAGAATTACTTTTGGAGTGCTTTTCCAATGTTGATGATTCTATGATTCCACTATAATAGTCATATCGGATACAATGTGGGTTTGCAATAATTTACAGAGAATTTATGGTGTGAGTTGGATGATGTTCTATGAATACAACATTATTTCACATATAAGCTCTTCTTTGTTGCATATATCTTTTTCCCTTTTAGATATGAGTTGTGGAAGGGGAAGTCTCTAAATATTAATTTTCTAGAACTTCCATTATCCTGCCAGCACACAGATGCTGTGCTGTTGAGGGTACTATATCACCACCTATCCTCAAGCTGAAGAGATTACCGTATTTTCACATGTAAAGCTACCGATCATATAATTCATCATGTATAAAATGCTTTTCTTTTACAAATAATGATTCCCTTTGTCAGGGAAGAAGGTTCTAGTGAATGTGGAAGGAGTGAGGCTGCTCTGTACTTGGATGAATTATGATACCTATAACTTATGACATATGGCCTTATGATACATGAGGCTACCAACACATTTTTGGAAGCATAGACTACTATGTGGTTTATTAAGCAGATAGAATCTCTCACTGTTTTTCAGAACTCCCTCCTCAAGATGTTGCATTATCTGTAGTGACCCATTTGAAGTTATGTAAATTTAGATTCATCTATGGCAAGGTGTATCTGTTCCTTTCACTTTGTTTAGACAGAAATCAACTCTTTCATCTAATTTAGATTACATAAAATTCTTGCTGTGGAAGTGTGCATGTGCTTTTTTCATCCCCTACTCTTATTGTAGGCTCACTTTCTAGTGAATTTCTATTACCAGTTTTGATATTTGAGAGAACTGTTAATGATTTAAAATGCAGCTACCTTCCAGAAGCTAATTTATCTAGACCTGGACTTAAATCAAAAAGAATGTAATGCACTTCTCTAAAGCAAGTGTACTCTTAATGAGTGGACTGGTTTTAGGTAAGGCTGTTTACTGACAGTGTTTTTTAAAAGTGCAGTTTGTTCAGTGGCATTGAAACATAGGCCTATTTAAAAATCTCCTGTTCCCATTCCTGCTGTCAATTTGCACATAGCCTGAGAAACAATGCTGACTTGAAATCTCTGCATCCCACACTATTTTGTGTCACTTGCTGAGGAAGTAAATGGTGACTCAGCAAGCACTGTCATCTCAGCAGAGCACTGCTGGGAGCAACAAATGATACGAGAGTGAAAAAATATCCTGAACATCATAAGTGAAAGAAAAAAAGAAGTAAAATATGAAGGGGGCAGTGCTATTACTGGATGGAGAAAACACAGAAATTTTCAGGAGCACAAGCTTTCTTTAGTTCCTGAAGGAACCATGGGCCAAGAAAAGTGTCTGTTTCTGTCTTACATCAGCTTGTCTAATAAGAGATCCTATCTTTCCCAGAAAACAATATCTTGCTGAATTTCCGAATAAGAAGATGCAATATAAAAGGAAGAAAGAATCTCTAAGTAAGTTCTAGAAATAGAAGCGTGGTGGTCAAATTTCAGACCTAAACAGCTTTGCCAACAATATTGTTCCTAATAGATCTTTTTATTTGCAGAAGAAGCATCACTGATGCAGTTCCCCAAAAAAGGCCACTTTTCAGGTTCTGAAAAAAGTCTATTTTATTTTTTTCTAAGTAGTGAAAATATTTAAATATATTTGGGGCTTACTCTGAGCCTTAGAATCTTTCTGCATCCTCAGAATATTAATTCTGAAAGAAGCAAAATGATTGCTTAAAAACATATACCTAATGTCTTTATTCATACTTTATGCTTCATAAGAATCAGAATTTAATTACTTAGGCAGCTGTGACTATCAACTTTTCTGAGCCTACTTATCAGTCTGAAAAGAGGGTGCTCATAACTTACTTGGTTTTAAGTAACATCTCTGCAAGAGCTTGATCATGCTTGTAGAAAAGGATTATCATGTCTTGCAGATTGCAGTTATGCTTTAAAAAAAGTAAAATTGACATTGTAGAGTGGGAAAACGGTTTATCTTTATGTGGCAGTTAAGTGACAGTGGCACATACTCAGGAGAGGAAAACCAGTCTTCCTGTGAAATGGTTTTGAGAGCAAAATCCTGTGTGTTTAATGGGGAAGTAATTATGAATATAGTATCACTGATAGAAAAATGAAGTGCTCTTCACATAAACCTGTCTCTGTTACAGGAGAGAGAAAGTACTGTGTGAAATCTGCTTTTTACTTTCTCTTGTAGGTACAAAGTTATGTTTAGATTGCTGCATAGTAAAATAAGCCCACAGGGATACCCATTTCCAGTGATACCTCCTTCTTCCTTTAAAGCAAGAAACTAATTTAGATTGTGGGAGACGTGACACATTTGTCTTGAAACTTCTTCTAAAGCCAGCAGTGAATTTATTTGATTGATAAATATATAAATAAATAAAACTCCTTTCAGTTTCTCATCTCAGAAGACAGGGAGCAAAGGGCAGAGCACTATCAAAGACTGTTTAAAGATGGCTGATCAGGAGGTTATGTGTTTTAGCGTTTGTGTACTTAAGAATTTAATTCTTGCTATGCAGGTTTAACTGGTTTAATCCAAGAAAAATATACTTTCTCAAATGGAAAAAAAAATTGCACATTTTTTCTTTTTAGATAACTTCGGAAATGTTTATATTTGGATAGTTGGGAACATTTATTTTCCCAGGATCTTCTGGAGGTTTTTCTGAGAAAATTCCTTGCTCCCCTCAAGCGTGGATTGTTAGAAATGTTGATGAAGCATGATGTGGGAGCCCTGGACACAACAGTAATTCTCCTGAGAGTACTGCGGTTCCACAGGTTGGAAGGGCCAGTATCTATGGAAGTGCAGCTATATTCTTGCTAAAACAGACTTTTATGAATAGATAGGTCCTGTCTATAAAGGCAAAGAAAACAGAGCTTGTAGGAAACCCCAAATATTTATATACTTCCACCCATCTAAAATATATTTATGCCTTCTACCACAGTAAATCTCATGAGCAATTTCACCCCTAATTCCCTAAAAGAGGAGTGAATTCCTATCCATTAGGTAATACTACCACCAGACCTCAGCCTCAACTATTTTTAAACATTATCACAAACTGTCAGTAGAACAAAAGAAAAATCCTTATTGATTAATATAATTTTCTTTGCTTTTGTGGATATTTATGTAAGAGTCTTCAGCTTCTATGTGTTAGAGAAGAGTTTGGTGTGTGCAGAAATTTCCCTTAGTTCTCCTAAAAAAAAGGGTTTGCCAGCTGATGCAACTCTTTACACATGGAACTGCTTCAAGACAGTCAGGAATAATGCAAATAGGATGAAATGTGGCAGTCTCTCAGTACATGACTCTGTGTTTTTCTAATAACATGAAGTTTTTGGATGAACAAATACTTAATGTGTCAGAAACAAATTGTGTGAAGGAAAACACAGGTAAATTAGTTGTTCAAAGTGTAACTGAGCAGTGGATCTAATGCAGCAAAGAGAGGGAAACAGAACTGATTCCCATATGAATCCAGGGAACTCTGTTCCATACACACAGGGTTAGGCCTCTTCTGGAAAGCTGGCAGTAATTAGATCATTTGTGTTTAAGAAAGATGAATGGGACTGGAGGAGATGATGTGATCTGGGAAATGGAGATCTTATTGTATGACACTGTATTGGAAAAGCTTGGCTTATTATCCTAACAAAATGAAGTACGAGAGGGCATATGATTCCTTTCTTATTAATACATTAGGAGATCAGTATGAGGAGCAGAAAATAATTACTTATCTAAAAGACCATGTTGGCAGAAGAGCAAATAAGTATAAACTCGCCGTGAATAATGATGGGCTGTAGATTAGAAAATGACTCTGAACTATTATTGCAATCATTTTTTTTGAATGACCTTCCAGTCAGAAGGGAGGGAGAGGAAATTAAAATAATTTCAAGGTGTAGTTTAAAAATGGGTGGGGGGGTTTATTATATGGTGTCTGTGACAGTAAAATACTAAAAAAACAAGATCTGAAAATGAAATGATCATTTGATGATGAATCTGATTGTGTGTTGCTAATAGTTTTTTTTACTGAAAATACCAGGCTCTTGGTTGCTTTTCATACTCCTATGATGGCTTTTGAGGGGAGTGGGTTTAGTCACAAAATGTATGCTCTAGTCATATTCTTTCATATGCAGCTTTCCCTACTTCTCTCGATGTCTCACAGATGTCCTGGTTACTGATGGATCGCTCTGCTTGTAGACCTAGCACAGACTGTAGGGAATCAATGTGAGTCCCTTTAAGTCTTCACAAAAGTTCTTCCTGGTGATGCTATTGCTGCAGGTGCCTGTAGCAGTAGCTGCAGGGAAAATCCACTGCTGGAATTCCCTGTGGGAGACACCCAGTGGGAAATTAAAAGGTCGAGACTGACTGGCTGAGCTTAATTGCTCTAAAATGTTCACTTTAGAATCTAAAAATTTATGTTAAAAAGTTACCATAAAACATGGACTGGGGGATAAAATCTTCAGTGTTTTTTGGGGGTGATCTTAAAACCATTGTTTGCTTCTATGAGAGCTGATATTTGGTTATAAAAATAACTCTTTCAAAATATTGAACTTAAGGCCCCCAGCTGGCAATGCACTCAGGTGTTGGCACAGGGATAATACCAACTTCTCAAGGGAACTTTGGAGGTTCATGTACTGGGGATGTGACCGCTCCAACAAGTTAAATGCTGAGTTCTTCATTTCAGCTTCTGCCATGAGTCAGAAGACAGGGATATTTTGTGTAGAGTCTTGAAAGGTCTGGACTTGTTTAAGGCAGCAAGACTTTTTTTCCATGTTTAATACGTGAATAACCTTTTGTCACTTGAGTAGATGTTGCAATCTATTAAGGAACTGGGAGTGTTGGAAATACCTCTACAAGATGCTAATATAAATCTTGTTTCTTGTAACTGGTTCATCAGTGGAAATGGCATCATGTTTAATTTATAACATTTCTTAATGCAACCTTTATGGTAATAAATGCAAATTATGGAACACAGACTTTAGCATACTCAAAAAAGATTGTTTATTCAGTAAATCAAAAAAATGGGATTTCAGTTTATTTTGTCATATATTCACAGTCAAAGTTCAAATTTTGCTGAAATTTTGAGGCAGAAGATCATGTTCTGGAAATTTTATGATGCCATTGAGCTCATCTGATCAATCCAGTAATACTTGCCTTAATTCATGTTGTCTGCCATACACTAAAGTGAGACTGAGTTGACCTGGGTGTTCATCAGACAACTGTATGTGCTTTTTACCACCCGTGGCTTGTATCCTCTCAAGTTTCCCCTGAAATAAGTGGTTAGAGTACAAGTTCTTTCCTTGGCTTTTCTAGCATTGTTTTTTGGACAGGTTCTCTGATATTCATATGGGAATGAGATTTATTTTTTTTTTCTCTTCTGACCCAGCTGCCTCAGGCCCTGTGAGCAGTGCTGAAATCTTGCATTCTAGGAAGGCATTTTCCCCTGAAATTCCAACTTGAACACTTGGGTTAGAGTCTGCTGCTTCAGTGGAGCAAGATGCTCAATCAGACAGACTGAGAGATTGCTGGATAGTCATGTTTTGCTGAAGCAGTGTGCGCAGCTGGGTGTGTGGGGAGTAGGGTGAAAAAATGTGATAAAATGCCCCTACATATGTATTCCTATCTGCTATTTCCTTCATGATTCTGGAGTGAGTAGTCTTTGGGATATAATTTGTCAGAACATCTGGATTTCTTTGGCTGCCGTTAACTGCTGCCTTTTTTGGATTGTGGAGTCTGTCTCAGGGATTTTTGGATAGTGGCATTGCAGTAACTAGCCTGAGGTATTTGGATTTGAGCAAGTAACAAGTCCCCATTGGCTGGTCCATGTAAGAAGAGCCAAAAGAGCTTAGGAATGCTCCATCTGTAGCTTTCTGACAGAAGCCAGAATTTGCCTTTTGTGAATTTTATTTTGCAGTGGAAGAAAGCCGGGAAGAGGAGGCATCACAAGCACTTTGAAGGGTATTTTTACTCTTCACATTTTGCAGATTGTTCCCGGTATAAAACAGACTTTAAAGGGATCATTCCTGGAAATTATGGTGGGGAGGGGGCAAGGCTTAGCGGCTGATTGTAATAGCTACAGACTTAAATGTGTTTTTATATTATATTTTACTGAAATTATAACTGACCAAATGCCTAGAACATTCAGTAGCTATTAAGACTTTAGAAGGCTGCATCACGTCATTGGACTTTGTTCAAAAAAGCCTGAAAGATTGCAGAAAAAGCCTGTAGCTCATTAGCTTGCTACCAGTGGTCATTGATTGCAAAAATTCAACTGCTTAAAAGAAACCCAGTAGGTTGACTGATAGACAGCAATGTGCTGCTGTCTGTGTCAGTCAGCACTCATCACTGTGAGGGACTGGGCTGGGTGAGTGTGTCCCTTCCCTTTCATGGTTATACACTTTGCTGCTGTGTTTGAGTCCCTGCAATGCCTGAATCATCGCCTGTGGGTGCTCCTCCAGGGTCCAAAGTGTGCACTAGAGGCACAGTGCAAAGTTTGTGTTTTACTGGGAGCTGTTCAGGAGGGGAATGATGATGAGCTCATAATGCCACACAAGAAGGTTTAACTGGGTGCAGCAGTGCACAGCTTTTTCCCCTCCCCAAAAAGCAATGTTCTACAGCAACTGCTACTGGCAGAGTATATGTACCCCAAGTTTCAATAAAGAGCAAATTAATTGGGAGTAACAGAACATCTATTTTTCATGATGCTAAGACTCAAATGTTAATTATATCTAATTTATAGAGGCCATTTCTCTTTGTCACTTTTAATCTGTTGCATAACCTTACATGACAGAGCTTTCTCTGTAGAAAAAAAGCTGTTTCAAGTTGGTTAAAAAAATTGAATCCAGTGCTCGTGCGGTGTGCTTATGTTAAGAATTTAAATAAACTCTTCCTTCCTTCCGTTTTTTATTGCATACACTAAAAACATATTAAAGATTATTTATTTACATGGCTAGATTTGACAGCTTTTTCTTATTTCCAATGACTACAAGAGATAAACCGATCTTAACGCCTTTGCCTTCATGGGTTATTTATTGACTATATGAAAGTAAATAACTGTGGAATAGAATAGACCTAAATATGGGGAGGTGGTTACAAGTGTGTTCCAAAGGGGTGTTTTTCAGCTCTATGATTTGCAGGATTTTTTGCAGTGTACTAAGGAATAAGCTGTGTGTGTGATCTTAATGCTTCGTGGGGGAAAGGCCAATAAGAGGACCTGCCTTTTTTTCCTCTTTGCACATCTTAGTTGTGTTTGGTGATCTGCAGACCAAGTGCCAACAGCTGAAGCTCTGATCCATGCTGAGCTGGGCCCTGTCCCCACTATGCAACCTCTGCTTGGAATCTGAGCTACGCTGGGCGCTTGTATGGACAGGGCTGGTGTCATTTTGCATTGAGGCACAGTGCAAAGTAGTGCAGCTCTACCATGGCTGGCAATTATGCTGAGTTAATAAGCTTTGCTGGATCAGATCTGACTCTGTGCTGCATGCCCCAAAGCACTCATAGTGTATAGATCTTTTCTGTCACTTGAAGTTCCAGCTTCCATGTGGGTGCAGCAGAGTTGGTATGTTTTTTGTGGTGTGCTCAGTACAGAGAGAGTTCCTAAATAATCTGTTCTCTTTGAACTGTGAGGTTTTCTAAGGCAATCCTGTTCAAATGCCCAAGCTGTAAAAATAGACAAAACTGTATTTCTAATCAAACACTCAAGATTTTGTGGTTTTCTGCTCATTATTCATACACCAAGTTACGTACCTACATAAGCTGTTAAATTCTATTAACCTCAGTCTTTGCTTGGGGGATCTTTTGATTCTTCTCTTGTGCCATGGGTTCTTTAGAAAACACATGAAGATGCAGAGAAAGATACTGAGCTGTAGAGATGTCTGAAAGAAAAGCAATTTATGAAGATTCTTAGAGACTGAGAAGTATATATTTTCTGTTATCCTCACATTACATCTTGAGGAGTGTGCCTGGAGGTAGCACACAGTGTCAGTGCTGTCTTGACTCCATGCTCTGCAAAAGAATCACATTCAAACACTGCCTATGGAAAGGATGCAGATAGTCCTGTCCTTTTGTTTGACCTTTTCGGATAAGTAAACAGATGAAACTGTCAGTTGCTATACAGCGAGTAATAGGGGCATACATGTTTTCCCTACTATCTGTAGTAGGGAATATGTATAAAAATATTTTGTAAGTTTAAATTTAATTAATATATAATAAAAATCATATAGTTATTATAAAATGTTGTGGTAATTTGATATCGTTTATATTCCCTTTATTAGTTTTCATCTTTAATTCAGTTTTAACATTGATTAGTTTCTCTGCCTATCAGCTTTTCCATTGGAACTGTAAATCCCGCAATACCATGTGCATGTCCATTGGGAAAAGATTTTGGATATAATTGTGCACTGAAGGTTGGGAAATTACTGTGTTGGTATTGTCCTCCATTCAATAAGCACTTATCCAACAAAGTATTGATGGAAGAGTTTTACTTTGCTGACTACAATATGTTGATTGAAATGATGCCTCAGGTTTTAGCTTTTATATTTTTCAGATTCTGGACTGCTTTAGTGTGTAGTTCTGAGCTTCATATTAGGGGATGGTAAGCTCTCTTCACAGAGTAGGTAGACCAAACAATTCCTTCTCTAGCTGGGGACCAAGGATGACCGATCCAAATTTCAGGCCCAAGAGCATAAACAACAGCAGAATGAAGAGAATGAATCCAGAAAGCTATAGCTGGACAATTAACTCCAATATGCTAATGGACCAGAACGTACAAAAGTGAGAGATCTTGTGACCTGTTGTCCATTTTGTGACCATTTTGGGTTCATCTTGGGTGTAGCCCTGGCTGGGCTCTTGTACTGCCCAAGATGTATCCATTGAGGCTTTTTAATAAAAACCTACTTTATTCTTTAACTCCATCTAGCCTGTGTTCTAGGTCAGCCTTCACAAGGCTTCAGTTCTGATGACAGAGAAGGGAAAGAAGGCATCTGAAAATCCCCTGGACCAGAGCTAGAGGAACATCCAGCTCCTGCCCCACCACTCTTGCATCAGAACTATTTAGCAAATTGTTAATCTATATGATGAAAATAAATAGCTGGTAAATGTAAAATATCTTCTTTCAAAAAATAATTTGCTGCATGTACTGGAATGGGTTCTGTCCTATAAAAGCTGATTGATGTTGTTGCAGAACACTATAACAAGTTCAGCATTTTCAGCTCACCCAGCACAAACACATGAAGCTGCAATTTCTTTGACTGAAAAATTCCAAGAAATAGTAACTCCTGGACTCTAATGGGTGGTGGTGCTGGCTGGCAGGCAGGCAGTGGTGATGAGGATGGGGCTGACTGCATGTAGCACCTGTCTGTGAAGCTGTGTTAGCAGAGTTCAGTGTTCTTTTCCCTGTGGGAGCAGAAAGGTGCAGATGGTCACCATCCCAGAGCACCTCCAGGTTAATGCATGTGCACGTTGTGTTCCCATACGACTTCAGTTTTGCTGAAGTTGGGAATGCTTTCCTGGAAGGTGCTTTATTGAAGGAGTGCAAGTCAATTTTTCAGTGACTGCTTTCAGTAGTCTCTTTTATCTTGCCTTGCCTAGCCTTGCCTGATGTGTGTCCTTAGTTATTGTGAGATGCCAGGAGTGTATAGCAATGATGACAGAAGAGTGCATTTGAGTAGCCAACAGCAGTGAGTACTGGGAAGTCACTGGAAGCCTCTGTTGATTTGATGGAACAAATCCACAGCAACGAAGGGAAGGATCTAGCATTATTTGTTTCTGAAACTTGAGTCCATTCTGAACATGGCCTTTGATTGTCAACTGAATTGCAAAGGCTTTAATTAAGGACAGGCACAAAAGATTCAGTAATGATAGTGAATCAATCTTCTGTACTTTGACAGTGTGTGATAATGTGGCTCAGAGTGCTGCAAATGACTGAAAGAAATGTTCCTTTTAATCACACAAAACTGCCTTCTACTAAAGGACAGTTCATTAAAGATGAATTTAGCACCTATGCCTAGAGAAATTTAACAGACGTGTCTGTGACAAATGCATTACTCATTGCATATTGTTCTGTATGAGATTTAAAGAAAAGTAAGCATATCATGAGTGCCCACTGTTGTCCACTGGTGTTCTTCCTGGTTCAACAAGCTGTGGTGTGTAGCGGCGAGGCGAGGTGGTCAGTGCTGCTACCTTCCCCACAAGCATCCTCGGAGGGAGACTGTTTGGGCAGGCACATGACAATCCCATACTCAAGCACACCACAGCTAGCAGGCAGGTGAGACATGGGAGGATCTTCTGTATGGGGTTCCAGCAAGGGGTTATTAGGATCCGGCACTGAAGGGGTTCAGGGACAGAAGACAATGGACAGTGGAGGGTGCAGCGTATAAATATGCGAAGGAGGAGGTCGAGCAAAGCATCAGGTCAAATCAACTGAGGGCATAGGGGTGGTACAAAGGGCAGGAGCCAATAGGCAGTGCCAGGGTGGACAGGCAGGGTTACATTAACCAAAAGGGGAAGCAGGGCATAGGGAATATTCTAGAACAAGACGATACAGGGGTAAAAGGGGTAGGGACAGCAAACAGGCCAATGGGGAATAGAGAACTGGAGTAAATTGGCATAGTGCTGCAGAGCACCATGGGGGAAGTCTTCTGTCTCCCCCTAACCTATGGGGGATACCCGGAGCCTATGGTGCGTGCCTCCAGGGCATTGCCACTGCCCTTTTCCCAACAGGCTCACAGGCCTCCACAGTGGTGTAAAAAGGTAACTGTATTATTCTACAAAGTCACAGGAATGGATAAATGTCACAAACATTTTTGCATTTAGCCTAGGTCACAAGCTGTCTTTCTTGCATGCCCTTGTGATCTCTTCTTGTCTGGGGAGGTAAAGCAAGGGTGTGTGCTATTCCAGGGAAGCATGGTCTTTACCCCAGTTGTAAATGAACTCACCACTCAGAGGTTTGCATTTTGTGCAGGAAAACCTAGAGCAAATAATGAGAAAGCTGAAATTCTAACAGAGTAGTGAATGTTTGGGATTCAAATCTGACTTTCTGTTTGCATTTTTATTTTGTAGTTGTTCTAGATGGTGCCAGTGGGGAAAAGTTGATTTATGACAAGGTTTTAAAAAGTGTGGCAGTTTGTTTCATCAGGAAACACACTTGGAGGATATTTGACCTTTCAAATCCTCTGTATTTATCTCCATTTTTTCTTTTCCATTTTGTGGACTGGGACTAGAACTGACTTGTTGTTTCTTATGCTTTATAAGTTTTTATGAGCTGACTTTGTGTTTATAATGAGGCCTGTGTGAACATCCCATAATGATATCCCAATAATTGCAGCATTCAGAGAGTTTGTTCAGGAACTCAACCAACAGACAACCTGAGGGGGATCAGACTGTACCGCCCATGTATGTATTTACATACACGTATGTGGCTTCTCTTCTAATAAATATCAAATAGTAAAACTGTTCCTAAAATTACATATATTTGCACACACTTGGATCAAGATATTAGATTTAATTTCAAACAAAATATATTTTGGGGAGAAGAGCGGTACAGTCTAATGTCAGTCCCATCAAAGACAGAGTCACATTTGGCTGTCCAGCTGCTGGTTATAAAGGAGTTAAAACCAAATGAAAACAAACGTAGCTGAACCAAAAAGTATTGCAAAATGCAACAGAAATTTTTTCTGTATTTTAAATCCATTTGAAATTCAGGAATATGCTTTTATTGTATGGAAGGCTCTAGGTTAGTCAGATGTTGACATCCCTTTCCATGTCTGTGTTGGGTCAGAAAACCTGAAATATGTTCTCCTGAATTGACATTTTATCCAGCAGAAGAAGGAATTAATATTCTATGATTCTAAATGAATGTTGAATTCCCTTGATTTCAGTATGTGTAAAAGACACTTTAACTGTGAAGTACAACTTAGTATCATATAAAAACACTACACTTTTTAAAATATTTGCTGAACTGCTGCTGGATTACAAATACATAAGTAAATGATGAAGAAGAATGTTAATTCTTACATTATTAGTTTATTTTTCTTGAATAAATAGCCATAATAAAAATTAGAAAATATAAACACCTCACTTCTTGTTGGGCCGGATGTCACTTCTTTGAGGCTGGCACATAGAACAGCTTTTTATCATCTTAAAATGACACAGCATTTTTGGCCTGGTGTTGATACTCCATCTTTTTTTTAAGAAACAGATTGCTCTAAGTTATTTCCTCAGCTTCAAAAGGGAAAGATGGGTATCACCAATGAGAAAATGTCAGTAATTTCATTTTCATTCATGGCTTGAAGCATTTAAAGGTTAATTTTAGATTCAAATATAGTTATTGAACGTTTTATACTAGTTTTCTGTAGATCACCAAATGCTTTGGAGGTGCTAACATATTAGTGCGGAAAATCTAAATGTAAAATTGCATCCAAATGAGTACTCCCACAGATTTCTAAAGTACGCTGTCCCTTACTAAATTAATTATAGCATTTTTTACTATCTTTAGGCTTTTGTGGAAAAAAACAATGTTCTCACTGTAGGGAATCAAGGGTTAAGAGCTGACTGGGTAAAGCTGTGGTTCTGCTTTGTCAAGTCTTGGTGGTAGACTTTATATTGGTGCTTTATAGCAACATGTGTTTAGAATAACAAACAGACAATTAAATTATGTTTGCTTTAAAGGAGGGTTTCTTTTTGTGTACTAAGTTGCAACTAGAATAGAAGAATGGAGGGTCACATTTGAGGGCATGGAAAAAAAATAAGTCTTTTGCAGAGAAATTTACAAAATGAGTTTGAGTTTTACTTGGAAATCAAAGCCAAAAGTTTCTTCCTGGGGAATGAATATTTGTTATTTAGGCTAGGTAATCAAACAGATGTGAATGCTCAGTGTATTCTCCCTTGTGTGTTGTTTTTAACAGCAAGTTACTCCAGAGGGCTGGTTTTGGCCCAGGCAGGCCATCAGGGATGTCACAGAGGTTTTCTTATACATTTTCTATCTAATTTTTGCTGTTTAATCAGTTGTCTGTTCTCAGCCACCACTCGACAATAAAATTATAAAGATACTGAAGACACACCCACACACCAACCTGTACTGTATTTTGGGAAATACAGAAAAGGAAGTCAGATTATCCCATACTTTCTCTTGTGAAATGAAAGAAGTTGAGTACAGTGGCAGCTCCACCTTGCACAAAATATGGGGACAACAGGAGGTCCCATGTAGGGGAGAATATAGAGGCTTTCCTTCTCTGAATGCCTACAAACATCTCTCACCTCAGAGATGCTTAGCAAGTGTCTGAAGGAGGCAGGGTCATATACTGAGACTGGGGATCAGGATTTTTGCTGCAGATCAGCTGGCAAAGGCAAGTACTTGCTTGGAGAAAATACTTTTCAATGTACTATGCTCTTCCATTTGAGGCTGAAAATTTTATTTTCAGATAACACCTCTAGATGAAGTATTCTGTCACTCATTTTACAGTAAAAAAATCTCCTTTTAGGAAAGGAATAACTGAACACAGCTTTTCTCCCTTTAGAGACTCAGGAAAGTTCAGAATGATAAAAGGGCAGTAGTAAGAGACTTTCTTTACAGGAACCAGCAAATATTATGCTTAAATTGTTGTTTTATAGTTAAATAGTTGTTATAAATTATATATACATATATAGCTCCATTTAAATTTACGTCCAAAATGTCAAAAATATGAGGAAAGAAAGGCATGAGCACTTTTTTCATTCTAATTGGAAAGCAGCAACAAAAATTATAATGATTTCTTGCCTTTTTTTCCCCTCCCTTCTCTCAGGTCCACACCAGTGTCCTACCTGATCATAAGGAACCAAGAGCAGATGTTGGGGTAAGCAATTATTTTCAGTAATTGGGTTTTTTTTTTCATCTCATCAGCAGGCACAAGCACTCAGTGCTCAACAGGAGCTGACAACCTTTTTTAATAGCAAAAGTTTTTGGTTGAATGAATAAATCAAGGCAGGAGTGGTAGTCTCATGGATTGATGTAATCCCATTCACATCTCTTTGAAAATCTTTTTCAACTGAAGCACAATCATGTAAACTCCTTGCTAATGTCATACAAGCAATCTGGATGAGATTGAGAGTCTGGAATGGCATTGCCTCAAAAAGCCTGGGCTGTCACCTTCTGGTCTTCGTGTGCAGGGTATCAAACATTCTGCAGCAGGAGTTGTCTTTGGTTTGTGTTGTCAGAAGTTAAACTGGCAACATATAGAGGACTCATTTTTATGTGTAGATCTACAGAGCATTTGACAAAGGAAGTAATTTGGGAAGTAATTTTCTGAGAGGGCTAAAACCTCCAAGATAATATGGAGACCTGGTGGAGGTGGGAAAGGTTGGTCCTGCTAGAGCTGAATAAAAGAATAAAGACCACCTGGTGCAGGTGTCAGATCTGTCTGCAAACATGTAAAATACCTGGGGGCTCTGAATTTTTTAGCCTAAGGGGTTGACTTGTCTGCCTTACTAGGGCTTCCTTGGCATAGTTTTCAAGACTTCAGCTAGTGTTTGAAAAATCTGTAGCTTGGCAGCAAGTTCAATCGTAGTGAAAAAATTGATGTGTTTTAACTTTTCATATAGCTATTATAGGGACTTTTCTCTTTGGCTAGCTGAGATTATTCATCAAACTACTCAAGGCACGTATCTTAAGATTTATTCTTGTGTCTAGAACACTAGCAAAATTCAAAAGGAACATTACTCTGCAATTAGCATTACAGCAGTAATTTTGTTTAAAGCCTACTTTTCAAGCCTTTCCAAGTCGTATGGGCAAAGTTAGATTGGTTTGTAGACTGCCAATTCAGGCCCCAGGGAATCTAAATCAGTATGGAAAAAGTATTCTCCAGTTTGATATTAGACCCCTTGAACATTAGCATAACTCTCTTAATTTGGGTCACGGGATCATTTAAAATTTTATTTGATTTTGCACATAGCTTTGTGTTCTCAAGCAAAGAATTTCTTTTTTTCTAAATAAGCATAAAAATATGAAACAGAGAGCTAAGTAGAATGCTTTAAGCCAGTAAAATCATTCACCTTTAATTTCATGACACTGAAGAAGTAGATCTGATGCTCAGACATGTTTAGTGGGTATAATGACCAAAGCTTCTTGACTTTATGAGAGAGCAGTATAGTTGTCTCTTGGCCCTGGTCACAAGAGGATTCTAACTTAGGATTCTTAAATATATTTATGGTTCCATTTTGCTGCAGAAAGAAGCCCCAGGTGACCAAAACTTATATCAGTTTCATTCCAAATACCCCTCTTCCCCTTTCCAAATGGTCAGGTTTCAAATACAAGCACTCATATGTCATGAAATGTCAGAATAAGGGCAGCCATAGAGACACAGTGCTGTGGAATGCATTCTTAAAATATGAAGAAGGATATGCTCTTGGAAGAAGATAAATAATCCAGGCTAAATGTGTGATCACAGAGTTTTAGTGCAGAAACAGTCTCATGTTGACTCATCTAAAGGAAGACAACCATCTGTGTGTTCACTCCAGCAAGGCTGTGCATCCCCATGTGTTGCACCTGGATGTCTTTTTTGTAGAAGTACCCTTCATTTTGGCACTGAAAACTAACTGTGATCTTTGCCTGTGTGGCTGTATTATTTTTCTTCCTTTCTTCCTGTTCATCGCTTCCCAGATTCACTGTTTTTCCAGCCTTCCCTAGACTCTCAACTTCTGTCTTTTTTCTTTTGCTGCTTAAATGCTGCTTAGGAAATCTAAGCCTGTGCCATTGATGGGAACAGGCCATATGTCATGACTCAGTTTACCAAACTGCAGACTTGCAGTTTGCAGTTTACCAACTGCAGTGTTGGTGCTTGCCTAATTTCAGAATTTATTTTTGAACTGTACATTGTATATGGAAGAAAACTTATCTTGGTGTAGAGCTTTGTTGTTTGCATTCAAACACTAAAACAGCCTGCTGGCTTTCCTGAAAGAAAGCAGGCTGAGGGGTTTTTTTAACCAGAGGAAGTTACTCTTCTCAGCAGTGACAAATTCTTTTCTGTTTTCCTTGAAGGGAGTGTTGCTCTCTGTAGGCAACCTCTGTTGACTCAGAGCAACTTGATTCTTCTTTAATTTGTATATGCAATAATGTATATAATTTAGCCTGGAATTCTAATTTGCCATTCCAACAGTAAACTTAGTGTTATGTAATAAAAACCAAACGTTGTGTCCTTCGTATTGTTTTATTGCAAAAAATTAAATATAATGTCATGATTTTGTTACAGTTTATTTAGAGCAAGTGATATTGTGTTGTATATTTGAAAGATAAATTGATAGAAAATGGCTGTAGGCTGTTAATTTTTTGCCCATTGTTCCCAAGGCTAGAATACTACAGCTGGCCAAGTTGACAAAATGGGATTTCAGCAATGTGGAGCAGGATATGAGCAGAGGTTAAAAAATAGCCAAAGTGCAAAAGATTTAATGCTTTTTCGTCTTATGTGTGAAGAGTGATTTTTATAGAAGAAAAAGATATAGTGATGTAGCTTAATTTAACTTTGGGCATTCTAGTTGCATTGTCACATTTCTCTGCAATTTTAATGCAGTGAATAGGTTCACCTTACAATGGAAATAGAGGAAAACAGTACTTAAAACATTGCCAAGAACTAAAGAAATATAACATTTCTATTAATAAACTTGTGCTGAACTCAATTTAAAAATACCTTCCTAGCAAATACTTTCATATTTGGAATACACGGATGGTAGTACCAATGGCTTGAGGAAAAACCATAACAAGAACAACTTTGGTAAAACACTGAAAACGTAGCACTTTTTGTAATCCAGAAATTGGAAAAATAGGAAGAAATAGATGCAAAATGCAAATACTTGTACTGAATGAAAATTTTCCTTTGGCTGTACATCTTACAACTGATCATTTTGTCAGGTGGTTAGACTGTTCCTAATGGAAAAGAGAAAGGTTCCTGCCCATAAAACCAAAGTTTTTAACAGTTTACTGATAATCGTGCTGCACAAAAAAATTTCTAGTGGATAAAGTATCAAACTGTTATATTGAAATGCAATATTTTTCTAGGTACCAAAGAAAGATTTTCAAGTATGAGACCAAATGAAGTAACAAAAATGAATTAATATGTTATCCTTTCTTTCTGCTTTGATTTGTAGCGAAGCTTCCTGGGCTGTGCAACTTTTAGAGTAGGAGATCTGGTAAAGTCAAAGGATCAACAGTTGACCCTTACCCTCAGGTAAGTGTTTCCCTCTGTTGTAAATCATGGTGAGTTACTAACCCTTGGCATTTCTAATCCAAAGAATGGCAACAAAGATAGGGAAGAGTCTGCAGCACTAGTCAGATGAGGAATGGCTGAGGGAGTTGGCAGTGTTTATCCTGGAGAAACGGAGGCGCAGTGGAAACCCTATTGCCCTCTACAATTACCTGAAAGATGTTGTGAGGTCGGGGTCGGTCTCTTCTCCCGAGAGGTAGCAAGTAAGAGGACAAGAGAAAATGGCCCCAAGTTGCACCAGGTGAGGGTTTAGATTAGATATCAGGAAAAAAATTCTTCACATGAGCGGTTATCAAGCACTGGAACAGGCTGCCCAGGGAAGTAGGGGGGGGTCACCATCCCTGGAGCTACTTATTAGACATGTAGGTGTGGCCCTGAGGAACATGGTTTAATGGTGGACTTGGCAGTGCTGGATTTATGGTTGGACTCAATGCTCTTAAAGGTCTTTTTCAGCCTATACAATTCTATGATTGCTGCTTGACTGTGTTTTAAACTCCATGTTCCATCAGATATGTTAGATGACAACTTGAAGTGCTTCTAATTCTGCCATGTACAAATTAAAAATTAAACACCAAAATTAAATACCAACCCTATAACCTGGAGCTTCCCAGGTGCCAGATTTGAAAAGGTAATTTTATGCTATGATAACCTGTGGAAGAATTGCAGGGAACTTGGCATAGGGAATATTCATTCAAAGTTTCCTTTAGAAAGGAGCATAAGAGTCTCAGTTTTGTTTGGTGTGTGTGGTTTAAAGAATTAGCAGTGTACAGTTTGGTTTGTTTACTAGGCATGTTTAAGGAAGGTGATCCTAATTATTGAAGGTGTCTCCCATGTGAAAGTGCTTGTGGTATCCTAAACTCACTGTTATATGCAGCCATACTGAAATTGTAGGGGGGTGTGACATACAACTCTAATCAGTGACAGGGTACAGAGCTGCAGAAGGGTCAGAGACAATGTTCGAAACCTAGGACTGGGCTGAGCAGATATATCATAAAGCTGTACACTGAAGGAAAAAAATAATTTATCACCCCTGATACTGTCTTGCATGGCTTAAGATAATGAAGATACTAATCAAATCCTTTGAAGGTTAGGGTCAGCCTTTTAGACGGTGATTTTCAGAATAAATTAATTGGACTTTATATAGTGCAGGGATTTTGTTGAGCTGAGTTTTGCAAGTACAGTGGAGGCTTATTTGGGATTACTGGCAAGGTACAGTTAAACTTCACAGAGCTACTGGTCAAACTCCATGCGTCTGCAAAGACAACATTTTGGGAGGAAAGAAGCTGTGACTGGGAGAACTGAGACACCAGCATATGTTGTGCCTGGGATGTTGTACATAGGTGCTGTGGGAAAGTTGTGTTACATTTGTTACCTTGAGCACAGAAAGACAGCCTTAATTTGATTTAAGGAGCAAAGTATGACCCATTCAGAGATTCTTTATGAATGGAAGCGTCTTGAAGTATTTTGGCACCTGCTTTCCTATTTCAACAAGAGTAGTCGTATATGACTGTGTAGTTTGCAGGGCAAAGTTAACAAAATACTTGGATTTTAATTTCTCCCAAACAGAAAATGCTACGCCTGACAAAAAGATAACTTTGTCTAACAAAAAAATCTGATTAGATAAAATGTGAACTGACTGTTCCCTATGGGAATCTATGGCTAGGTAAATGAATTCCAGCTTAATGATTGTAAGAATCTATTCTTACAGGAATTCAAGTTGTCTTTAGTTCTTTGGGATAAATTTTGCTTCCCTAACTGACATATTGAAAATTTGATCTGAAAGATTGCCTCCAACAGGTGGCACAGTAATTGACAGAATGGAAAGCTTCAGTTTCAGAGTAAGTATTTTGTATCTCAGCCATCCAATTTGTAATCAAAAAGTTAAGATGGAAAACTCATAAGAAATAGATGAAAAATTTGCTTTTAATTAATATTTTTAGTCTTGGTTGTCCTCGTTGTTCAGCTAACACTAAAAGACAAATATACCAATTAAATTAATTTGCAGACACATTAAATGGTAGGGTTTAGTCAGTTGGATTTTTTTTAAGAAAAACATCCTAACCTTTCAAAAGTGGGATTGTTTCCTGATTATGACTATTCAGCTACAGAAGGTCAGTAGGAATTATCCACATTTCTTTGATGGCAATTTAAGCAGAGCAGTTTACTAATTTAAGCTTGCTTTCCTCTAATCACCCTGAGGTATTAGTACGTCTCAGGAGGATATATCAAGGGACATGTCAGAGCATGAAATTCTGTTTAATTCTTGTTGATATTCTTTAGATAAGAGTTTGTCAGGGCATGCCTGTGATTGAGATATTCCTTTGTTAGATTTAAAGTAGAGATTTAAGAACCCAGAAATAGCTCTGTGGTGTGCCCCGTAAAGATTGGTGTAATTATAGAATCTGGTTCATTTTTAACTGAGTTTTCTTTTTGTTTTCCTTTTTTTTAGTTATTATGTCTTTCCATTGTCTTTCTGAGGTACAGTGTAACAATATAAAAGTGTTTTCAAAGGAACATTCTTGTATTTTTCTGTTATTTTGTGGAGAGCTGGCATGTGTCTACAAATTCTTACTGTTTGCACACCGTGCTCTACTTTTCCATTTTCCTACCATTGTACCCTAATAGTGATTAGGGACACAAGCTACAAAACCTCTGCAAAAGAAGTTTTTATTTTGATTGTCCTTTCTTCTCCATAAAGGTGCCCTAAACTGGTGGCTGACTGTTTCTGGTAGATGTGTGCGCGTGTAGCTAATCATCAAAACACAAAAAGGTCGATTTGTAGAATTACTTCAGTGTACACAACAGATGTTGGCAGAGGAATTTAGTTACTAGCAATTTGGGATTGCAGTTTCCAATATGGAATTTATAAAAAGAGAGATGCTTTTTATAGACTTGCATGTTTCATTTTGCAATGATAATGCAATGTCACTTGCTTCCAGCTTTCTCATACAGTTGTGATGATGAATGGCATAAAATGGGCTGTTGAATGCAACAAAAGTATTTTTCAGTAGGAGAATATTTCTTAATATTGACTATATGATATAGTGTGTCCGTTTAAAAAAATAAAATCATGCATATTTTTTTCTTTCTAAATGAGAGCTAGGTATACTGGCTGCTAATTTAGTAATAAAAGCTGATATTTTTTAAAGAAGATTTAATTTTTAAGTTCAATTTAGAGGATCTTTTACCACACCTTTCTGTTAAGAACAACATAATATTCTGGGCTTTTTTTTTTTTTTTTTTTTTTTTTTGTGAAG